>JACEEZ010005015.1:188337-260837 GCA_016584305.1 Chionoecetes opilio
TACTATTTAACTACTACTACTACCACCCCCACACTACTAACTCCCAACCACCCCCTCCCACTACCACTACTACAAACCCAACTACTCACTACTCCCACCACCACCACCACCACCCCAAACTACCACTACCCCCTTACTACTACAAACTTACTACTACCACCAAACCACCACCACCCCCCACCACCACCACCACCACCACCACCACCACCACCACCCACCCCCAACCCCACCCCCACAAACTACTGCTACAAACCACCACCACCCCCAAACCCCCACCACCACCACCACCACCACCACCACCCCCACCACCCCACCACTACTACTACTATACACTATTACTACATTTAAACTAACAGCAAAGGGCTTTCCTGGGGGGTTTACGACCACTATTTCGAGTTCCAGGATTTTTTGACGAAAGTTTGGGGGTTTTTTCCCAAAAAACCCCGTCATTCCCAAAGTTGGGAACCAAACACACCCCCGGGGGCAAGATGTTGTGAGGTGAGGGGAGAGAGAGAGAGAGAGGTTTTGGGGAAAGGGAAAGGAGAGAGAAGAGAGAAAGAGAGAAAAAGGCATTTGTTATAAAAAGGCTATTTAAAATAATCTCGTTTTTTTTATTAAATGTAATTCTAAACCCCGGGTTCCCCCCTTTTCCCGTTTGTAGGGGGCCCACCGTTCCCCGGCCTTCACCGCAAAAAATAAACGTCACATAAAAGACCCCGCAAGTGGGGCACCCATTTGGGCGGGCCCCCGGGGCCCCGTTTTTTGAAAAACAGGGCCCGCGAAGCTGAGGACATCCCCCGATGGGGACTATTTAATCTTGTTTGCCGCTGGTTTTATGCAGGCGGGCTGGGTGTGCGATACCTGAGGAGGAAAAGAAGGGTATGGTAAACCCCAACTGCTTTTTGAGGGGCCCCTTCGTGGTGAACACAAGGTTCTGATGGAGATGGAAAAAACGACTGCCCCAACATCATTCAGGGGGCATATAGAATGCCCCCAGCCCCTTTGACGAGTTCGGGGCGCTATTTGGGCCCCCCCACATTTTTGAAGCAGACCACCAACTTCAGGGACCCCTTGTGGGTGTATCAGAGCCCCTTTGGGAAATTTTACACTAAGGAAATTTTTGTTTTAATTCCAAAAAATTTTGGGAAATTTTTCCCAGTGGCGTACCCGGAAAAAAAAAGGGGGGGGGGTTTTTACCCCCGGGGTGGTGAGGGGTTTCCAAAGGGGGGGGCCGGGGAAAATTTTGAAGATTAATCAGTTGCGGGGTAATTGTGAGGCCCCAAAAAAGAAAAGAGGGGGAAAATTAAGTTTTTAATTACATAACACAAAAATTAATAGATTTTTATACCATGCTCATACCATAGAAAATAAATTGATAATTTAAAAGAACATTTTTTTTTCTTTTTATAAAAAAATTAAAAAATTTCCCATTTTTCTCTCCCACTACCAAACAAAAAGGAAATTGCCCAATGTATTTTTTTGGGTTTTTGTTTTTTTCAGAAAGGTTTTACCCCCCTTTTGAAATAAAAAAAATATAAAAATATAAATTTCCCAATCAATAAAAGGGTTATTTCCCTTTTCCCCCAAAAACAGGTCCATGGAAAACTTAGTTACACGAAAAAAAGGACGGGCCATGAAAAAAGTAACAAAAACCCGAATATATTTGGGAATTTAAAGGTTTGTTAAAAACTTTTTAAACATCAAACCAATTTTTCAAAAAAGTGTGAAAAAAAAGGGTTTTTTTGCTCTGGAAGGAAAATTGGATAAATTTTCCCTTTTTTTATTTTTTTTGGGGTAGAGGTACTAGCAGAAAATTTTTGGGGGGGCTAAAGCCCTTGATTTTGGGGGGCTAAGTCCCCCTTAGCCCCCCCGCGGTGAGCACTGAGTATTGGGGGGTAGTTTTGTACAAGATTAATAAAAGCGAAAGTGGGTATGTTTGGGCCCCAGTGTCCCCATTTTTCCAAAAGTGGATTCCCAAACAAGGGTCTTTTTTCCCCCAATTACTATTTTTGTTTTACATAAACGACTTGGATAGGGGGGATTAGCATGATATCAGCAATTTTGGCTGATGATATAAGTTATTAGGATTTTGGGGATCCCAGCCCTTGACGAAACCCATTTTGCAGGGGGGACTTAAAAAAAACCCTTAACAAAGGGGGCAGTCAGATGGCAGAGGGAATTTTTAATATTGAAAAAATGTAGCGTTATGAATGGGGTTAAAAAAACCCCTGGAAATTTGGGATACACCAAAGAAATGAAATCGCTAAAAAATCAAAAGGTAAAAAAAGATTTGGGAAAGGAGGGGAGGCCCAGACCTCCGACCTAGGAAACTTTTAATTGGGGCCGGAAATAAGCTAATAGGGGATTGGATTCTTTAAACCAGAAGTGTTAAAAGTAAATTGGGGAAAATTTATTCAAAGTTTTATCTGGCTCTAGTCGGGGGGGGGGGGGGCCCTCCCCTAGACTAGGCAGTTCTTTTTGGGGCTCCAAATTACAGGAGGGAAATTAGTTTTGTTAAAAAAGTGCAGAAAAGGGATGACCAAAATGATAAAAGGGATGGTAATTTTAGTTAGGGAGGAGTTTAAAGTTTTTAAAAAATTACACTCACTCGAGAGACCCCAGAGAAAGGGGGCGATCGAAAAAGAATTTTTTAAGGGGATAAGGGGTTTTTAAAAAAAGGGAGAGGTGGGAAAAGTTTTTACGGTTTTAAAACCGGGTTAGAACAAGAAAAAGGGATTCAAGGGGAAAAGCGTAGTTTTAAAAAAGGGAAATGGGGAAAAAATTTTTTTCCCACAAATAGGGTGGTGAATGAGGGGAAAAGGGGGTCTCAATAACGGGTTTAGTTAGGGGGGAGCCCTTGGGGAGCTTTAAAGGGGGTGGATAGGTTCATGGATGGGGATAAAAGGTTGGATGAGGTAGTGTGGGGGGGGGGGGGGGGGGACGGGAAACTCCACGTGTGGGCCCCGGGGCCCCTTTGTAGTTTTTCCTTTTTTTCTTATTTTCTTATGTTTTATTTTTATAAAAACTCGCAAATTGGGAAAGTTTTTTTTAAAACCCAAAAAGCCTTTTTAAAAACCCCTAAAACAGGGCCCAAAACTATGAAATCGGGCCTTTTTTGGGTTTTTTTAAAAAAATTTTAAAAACTTTTAAAAATTCCCCTCTTTTTTTTTTATTTTAAAAAAAAAAAAAATTTTTTTCGGGGTTCAAAAGCCTTAAAAAAAACCCAAAAGGCAGTTTTTAATTTTTTGGCACTTTTAAAAGATTTTTTTTTAGGTGCTTTTGAGCAAAAACTTTTTTTTTTTTTCTAGAAAAAAAATTAACTTTTAAGGGTTTTAAATCGAAAAATTTCCTTTAATTTTTAAAAGAATTAACTGTTTAAAGGGTTATAAAAAAAAATTTTTTGGGAAAACGGCCCCCACCACTGTTTTTTAAACCCTTCACGCCCATTTTTTTTTCTTTGCTAAAAAAAATTACTGTTGAAAACTTTTTAGCCTTTAAAAGGGTTAAAATTTTATATTTTTTGCCCAGACTCCCACTTCCCCAAAAAAAACCCAAGTTTGGGGGGACCGGTGCAATGGGGGGTTTTTCGGGGGGGGAACAAATGAGGGTTTTGGAAACACTTAATAAAAGGGTTTGTGTGGGGGGGAAAAATTTTCCCTAGATCTAGGGAAATTTTTTCTTAATCTAGAGAAATTTGTCAAACCAAAAATTAATCTACCTAGGGGGGAGTTAAACCGATAACCAAACCCTTTAACCCAAAATTTAAACCTAAATTTAAAAAAATTAACCTAACCAAACCAAAAATTTAACCTACCCTAACCTCTACCAAATCTAGCCTAACCTTTTAGCTGGGGGGGGGGGGTTTTCTCGCCCCTTTCGGTCATTTTTCTGTGAGGATCTTTCGGGTTAACCCCCGTCTCGGGACTCAAAGAAACCCAAATGAATTTCCCAAAAATCGGGGAATTTTTTTAAAACCCCCAAATCCCCCTTCCAAAAACCCGATGTGGTTGCGCCCGAATATTTTGTACCCAGCCAAATACCCCGCTTTTCCCCCAGGCCCCCAAGTTTGTTTTTGGGAAATGGGGATAGGGGCAAACACTAGAATAATACCCTAAAATTAAAAAAAGTGACTAAAATATCCCCAAATTTAGCAAGGTGGGGGGAGCGGATATTTAAATTTGCGATACTGCGACACTATCGCACCCGCCCCAAAAAAAAGTATCGCAGTACCCGCAAAGCATAGAAAAAGTACGGGTAAAAAGTATCGAAACCTTAAAGTATCGTTTTTAAATTTTCCCCGCGATACTTTAAAAAAAATCCCTTAAAAACAAAAGTTTTTAAAGGCGGCAACGCGCTTTAGTTTTGGTTTGGGTTTAAAAATAAATATATTTACAATTTTTAATGCCTATACTGTAGTATGTAATATAGATTTTTTTTTTGGTTAAATAGTGTTTTTTTTTGGGTAGCAAAATACGCAGTTAAATTTTTGGTAATCGCAGTATCGTGCGTTACTATCGCTTTAAGAAAAAGTATGGGTAGGGGAGTTTTGCAGTATCCCCCGTACCCTTTTTAAAAAGAAAACCCGAAAAAAGTTGCGGATTATGAATTTTTCAACCCGGGGGGAAAAAGTTTTAGTTTTTGGGGAAAAAAGAAAAAATTGTTTTTCCCAAAAAATTAAATAAGTACTTTTATTTTTTTTTTTTCCATATTTTTCCCAGTGGAAATCCCAAAAAATTTCCACGTCGAATAAAACCTACAAAAAAAAGGGTGTACTCTTTTTAAATGAAAAAATTATATTTTTTACAAAATATTTGGCTACGGGCATGAGCCAGAGAGATGTGGCGCGGAAAATTCTGTGTGGGACGCGCCGTGTGGGTAAGATCATCCAGGAAGTTGTCAGGCGTATGAGGGGGGGGGTTGCTCCACTGTTTATGGAAAAACCACCACGGGGGATTGGGGGAAAATTTGCAGAGGAATTCAAAAATCAGTGGAATTTCCCCTTTTGCGGGGGTAAGTATGCGAAAAACCCTTTGATTAAATAAAATTTTTATATATATATTATAAAATAGATTTATAATATATTATATAATTTATAATTTTAAATTTTATATACATTTTATATATATATTATTATATATATATAATATATATATAATATATTATATATATATATAAATGGGGTGTGGTGTGCGTGCCTGGGGGGTATCTTTTAATTAAATTCTATCTACTATTTTGGCCTTGGTTGTGGGGGCAAAGCAACCTAGCAAACATTCTGCGGGCCCTTTTTTTCCCAAAATAGGGGCCCGGGCAAGTCGGGGGCCAGCAAACCCACTCCTTCACATTAAACCCTTTCCCTTTTCGGGGATTTGGATAAATGGGAAACCGGGGAAAACCTGGGGAAGGGAAATCTGGTAAAACACGGAGGCCCAAAAATAGCCCTGTGTCCGGGGGTTCTACTCACCACAGCAGCTAAAGGGGCCCTTAAATGCGACGGAGATGACCACGGGAGGCCACGCCAGCATATGTGGGGCCCCATTTTTATTTTTTCCTGTACATCTTTATCTATATACTCTAGAAAATCTATACCGGTGACAAACCTGATACCAGTGGGGACCTATAAAAAATCCTGGGGTACATGAGAACATGAAACCCCATATTAAACCAAATAACTAAGCTACAAGAGGTCGTGAAAACCTACACGGGTAATTCATCCTACTAACACTACCTTTCATCCTCACCCTGAAATTTTTTAGGCCCCCTAATGAAACTCCCTACGTACTGGTTGGTTATTCAGAAACCAGTGCTTATAAAAATAACAGAATAAAAGCGAATTTGACCTGTTGTAAGGTTTTTTTAAGTATCGTTTCAGGGAATATCCCGGGTATCCCCCCGGGGGTTGGGCCGATATTCAAAATGGCCCGGGTATCCCAAGTAAAACAACAGGGGTTTGGGTTTTAAAAAAACCCGGGACAGCTCAAATATATATATATAATATATATATATATTATATATATATTTTATTATAATATAATTATATATATTAAAATATATATTAATATATATTTTATTTTATAATATAAAATATATATAATTAATTTGTGCCCTTTGGCCGGGAGGGAGTGGGTGGGCCCAAAGGGTCGGGGTGGTTTGGCTCTGGGGGGTTTAATTGAGGCTGTGGGTGATGGTTTTTTCCCCGCCCGTGGGGTTTGGGAGGGAGGTTTTTTATAGTTCGCCTGTTTTAGAGGCTCATGCCGCCCCCCGTTTCCTCCGGGTGCACTCGCCCAAACGAAAGGGAAAAATTGTGGGGAGGGGATGTGGGGTTTTTTTTGCCACTCGACGGTGCAGAAAGGGGTTTTTGGGTTTCTTCGGGATCGAACCCCGGGGGCACCAAGAAAAGCCAGTCGGAGACGCTATTTCCCTTTCCCCTCCCCCCTCCCCCAAAAATATTTTATAATATATATAATTATTATTTTAAAATATTTATATTATATATTTTTATATATTATATATTACTATATTATATAAATTTTATTATTTTTAAAAAAAAATTTTATTATTATTAAAATTTTAAAAATTTTTAATATTAATATTAATTTTATTATAAAATTTATTTATAAAAAAATAAAAATAAATATATAAAATAAAAAATATATATAAAAAGGGGTAAAAATTATTTTTAAAATTTAAAATAATATATAAAAATTTTTTAATATATTATATAAAAAATTATATTTTATATAATTTTTATATATTTTTATTATAAAAAATAAAATATTATAATAATTTTATTTTTTATAATATTTATATTATATTAAAAAAATTTAAAAATTAAATTTATATTTAATTTTTATTTTTATTATTTTTAATTATATATTTATAAAATATATATATAATTTTATATTATATTATATATTAATTATATATATTTTTTATTTAATATATTTTTAATTATATATTTTATATTTTATTATATATTATTTTTATTATATATTAAAATTTATATTATATTTTTTAAATTTATATATATTTTTTTATATATTATTTGAGAATAAAATTATTTTATTATATATAAATTTATTTATATATAATATTTTAGCATATTAAAATATATAAATATATATATTTTAAATAAACATAATAATTTTTATAATAATTTATTTATATATATATTATATTTTATATAAAAATATTATATAAAAATATATTAATATTTTATTATATTTATGTTTTATTAAATATTAGATTTTTATATTTTTATATTTTATATATATAATTATATATTATTATATATATAATTATTTTTATATATTATATATATTATATATATTATTATATTATATATATATTTTAAAATATATAATATATATAAAAATATATATATATATAATATAATAATGAATTATAAACCAGCGGGGGTAGAAAAAAATCTTGATTTTTTTTTGGTACTTTCGGGGGTATACTAACCCTCATTTAGCCCAAAACGGGTACAAAAAAAATTTTTTTTTTTTTTTTAAAAAAATATACCCAAAAATTTAAAAAAGATTTCGCATTTAAAATGTCCCAACCTAAAATATAAATAAAAATTATAAAACATTAAAAAAAATACTACACCCACCAATAAACCCTTGCAAATGGGGTTTAAACCCCCCTTGTGTGCTTTTTTAAACCCTGTGGAATTTCCCCCCACTCCCCCTTTCAATGGTTTATTTGGGAGGGGTAGTATTTTTAAATTTTGTTTTTTTAATTTTTATTTTTTTTTTTAGGTTTGCATTTTAAAAGGTACTTTATTTTTTTAAAAATTTTATATTTCATTTTTTTAAAAAAAAAAAAAATGTTTTACCCATTTTGGGTGATGTGGGGTTATGTTTTAGCCAAAAAGTACCAAAATTAAAAAAATCCAAAATGTTTTTTACCCACGCTGGTTTATAAACTTTATTATAAGATCCCCTATTCCCTCATGAGAAAGTATTGCCTATATTATATATATATATATATAATATATTATATTTTTATATGTATAATATATAAAATTATATATGTAATATAAAATTAATAATATTATATTTTTATTGTTTATTATATATTATATTAAAATGATTATAATTTTAAAATTGGGATATATAATATATATAATATTATATAAAATATAATATATATATATTAATATAAAATTAAAAATATATTATATTATATATAAAAATATTAAATATTTATATAAATATAAAAAATATATTATTAAAATATAATATATTATTATATATAAAAATATAATATATATATATATAAAATAAAAATATATATATTAAAAATATATATAAAAATATTATATAATTTTAATTATTTTTTTATATATATATTTATAATATTTTTATATATATAATATATATAATTTTATATAATAATATATATATAATATTTTATTTTATATATTAAAAAATATAAAATAAAATTTTATATATAATATTTTATATATTTAAAATAAAATATATATATTTTATATATAATAATATAATATATATTAAAAATATATATATATAAATATATATATTATAATATTTATATATAATTTTATATTAAAAAAATATATATATAATATATAATATTAAAATTTTTAATAATTAAAATATCTATATATTTTTTAAAATATTTTAAAAAATAAAATATATTTTATATAATTTTTTTTAATTAAAAATAAAATTATAATATATTTTATATTAAATATTTAAAAAATTTTTATAAAAATTTTTATATATATATATTAATTTTTATATATAATAATATTTCTATATAAAATATAAATATATAAAATAATAATATTTTAAATTTAAAAATAATATAAAATAATATAAAATAATTAATATAAAATAATATAATTTTAAATAATTTTATATATATATATATATATATATATAAATATAAAATATAATTTTATATAAATATAAAATAAAAAGTATAATTTTTAATATAATAAAAATTTTTAATATAAAAATATATATATTTTATATATATATTTTATTTTATATATATAATATATAAATATATATATATATAATATATAAATTTTATATAAAATATATATATATAATTATATAAAATATATTTTTAATAACATAATATATATTATGCTTATTAAATAATTTATAAATTTTTTTATATAAACCAAAATTTAATTTTTTATTAATAAATAGGGAAAAAAATTTTTAAAAAAGAAATAAATAAATTATAAATTTCCTTCCCAAGGGAAAATCATTTTCCCCCCAAAATTTCTGGGAAACCCAAAAACCCCAAACCAAGATTTGGCGGGCCTTTTAATTTTTAAACAAAAAAAGGGCCCATAAAAAAAAGGAGTAAATTTCCTTACGCTTATTTATCATTTTCCTTTCCCCCAAAAAAGGGTTTTCCCGTTTGACGGGGAAGAACCCCCCCCATTTCCAAAAGGGGCCAGGGTTTTTTGGGGGGTTCCCCCTTTTAAAACCCCAAATTTTGGGCCTTCCGGGAAAAAAATGATGCAAAGAAATATTTAACCCCATTAAGGTGTTTGGTCCAATGGTTGAAAATGCGGGGGTTTTTTCCCTTAGTTTCCAAAGGGCACCCCCGGGGCAACCCCCTTTTTTATTCCAAACCCGGAAAAAATTTTTAAAATTGTTTGTGGGTTTTATAATTTCCCCCTTCAAAAAGGGATTGGGGAAAAATTTTGAGTTTTAAAAAAGAAAATTTTAAATCAGGACAGGGGCTCCCCCAAAGGGTGGTGGGGAAAAGGTTTTCCCTATTTTTTTCCCCCCAAAGGGGGAATCCCCCCCTATTTTAAAAACCGGAGAAAAAGGGGCCCAAAAATTTTAAACTTTTTTGTTTTTGCAAAAAAAATTTTTATGGGGGGGAGGGAAAAAGGGGGTTTTAAGTGGTTGGTGTTGGGTTTTGGGTGAAAGGGGGACCCTTTTCCCCAAATCAAAAATGGGAGCTAACAGTATTTTGGAGCTTTTCATTTTGGGGAAAACGGGGTTGCCCTATTTTTAAAAAATTTCCCCCCGGGGAAAAATTTCCTCCTTTTCCCAAAATTTAATTGGTTTGAACGGTTTTTGGACTCAATAATAAACTTTTAGGGGTTGGTTTTGTGAAGGCCTAAACCAAATTCCAAGGTGGGGAAGGAAAAAGGGGGAGGGGGGTAGGGTTCCCCTTTTTCTTTTTAAAATTGGGGGATTTTTTCCTTTTCCCCTCACAAACCCTCAAGGTTTTTTGGGGCCCCGCAAACCACGCAAAGGTTATCCCTTTCAAATTTTTGGGTTAAACTTTTCGCCGGGTTTCCCTCAAGGTTCCCCCGGGGAAGACTTTCCCCCCAATTTTTCAAAAGGGGGCCAGTGCTAGTATTATGGGTTTGGTTCCCTTGGGAAAACCCGAAGTAAAAGGTTTAAGCCATACTTCCCCAAACGGAAAAAAAATCAAAACAAGGCCCCTTAAAAGGGAAGAAAAAAACAAAAAAAATTTTTGCTACTTTTCCCCCAATTGTATTTTTTAAAAGGGGCCCCTTAAATTTTTTCCCGGTTTAGAAAAACCCCCCCCAAAAAAAAAAATTACCTCAGGGTCTTTCTCCCCGGGGTCCGAAACCCCAGGGAACCCTTAATATAAAAACCCTGGAAAATTTTTTTTTCCAAAGAAACTAAAATTTTAAAAGGGGGTAGTTTTCCTTTAACGGTCCCGCTTTTGGGCCCCGGGCCCACCCCTTTAAAAGGGGTTAAAAACAAACCGGGCTTTGGGTTTTTTGGGGCCAAATTCCCCAACCTACAATTTTTTTGGCCCCCTTTTTAAATATATTTCCAAAAAAAAACTAAAATTAAATTTTTAAATATTTTTCAAAAGAAAAATTTTAAAAAGCTTTTTTAATTAAGGGGGGCAATCGGCCCAATTTAAAAACCTGGTAATTGCCCCTTTTCCCCCCCAAAAAACAAAATTTACCTAAAACCCGGAAAAGGCCTTTCGACCCCCGGGGTGAAATTAACCAAAATTGGGGAAACCCGGCCTCCAATGGACTTGTGTTTAAATTTTCTTTTATAAATTTAGGACGTGAAAATTGAATTTAAAGGGAAAGGTAGGTGGGGTTTAAGGGGGCGGGGAAGCCGGAAAAAAATCTTGGGGGTACCCCGGGGCGGTTTTAACCCACCCTTGAAGGGGTTAAAATATTCCCCCCGGCTTTTTTCCCCTTTAAAAAATTACTCATTTTTTTACCCCCAAATTTTGGGCACCCCCCCTTCCCCCAGGGATTTCTTGCAAAAAAAGAAAACTAAAATCGTTTTCCGGGTACGGGTCAGGCGAAAAGGGGACTTTTTTTGGGGGGGGAAAAGGGAAAGTTTCCCGAAAATTTTCCAAAACAAAAAGGACTGGTAATTTTGGGGCCCCCGCCCCGCATTGTTTTAAGACCCCTGGAACCCCTTAAAATATTGGGGTTTTTCCCCACAGTAAATTTTTAATTTTAAGGCTGAAAGGGGGTCGAAGCCGTTGGGGTTGGAAGGTGATTTTAACGTTAAAATGGTCCCCTGACCCGGCTTTTCCAGTGCGTTTTTAATTTTTGGGGATGTCTCCCCAAAAAGTAAAAGGGGCCAACATTTAAACCCAAATTTTTAATATTCCTAAACCTGGGAAGCCAAAAGGGCCTAAAACGTTTTTCGGAGGGGGGGAAACCTACCAAAAAAATTTTAAATTGGGGGGGCCCTTAATTTGGGTTTTGGGTTTTTCCCCAAACCTTTTTTTCGCCCTCCCGGGGATACCCCGGGAAATCCCCAATTTTTGGTTTTTAAAAAACAAAACTTGAAAAGAGCATCAAAAAAATTGAAAAAAAAACAAACTTTTTTGGGGGGCCCCGGGCCCCCTAAAAAGGGGTTGTTTTTTTTTTCCGTGCCCCGGGGAGGGGGGAAACGGTTTCCCGGGAGCGGGGGCCCGTCCGGGCCCCCCCATGGACAAAAAATTCCCCAAAATTTGGAAATTGGGGGAAAACTCGAAAAATTCCCAATTAAACAAAAAATCAAAGAAATGGCCCCCCAGGCCTGCTAATAAGGGAAAAAAAAACCCAAAAATTTCCCAAAATCCCTTGCAAGGGAGAACCCAAGAAATCCCCTGGGCCGGGGGCTTGGAAAAAATTTTTTTTGGGTTTGTTCCCAAAAGTTTTGCCAACTTTCCCCATCTTTAATTGGGCGGAGGCCTAGGCAGGAAAAGGATAATTGGGCTTCACCCGTTTTAAATAGCCCCCGAGGGACACCTAACAATTCCGGAACCCATAAAATGGTTGGCCCCCCTTCAAAAGCCATTCCAAAAGGGTGGATTCGCTTTTAAAAATTCCGTTTTAGGTCCAGTCCAAAAATTGAAAAGAAACAATCCAAGGGAAAAAAATTTAAGATTCAAAAAACCTTTTTTCCCTAAAAAAAATGGGCATTGAAGGGGAAGCCCTTTTTAAAAGTGGGGACCCGCCTCTTGGATTTTGGAAAACCAATAGTAAAAACCCAAAGAACCCTGATGGTTTAAAAGTTTTAAAACCCCGGGGATTAGCCTGAAAAAAAAAAAAAAAAAAAAAAAAAAAAAAAAAAAAAAAAAAAAAAAAAAAAAAAAAAAAAAAAAAAAAAAAAAAAAAAAAAAAAAAAAAAAAAAAAAAAAAAAAAAAAAAAAAAAAAAAAAAAAAAAAAAAAAAAAAAAAAAAAAAAAAAAAAAAAAAAAAAAGGGGGGGGGGGGGGGGGGGGGGGGGGGGGGGGGGGGGGGGGGGGGGGGGGGGGGGGGGGGGGGGGGGGGGGGGGGGGGGGGGGGGGGGGGGGGGGGGGGGGGGGGGGAAAAAGACCTTTTTGGGAAAAGGGGGCCGGAAGGGCCCCCCTTTTTCAAAAGGACACCCCCCTTCCCGGGAAAAAAGGCCATTTGGGGAAACCCAAAACCCTCCTGGTAACCTTTTTTCCCAAAACCTTTTAAGTTTTCGCCTTTCCCCAAAACCCGAAATGATCCGTAACTTCTAATCTATATTTGTTTGCAGATATTGATAGTACTGACCTATTGGGAGCTGCACACACCTCTCACCGCACTGTCTCAATTGTAACTGCACAAACAAGTTGCCACATAGCTCTCGATGAGTCAAATCGTAATCAGCTGGCAAGTTTTACTACAGCTCACAAGTGGAATTTTGCTTATCTGGAGGGTAAGCTGTGGAGAAAAAACTTGACGTGCTAGAAAAAAACTGACTACAGATTTGGAATCAGCATGCCAATTTTAGTCTAAATAAGCTCAAAAATCTAACTCAACAATTTTTTTTCTTCAAATTGTTCCCCAGTGTTATCAGCCAAACAACAACTGCAAAATCATAGCAGGGGTAGTCACCTAAGAACTCCCTGGAACGCTGCTTGTAAAGAATATTAGGTGTATTTCCTCACAGTATTTGCCACATCCCCATATAGCTTAAGTTGGTGCTGACGGACTATGCAGGTAATAGGCCTCAATTAAGTCTCACAGTGCAATCGCTGATTTGACACGTACTCATCCCAGCGATACCCCATGATTCTGCGAAGACACTTATTACCAAAGGCATCGATTCGTCTTTTAAAGTCGCTATTTAGTGTCCATGTCTCACAACCATAGAGTAAGACAGGGATCACAAGCGACTTGAAGATCCAATTTTCCATATTCCATAACACCATGGGCTATGCCAATCCGCCGTAAGACTTTTTGACGTGACCCGCCGTCATTATGGACTGCGCTACCAAGGTATGTAAAACTTTCCAAGATCGCACGCATGAACAGACTGTACTGTTTCATCTAGTAAGCCTCCAAACACCTGGACCTTAGTCTTAAGCCAGGAGACCTCAAGTCCCAAAGGCTTTGCCTCCTCGTGCAGCGCCTCGAGAGCCATCACCAGGACCTCCAGCGACTCAGAAAAGATTGCTGCATCATCGGCAAAAACAAGATCAGTGATCTTGGTGTTGCCGACGGATGCTCCACAATCACTTTGATCTACAACTTTGCCCAATACCCAGTCCATACAAGTGTTGAAAAGTGATGGGGCAGGACGCACCCTTGCCTCACTCCTGTATTAACAGGAAAGAAGCTGGATACACCTGCCCCATACTTCACAGCTCTCTCAGTCCCAGAGTACAGACCAGTCATCAAACCAATAGTCCTTGCAGGAATCCTGCGAAGTCGCAGAAGATCCCAAAGTGACTCACGATGCACTGAGTCAAACGCCTTCTTGACATCAACATAGGCTGCACGCATCCCCTGTCGACTCACGTCGGCGTTCCACCAGGACACATAGCGCTAGGATACGGTCTGTTGTTGACTTACCAGGCGTGAACCCAGACTGCTGAGGTCTCTGATGCTTCAGCAGATGACTGCGGATCCGTGTCAGCAATAGATGGGCAAGCACCTTGCCTGGCACGCTGAGCAGTGTAATACCGCGGTAATTGTTGCAGTCCTGACGGTCCCCTTTCCCTTTCCAGATAGGGTACGGACAGCCCTTTTCAGTCCAGGAGGAATGGTACCTGATTGCCACACGGCAGTCAGGACAGCATGCAACCCGCGGATCATGGCCTCACCCCCAGCTTTGAGGAGCTCCGCACTGATATTACAAACACCAGCTGCCTTTCCACCCCTCAACTTTGCTACAGCCTCTCTGACTTCAAGACCGGGTGCGGTTTCGTCAATGGGAGGATCGGCTCTTGGAGTGTATTAAATTGGAGTGTATCAATAAATCTAGGAGTGTATTAAATCTATGTGTCGCGAATGTGTTGGGAGGAGGGACACCGTTTGAACGACATGAGCCTCTGTCTGCACCTGTCCACAAGGACACAACGCTCCTCCAGGGCAAGCGGCAGCGGCCCCCCTGTTCCACCTGCCCACTCCACAGCTAACCAGTGTGCTGACAGGCGAAAACGCTAAAAAAGCAATGCTGTGGTCTTCCCTTACTCCATGCCTACATGTGTAAATATCATGTTACCGTTAGCTGGGATTATTTCTTTATAAGTAGTAATTCTCCTTGAGGAATCAGAGAGGATAAGTCACACTTAAAGTGCTTCCATGACAACAACTATGTCATTCTATTATGATCAATCAACGTGGACACAAAGGATCTTGTATGAAGTGTGTATTAATTGCAAAAACTAAAGGATCATCAGCCATTTGTGAGCGCTCCTGCCACATCTTTCTAAGGAAATTCTTTTTTACTCCGCACAAGATCTTTAAGTTGCGGGTAACCTAACTCACATAGACAATCATTAACAGGTTGTTGTCCTAACACCTAATAATTGTTTGAGGACACAGTTATACAGCTTGTCACTGGCCTAAGATCAGCATTTAGCCATGACTCACACCCGTACATATTGCTGACATGAGTGCTGCGTCAAGATCCGCTTCTTAACTACAAAAGGTAGTCATTATTTTTCTTTAAAAGGAAACAAATTATTTACATGAGCCATCTAGTGCTAGCATGAACCTTTAACAGCAGAGAGCAAACCATCACGCGGAATGGTGATCCTAGATATCATATTGGTCACATGGCTCCACCACTAACTCATCCAACTCAAAGGTTCACTATCTAACAAGTTTCCCCAAATGACAAAGAATTTTGTCTTTGATGCACTGATCTTCATTCCGTAATTATCACAAAATTGTTTCAGAAAGCTCTAATTTCTTAACCAGTTTCTCTAGAAGTAGCTAAAAGAAACCGTATCGTCCATTAATACAAGTAAATGGAGCCATGACAGAAATCCCTCTGATCTACAACTATCTTTGATCAGCTTAATAAGATCATTCGCATATAATATGAAGAGGATCAGGAAGGGTCGACCCTTGTGTACACCAATTGTAGCTGCATATAACCCCTCCGGGTACTGTACAGTAAAGAACGGTACACCTGCCCATCAGTGCACAGCTCACAGCTCCCACATCCCAGCCCCGTATCAAAACCAATAGTCTTGCGGTCTGAATACAAAACTGTCCATGTCCACTCGTGGACATGAGTCGGCAAGCTTCTTGCTTGCTGAGTACTGGCAGTTGTTCACGTGGACCCGTCGCATCGACAGCTTCACATACCTGGTTACAGGCAGTGTGATCCGGCGTGCCCATTGACGAAGACCCTGCTTCTGACGAGATCGAGGTGTAGCAAAAGTGGAAGGCAATGCTGGATGTTGTAAAAATCGCGGCCCGTCAATAGCTTGGGAGGCCATGAGTCCGGTTTGCATGATGTCCGATGCCGTGTGGCAACAGTTACCATCTCGATGGAAAGGGGGCTGGCCGGCCATCTGGAAAGGAAAGGGACCGGTCATGGCCTCACACTACCGCGGGATACCGCTCAGGTACAAACACCAGCTGCCTCCACCTAACTTTGCTTAGCCTCTATTACTGTACACGAGGGTCGCAGTTTGGTGAGTCAATCGAGAGACCTCGGCGTCTGGGTTCACTTGGAGTGAACAACTAATATCTAGCGCTTCGTGTCCTTGGAAAAGGCGGAATGTTCTACAGGGGAGGGACACGCCTTGACCAGAAGGCTTTGCTCCTGCATAGTACACAACGCCTCGTGCGAGCTTCGAGGGCTTCCTGCATGACATGGCCACTCTTAACTGTGTCTGATGCGAAGGGCTGAGAAGCTGTGGTGGGCTTGTTATCCAGCTTCCTTTCTGTGAAACAGGAGTGACGTAAGGGTGGGTATCCTTGCCATCACTTTTCCGCTTTGGGATCAGAGTGGGACAAGTTAAGTGATTCATGGGAGACATTGTTGGCATATACAATACTGACAAAGGATCTTGATTATTTGCGATGAGGTAATCTTTGAGTTGCGAATAAGGTCCTGGCATTTGCGGCGCGCACGAGGAGCAAAGCTTTGGGACTTGAGTTTTCTCCTCCGCCAGACTTTAAGTCGGGTTTAGACACTCACTAGTAAGCATACAGGTGTTGTCTCCCATCTTGTGGCGAGGAACAGTAACTTTGGAAAGTTTTACTAACCATTGGTAGCCATGATAACGGCGGTCACTTCTAAGAAGTTCGACGATAGATCGCTCCGTTAGAACTCAGCGGTATATTTGGCTTGTCGGACAAATTGTGCAGAGGACAAGACCGGATCTTCAAGTCGTTGTGATCCCTTTTACAGTGTGAGAGGCAGGACACTAAATAGTGACTTAAAGGCACGAATCCACCATGCCTTAAAGTCAAAGTTAAATCATAGGGTATCGCTAAATGATAGTAGTTAAATCTTGCGATTGCACGTGAATCCGAATGAGCCATATTATTTAGCGCTCTCAGCTAACTTGCATTGGCAGGTACGCTAAAAGAAACCGATCCTCCTAATCAGTATAGGATCGTATGAAACATCCGGCTGGAGGAGGCCAAGGGGGCTCCACAAGCTCGTGGCGGGCAAGTTGATGTTGGATCGAGAGCTGGGAGCAAAGGGCCTAGCATGGTAATCGCGCGTGGTGACCCCGAGGATCGTCGTAAAGGGAGCCGCCCCAGCGCAGTATGCCCCACATCTATTGTTGGGTACTAAGTCATAAGCCTGGAAAAATACAAAATCAAAGCCAAAATCATATATTTACAACAATGTCTTTCTCTTCTGCCAAGTCTTAGGTCGCATCACATATTCAACCCCTGACCCTCTGCTCCTGTGTCTCTATAAGGAATGAAACCAATTATGTAGCCTAGCACATAACACTAAGTCATATAGCTTGGTAATACTGTTTAATACGGATATCCCACGGTAATTTCTTGCTAGCTGCCTATTGCCTTTTTTAAGATGGTAAATAACGTTTTTGCTGTCAGTCAGGTCACAGGATAACTGGCAGAAGTAAAGACAAAATTAAATAATACAGTAATAATACTAACCAATTCGCTGGGAGTAACTTTAACACACCAGGTGAGATTCCATCAGAGACCACATGCTATATCTGAATTCATTTTCTTAATCTGTAATGTCACTTCATCGGCAGTAATATTGTCATCCAAAATGGAATGTTGGGGTGGAAGTCAAAATGTTCATCATTTTCATGTAAAACAGGATTAAGCACATTCTCATAAAAAGTTTTGAATTCATCATCAGTGGGGATAGCATTAGCAGTACAATCATCTTGGAGCTTACCCTTCCAGTCAATGGCCTTCCATACCCTTGCATCATCACATTCATGCAATAAACTGTCCCAACGGCTTGCGCCTCTGGTTACATTTTCAGCAACAACTTGACCTTGACTTGCTTCAGAACACTCATATAGCACCTCAGCTACGTTGTTGGCAAACTCATTTACATCAGTAAAATCTACATCTAGACTTACATTAGAAATGTTATTAAGAAAAGCATCTTGATCGATACGGGACCATCTGACAGGTTTCTTTACTAATGTATTCTGGTGTGGGTGTTTTAGTAAGGCATACTCACCAAGCTGGCGTGCTCTACTGAGGAGATCGTCAATATCTATACCTGGTACAAATAACTTTAAAGAGACTGGAGCATGGTCAGAGGGGAGGAAATCTGTTTGGTGTGCGCTAAACTCATCTACATAATCTATCATATTGCTAGATACAATGCATGCATCCAATTCTGATATCCATATGTTACCTTGCTTATATGTCATTGTGCTTGCAAACTCCTTATCTCTTATTCTTAGATTATTAATCACAACTAGTTTCAGATACACATGGTTGCCAGAACTAAAGCATTATCATTAGGCTTGTTTACCGGGTCAGGAATGTGAGGATACGAGTAATCATCATAATCAGGTAACTCGGCTCGCACAGGTAACTCTCGCACAATATCTCCAAATCTAGCATTAAAATCACCAATGATCACATATTTATTATTACCACCATTTTCAATTGCTTTGCTTTGGATAGATGCAAAAGAATTGTGCGAGAAATATGGCGAGTCACGGGGGGATGTAACAAGATCCGAATAAGACACCCGGCACACAACGAAACTGAAACCACACCTGTGTGGATTCCCACTTCTCAGGTGTAATGTTTTCCAAACTGTTATTTGCAGTACATGACTTTCCACACAGTAAAATGCACTTGTATCCATCTAAAGCCTTGTCTTGTAACTCTTCACTGTCTGTTCCATTATCCATTCTTTTAGTCACTTTGCAAGTCGGCAAAACTTGCATGATAATAGGACTAATAACAAGTACTCCACCAGTAAAAGGCCTGCTATATACGGAAATCACCAGGTAGTGGATGCCAGTACCTATATAAACGATACATGATGGTTATATAGGTTATATACTATAGTAAATGTTTGACATGGCTGCAACAGGTCTTGCAACATTGTGTTGCTGGGATTTTTTCTTCGTCCATAAATTTATAACTGGCAGACTCTGATCACACACAGAATGATGACCACGGTACACCTTTCATGCCAACTAGTAGGTTATTACCTGAGGTCAAATTAATAACCCTTTGGTGTGTCTTTAGGGGGATGGGGGAGGGTAAAGCTTGCAGGACGGTAGGACCGCCCACTTGATCCCCCAGCCAATAGGAACGACGAATGGGCCGGGGCCAGTCTCGATGTATTTTCGTGAGCATCAGTCCAGGCCTGGACTGGACTGGTAACCGTCGCGAAAACGCGTTTTAAGTTGTGGACCAACTTGTGATATTCTAGTGATCATTATTTTGCCTGTCTCTGTATTCTCTTCTCTGCCCATGATATAAGGGAAATCATTACTGCCATTACTTGTAGCGTGGGGACATGTTTGGTGTAATAACACGGGTGTGTCTTGTGCAAAGCTTCACCCAACTTGCTGTTGAATGTTTCCACGGTGAAGGATGACGGTTCTAGTTCAGGTAAGAAGGCAGACTTCTTGAAAACTATTGCTCGGACTTCTCAGGGGTGAAGTTCAGACATTTCGTGTCCTCCATTGTACGTCGTTCCTCGCGTCTGTTTTATGTGCCACCTACCAAGCCTACAACTTTTGAAGTGAGTAATTGATTTAACCCTATATTGCCTACATTATTTTTTCACATCAGGGAAACCAGTTTAATTAGGGAAACGTAACACCAAGTGATGGTAAAAACCCCCAGCAATTTGGGTAAAATGTACCAGAGTCCTTTACCGCCCTTATTACTATTTTTTTTCTCCAGACCTTCACAGATCCCGTCAGATACCTCTAAAACGTAATTATAAAGTAGGGGATAGATACCCCTTCCCCTCTACCTAACAACTTGGGACACTGGCGGGAATGCGGGGTTTTAGGGTGGGAAGACGAAATTGGACACTCACTGACGAGCCACTGATACCTCCTCTCTCTTTCTCTTGTCGCCTCAGACTTGGATTTGCCTGCTATTATGAAATGGCAAACCAAGACAATTCATCTTGCCACTAATGTGGGCACATCAATGCCAATTATCTGATACACTACATACATGGGCGTCGCTTCACTACCCCATTGCACCCCCTATATGGGCCACAGTTCATCCAAAAAAATTCTTATAGCGGCCCACATACTAGCAGGAAGGTTGGAGGTACTAATGTATCTATCTCCAGAGATGGTAGAAAAGTATCCAGCACCGCAATAAAACACGAAAACCACTTATGATATGATGAAGTGACGCGCCAGTGACGGCGATGCCTAGTTCTTGACGGGCTTTATCTGGCCGTGTCCTCTATACCAAGATCTATATATTCTAATATATAGATTTTGCTCTATATTTATACTGGTAACTGAGAACAATCAACATATCTCTCTCTGATATGTCGATTTGTCACCGGGAAGTGCACCAGGGAAGGATGGAGGCCCAAAAATAATGTTTAAAGATTTGAATAAAATGATATATTTTTCCTTACTAACTACGCGGTTAAATACTAACAATTTATCCAAAACAAATGGCCGACGCCACCAAAAACATTTAAAAATAATTTTTATCTAGGGTGTCGACGCGTAAGGGTTAGGAACTGTCTGAGATACCCCCCCAAAAACCGGATATGAAATGTTAAATACGGTACTGTGGAAAACCAACGATACCGGTATCTTAACTGATACCGGTGAGGACTTATCGGTACTATTCCCGAAAACCGTATCGGCAATACCCGGTATTAGGTTGATACCGCCCAACACACCCTAATACTGAGCGCATCAACCCCTTCACCAGTGTTTGCCCACTCAAACCACGCATTTTTCGTCATATCCTTACAGAAACCATGAAAAGTCCCTACTTACAATGCCAATGCGCTATATGCAAGACATGCTTCGTCAAATCCCGACAGGTGGAGATTCCCACAGTCGTATCTTCACGGTGGGATCTACAAGAAATGCACGACCGGTGGATATTTGACAGTCGTACCAAACACAAGCGGGTGGCTGCAAAAGCAGGCGTAACAACACAAGCGAGTCCAAGGCGGGGGGGGGCCGGCACAGTATTTTCTGACTGTTTTTACATATCTAATACATTTTACTAGTGTATTTATCATTTTCTCCATTAAAATAATAGCGTAGTTAGTGTTTCGCCACTTTTCAGAGTCGCTTGGTTGTAGAAAAAAATGGGCCCGAGTGATACGTGTAGTACATTTGAAACTGACCGCCGCCAATGCCACACAATGGCCGCCCTCCATCACCCGCCCGCCGGCGCTTCCCACAAGTGCACACACCTAGATAAGGCCTCCTGACCTGATTTTACCTAATATGACCACCGTTTGCACTTCACAAGGTATGCATGTACTCTCGGTTGTGTTGAAAAACCACCTGTAATGGTCTGCGGAAGAAATAGGATGCGAATAAGGCAGAGCTGAATGCAGATGGGATGTGCAAAAGCTGACTCAACGCAACCAGTGGAGGCGCGGACGAGTCGATGTTTTCAAAGATTCCTGTTTCTGCCTGCGCCCGCGACGCAACGCGTCGAGACAAAATTTTCTTGAATATGGCCATATATCTCCACGCGTTGTCCCACATGAAATAAAAAAAAACGTTAAAACAAGAAATGCACATAACTTTTTTTATAAAGTGTCAACTTGAGGGACAGATTAATGATGATCAGATAAAAGTAATTTTATATAGGGAGTTTAAACGAGGCTATATGATAACGTTGAGGTGGACCACGGAGGTGCAGTGCCGAGTGCCAGCTCCTTTCCGAACACATCGGAGTTGGTCCACGGAAATGGAAGGTCGGGGGTAGGAGCTTCGTGCCGCACGGCGCGTCTGGGTCTGGAAGTGCGGGAACGGTGACTGCGTGTTGCAATGCGGCCGAGGAGGACGGGACATGTTGGTGGGTGTTTCCGATGGGACAGGAAAGGTTCGACGGAATGCGTTTTCGACGACACCGTCACGAAACCTCCAACATAGTGCATCGTCGAAACACATCTCAATCATTCCTCCCTCATAATATTAGCTTTTCGTCCACACTGCTCTTCGTTCTTTTCCCATGTAACATATCATAACAGATGATTAGGACAATAGATAATGAATAGAGTAAAATAAATAAATAAATAAATAAATAAATAGTGTCTCAGGATTCCCAGGTTTCCCCAACAAATTAGGTGTCACGTTTTCAGTAGTCTAATTTACTGTGAAACATCAGAGGGAACTGCTTTAGCTAAGGATGAAGGCATGAGGAACAAACAAGCACTGTGTTCATGTTCATTAGCTCTTTATCGCCATGATTTATTAAATACAATATTAAGGATAGGCAGCTAAAAGTGTGGTAGTGTTACGCGTTAGGGTGGAAAACAACGAAAGATACGGGGGGGGGATCTTGGCTCTGTATGGGTTTTCGCGCTTATTTTTGGTTTGGCAAATGATCTAGTAACTGTATTTTATATTAATCCTCTTAATGACAAAATTCTTAAAATTTTACTCTCGATAGACATGGCGTATCACATATAGGAAGTTTCGACGGAGTTTGACCGGTACTGTCGAAAAACCTCCATTTTCTACCGTCGCAAAGTGCATTCCGTCGTAACTTCGTGTAATCGTTTCGATCTGCGAGGTGCTTCGAAGCAGATGGGCAGTATTATATCCGTCAAAGGTTCAGGGCCAATCAAGCATTTGTCGAAGCAGCCATAAGTGGAAGACGGCGGTAGCAGCAGCAGCTTCTTGGGAGGAGCTAGGGCGAGCAGGGGTCTTGCCGGGTGAGGCAAGAGTAGGAGCAGGCGGTGACGTCAGGAAGAGAGGCGAGTGAAGCAACAGATTGGTCTTGTCTTGCGAGGATGGTCAATGCATGCTTCCTGATCTATCACTGGGGCGATAATTCCCCTCCTGACGCAGGGCGAGAGAGTGGAACTTGGCCCTGCCGTTAGAGTGGGCATGACTCAGAAAATAACGCAAGGAAAGGCAGAGGGCAGAAATAAAAGCTTAATAAAAACCTAACAAAAACAGGACTGCCAGCAAAGTCAGAGGAAGAAACACAGCTTCCTGACGGGGAATGAGTAAACTCGTCCAGCAACTAGGCCACAGCGTCAGGAGGGGCTAAATGCGCCCCGTACCTCACCGGCCGTCGTACCAGCCCCTGACGCTGCCCCTCTCGGGTACTAACCCAACGGCTATCAGAGTCCCTGCGGCCCCTCACCACATAACCTTCGAGTACCCCTCTAAGTGGCCCCCTCATGTATGAATGGGCCTACGATAGTCTGTGAGAAGCGACTCTATACAAGGGCAGAGGTGCTGCAGAACTCCGTGAAAAAAAAAAAAAAACAACAGCAGCCAAAACTTTCCAAGGGTGGGAATGTTCACTGCATAGCGAGGTGAACCCGAGCGAGTTATCTTCCCACCGACGGGCTCGTGAAGACTGAAGGTTTGGTAGGCAGCGCGCGCCAGTGTTGCAACTTAAACACTCATATTTGGCCAAATATCTCTACACAAATCATGAAAAAGTCCCTACGTTGTCCCTACGTACAGTGCCAATATCCCCGCGCCTGTCCCTACATGATAATTAAAAAAAAAATTATACAAGAAAGCACATAACACGTATTTTATTAAAGTGAAACACTTAGGGACCAGATTAATGATAATCAGAAAATGTATATTATGTAAAAGAGCAGTTAAACATTGACGTTGCCTAATATTCTTCACTTACTATTACCATGGAATTATACTATACAGTGAAGGAAATGGTAATAATGTTGTAGACCCTGTTCATCATTGGTACAATATTGAGTATGAAGGAAATGGCTAAATGGTGTACAACCTGCTCATCATTCTACAATATTGTATATAATTACCAAGGAGACAATTAAGGTGGTTCCAAGAACCTGAAGTGTGCTACATGAACACGCTAAGTGACTTACATTCAGCCATTTAGATCTGAAGCGTGTTTGACTTGGCCGGAGAACTCGTCTTCTTATTAGAGTTCGCCTCTTTTCTTTCTAGATTTTTTTAGGTTTTCCTTGCACCAGTCTTTTAATTGTCTAATATTTTCTGAAGTCAAACTCCGGAGGTTAGAGTGCCTGATCCCCACAAACGATTATAAACAGCTGTGTTATGATGTGTAAGGGCCGTGTCTCCCGAGCAATATTTCCGGCAAATTTGCTATTTTGCTACCAAAAGAGCCCCAGTGGTGGCAAAAAGTTTGCGTGTGTACCGGCGTCTCAGCTACGAGCATCTCTACAAGAGTAGCGAAGATCTTTATTCTTCTATCTTAGCTACTCTGCTTCTACTGGCATTTATGAAATATTCTTCCCTCTTCACATTTCCCTTGATAACCATAAATAAACCACTCAAAACCTTACTTGTATTCCTAAATCAAGTTAAAATAACACACATCATATTATCCCCGTTTTTGTAGTAAAGACACACGCAGCCTATTAAATATCTGTTTTTATCAACATCTTCCGTCATAACTTCTCATCAACAACTCAAAACTTAACTATATATCTAAATCATACGTAAAAAATCTAAATAACACGCATGTACCATATCATGCACGTGTCTTGTATATATAGAGTTAAAAACCTATCTATTTATCCTACCCTACTCTACCAAACACTTTATTTTTCCTCCACTCATCTTTATTTTTCTCCTCTCATCTACACTATATTACTATTACTATACTAAATCATACAGCTATATTCCCTATATACAACACTTATTTTCCCTAAACCAGTGGTTCTCAACCTTTTTCACTCCATTCCCCCCTTCATGAATTCTCAACATTCGTGTGGCTCCCCTTCATTTTTCTCCCAAATCCCTACCCCGCAAAAAAAGGTAAAAAAAATAAAATAAATAAAATGTTGATGAAGAGAACACCCTTGCTTTATTACAAAGTTTACAGTCATAATTATCTTATATTTGATAGATTTCTGTGATATGCTTAACTTACATCACTTGCCTACAAAAGACTAGCGGACACTAGCAAATTTGAATCTGGTTGGGAAAAAGTTCAATTAATCTGTATATTTTATCACACATCAGTGGGAAGGCTGATATTGTTTCTTTTCAGTCAGTTGACGAATTCGAGGTTGTGTCACTGACAATGCACAACTCATGTCGGGGTCCACATCCAATCGGTTCCGGCTCTTATTCTTGATTTGTAGAAGGGTGGAGAAACCAGACTTACATAAATAGGTAGTTGAAAAAGGCAAGAGTTGTCGAAGTGCAATCTCACTGACTTTTGGATATGACTGATGCATTGAACACCAGAATACATTCAGAGATTTTTCTTCATAGAGATATTTGGCAGCAGAATCATGTTTGAGATCAAGGAACTCGTCCTGAACATCACTGGGAATGGTAGTAATATCAAGAGTGCCAGAGAATGGATTCATTACCAACTTCCCTTCTTCCTCCTCGAATTCTGGGAAGTACCTATTAAGTTCACTTTCCAAGGATCTCAGATGCTGAGTGATTTCAGTTTTAAGTAATGGGTCAAGCAGACTATCTTCTTCATTCTCGTCAAGGACAGCTGAAAGGTTTTCAAACATGGCAACATTCCCGGCACCGACTTTCCTTTACCAATTCTGAAGCTTGGCAAGAAATCCACGAAGACAATCCATCAGGTGAAACACATTTCTTTCCTTGCCCTGTAGCTTCAGATTCAACCTATTTAGCTGCTCAAATATATCTGCTAAATATGCAAGACGTGGCTCCCACAAAACCTCATTGAAGTGACTCAACAGATCATCTTTCCCTTGCATTTCCAGGAACAATTTAAGCTCCCCCCGAAGTTCAAACACTCGATTCACAACATTGCCCTTGGAAAGCCAGCGCACTTTGGAGTAAAAGAGGAGAGCTTCATGCTCCGAATCCATGTCTCTACAAAGGTTCTGGAAAAGGCGAGAGTCAGAGCTCCAGCTTTACAAAGTTGACGCATTGACCACTGCCTCCAGGATCTTGCAAAGTTCATCAGGGAGGGTTTCGACGCCAGTGCAAAACGATGGATCATACAATGAACCCCCTTGGCATTCGGAGCTACTTCCTGACACGCTTCTGGAACCCTGTTTTTGATCCCAGCATCGCTGGAGCCCCGTCTGTACAGACTCCACAACAATTTTCCCAGGGGATCCTGTTAGCTTTGAAGAAAGAAGATAGCTTTTCCATCACATCTTTAGCTGTTGTGGTGGTCTCAAGCTGTGTACATAACAGATATTCTTCCTTGATATCACACAAGAAAACATACCTAACAAACACGAGTAGCTGTGCACAAGAACTCACATCCGTTGACTCATCCAGCTGTATTGCAAACATACCAGTTGGAGACGATTTGATCTCCTGTATCACTTTTTCCTTTATGTCATCTGACATTTCATTAATTCTCCGCTTCACTGTGTCGTTTGACAAGGAAATTTGTTGAATTTTACGTTCACTTGCATCTCCAAGAACACGCTTGACCATCTTTAAAGTACATGGCTTGATTAAGGTTTCACCAATTGCGGGGGGCTTCTTTTGCTTCGCTATTTCGAGGGCAACCTCGTATGATGCCTCAACTACACTTGAGGTCTGTTGTTGGAAAGCACCAGTCGCATCCAGTTTCTGTTTTCCCAAACTACTTTCGTGGCGCCTGAAGAAATCGGGGTCCTTCTCAGCATACTGTGGATGGATGGTCAGCATATGATGCTTCAACTTACTAGGCCTCATAGAATCGTTCCCCAGCACTTTGAAGCGCAGTACACACTGAGGTTTCTCGATGCCATCAGCGAGGATTGATGTAAATCCGTAGGAGATGTAGTCTTCACTGTACTTCCGCTTCTTACTAACACTAGTAGCCATCGCAAATCTACGGAAAATAAAGAAGACGGAACATCAGAACAAACATTAAGTGATAAGACAAAAGAATGATAATGAAGGACAGATAAATAGGACAAGTGATAAAATGACAAACACACAAATATCCACATACATAACACATCCACGGACTCACAAATTAAGCACACATACAATCATACACAAACATACACACAGAGAGTAAAGATGATAAACATTCACACTCAAGCTAGCAAGCTGAAATGTACTTTCTACAGCAAGAACACGCCTCCTTTGACAAGCACTGCCCCAATTGAAATAAGAAGAAGAATAGCGAGTCACATCAATATTAGCACTAAAAAAAAAAAAGCAGGAATACCTAAGTAGGGAATGAGCATGAAAAACAATGATACCAAAAAATAAGAAATATTTCACACACGAAAAACAGCGACCGCATTTATAATTGTCGAACAAAATAAGTAACACAGTATATGGTTCAGAATCAATTATACCCACATGTTTACGTGATGATATCCCAGGCCACACTGAGATCATTCGATCGCCTCTCTCCCTCTGTCTCCCGGTGACTCACCCTCACTCACCGCCCGTGTCTCTCACCCGTCTCATACGCGTTCGTTCTCCTCCGTGTTTTCTATCACACCTACACTGCACAAACAATTACAATTTCGCACACATACATACATACACACGTACACACACATTCGTAACAATATTATGTAACAAAATTTTAGTGTCAACTTAATGATTAATCAATTAATTAGTAAAACAAGAACATTTTCTTTGCCAGGACAGTGATGCAAGTTTTTTATTTAATTCAGATTCCTAACATTATTTAGAAATGTATAATTTGCAACAGCCCACCATGGCCCCCTTAAATTCTTGCCATGGCCCCATGGCCCCCAGGTTGAGAACCACTGTTCTAGGACTATCCTTTACTAAAAATCTGAACTGGAAATCTCACATCTCATCTCTTGCTAAAACAGCTTCTAAGAAGTTAGGTGTCCTGTGGCGTCTGTGTCCTTTTTTTTCTCTCTCCCAATTGCTTGCTCTCTACAGAGGCCTTATCCGCCCATGTATGGAGTATGTCTCACATGTTTGGGGAGGATCCACTCATACAGCTCTCCTAAATAGGGTTGAGTCAAAAGCTTTTCGTCTCATCAACTCCTCTCCTCTGACTGACTGTCTTCAATCTTTAAATCACCGCCGCAATGTTGCTTCTCTTGCTCTCTTCTACCGTTATTTTCATGCTCACTGCTCTTCTGAACTTGCTAACTGCATGCCTCCCCCACTCCCGCGGTCTCGCTGCACAAGACTTTCTATTCAATCTTATCCCTATTATGTCCATCTTCCTAATGCAGGAGTTAATCAGTATCTTTACTCTTTCATTCCTTTCACTGGTAAACTCTGGAACTCTCTTCCTGTTTCTATTTTTCCACTTTCCTAGGGATTTAAAATTTTTTCAAAAAAAAGAGTAACAAAAAAACCTCAAGTAGTTGGTTTCACCCCGGGTTTTTTTTTATTCTCTTACTGTCTTTTTTATGGGGAAAATGGAAAACAAAGGGCGGGTTTTGTTTTTTCCCCCGGTTGTTGTTCCCCTTTGGGGCCGGGTTTCCTTGTGAGTTAAAAAAAAAAAATAATAATAATAATTGTGCAAAATAACTTGGGTTATACAATAACTTATGTTTGCTTGTTGTAAACTCTGTAACTTCTGTAGACTAGGTATTTTAAAAGCACTTTGAGCTCGCTGCACGTTCCAGCCGCAAGAACTGAGCCAAAAGAAAAGGAGCCAGAGGCTGGACGCCTATACTTGATTTAAATAAATAAAAAGCATCATAATATTGCTATTTGACAATATAAAGCTATACTTTATCGCGATTAAATTTGATAAATGACATGTGATACCCGTCAAAGTAACGCCGGGCAGATATGCAAATATTGCATTTGGAATTTACGTTTATTTTCAGTATTTCCTATATTTATTTATTCAGGAAAGTGAAGCGAAACCCTAGAACCAAATTTTCTACTGTCAACTCATGCAGGGGTACATTAATACGCCTTTACTTGTTTTGTTTGGACTTTTAGCGCAGCGGAAAGGGAGGTGCACCTCCACAGATCAGCCGGTGTCTGCCAGCCGTGGCAGACGACGCGCGGCGAATCTCCTAATATTTTTTGAATGGGCCCCAGCCATAACTACGTCACGATTTGTTTACATCGGTGCATTGTGGGATAAGGCGGGTCGCCGCGGTGGACTACGAAGGGAAACTACGGCAAAGGGAAGAATTTCGAGTTATTTTGCGCGAATTGATATCCGGTGCTATATTACAGTGTCTCTGTTTCTCGCTGACAACACTATAGAAAGACCTGAGGTAATGGCTGATGTGGCAGAGGCTTTTAAACCAAAAAAACAGAGTCATAACAGAGCCTCGTCAAAGGTAAGCAACGGGTGGGTACGTAATGTGTCCCTACCACTTGCTTACTTCTTAAATGAGACTCTGTTTGTGACTGTTTCCTGGTTTAGAAGCCTTTGCACATCAACCATCACCTCAGGTCTTCTCTATGTGTCAGCGAGCACGGAAATATAGCACCTGGAATATCAATTTCCCCCCAAACAACCTTAAAATTTTTTTCATCGTCGTAGTTAGTCTTCTCTTTGTAGGTTGTACATATTCAGGGTTATGATAGTATTAAAATACCTTATTAATTGAGTTCCTTTTGTTGTCTTTCCTCATAATAAGTAGTGGTACATCTTTGGTTTAAGTATTACTTGACGAGCCAATGAATACTCTTGAAGTCTGTACCACATCACCAACCTTTGCTTTGATTTATCTTATTGCTCCACCCCATAAAAAAGCTGCATAACCACTGTGACATTATCCATCCTTCCCTCATGTATACCTGGTACTGTCGTCTACCGATATTTTCTCCCTACACATATCGGGAAAACTCGCTAACGGTATGCTAGTTGATTTTGCTTTGATTTATCTCATTACTCCCATCCATAAAAAAGTTGCATAACCACGGTGACATTACCCATCCTTGCCTCATGGTACCTGGTACTCTCGTCTACCCAAATGCTCGTCCCTACATAAATCGGGGAAAATTCGCCGACGGTAATGGTTAGGTTAGGGGTAATAATGGACAAAAGTTGCGCGTCGTTTTCAGAGACCCAGACTATTTTTTCTTGGCCTACATAGGTGCTTGTTTAATGGAGATGTTTTTTTTTGCGCCAAACTCATTAAAAACTATCTCCATTAAAACAAGCCCCTATTGTGGCCAAGAAAAAACAGTCTGTGTCTCTGAAAACGACCGCGCAACTCTCGTCCATTATTACCCCTAACCTAACTATTACCGTCGGCGAGTTTTCCCCGATTTATGTAGGGACGAGCTTTTGGGGTAGACGAGAGTACCAGGTACCATAGGCAAGGATGGGAAATGTCCCGTGGTTATGCAACTTGTTTGTGGAGGGAAAGTAAATAGATAAATCAAAGCAAAATCTAACCTACCCATTACGTCGGCGAGTTTTCCCGTTTTTGTGTAGGGAGAAAAATATCGGTAGACACAGTACCAGGTATACCAGAAGGCAAGGAGGGGTAATGTCACGGTGGTTATGCAGCTTGTTTTTTGGATGGATAATAAGATAAATCAAAGCAAAGGTTGGTGAGTTGGCATAGACTCAAGAGTATTCATTGGCTCACAAGTAACACTTAAACCATGATGTACCACTACTTATTATGAGGAAAGACAACAAAAGGAACTCAATTAATAAGGTATTTTAAGACTATCATAACCATGAATTGTACAACCACAAAGAGAAGACTAACTACGACGATTAAAAAATTTCAAGTTGTTTTGGGCGAAATTGATATTCCGGGTGCTATATTTTCCGTGCTCGGCTGACAACATAGAGAAGACCTGAGGTGATGGTTGATGTGCAAAGGTTTTCTAAACCAGGAAAACAGTCACAGCAGAGTCTCATTAAGAAGAAAGCAAGTGATAAGGACACATACGTACCTACCAGTTGCTTCCCTTTTTTGACGAGGCTCTGTTATGATCTGTTTTTCTTGGTTTAAAGCCTCTGCACACAGCCCATTACCTCAGGTCTTCTCTATAGTGTTGTCATCGAGAACAGAGCACTGTAATATAGCACCTGGAATATCAATTTCGCGCAAAATAACTCTAAATTCTTCCATCGCCGTAGTTTTCCCTTCGTAGGCCCACCCGCGGCGACCCCGCCTTATCCCCACAATGCCCGATGTAAACAAACCGTGACGTAGTTAGGGGTAGGGTCCATTACCAAAAACTCTTTCTTACCTGCTAGGCAGTGTCTTTGCTGTAATCTCCTATTTTCCTTGAGGTAAGTGTCAAAACTACTCAATTGTACAGGAATAACTGTAAGAACTGCAACATACAAGTTCGCATATGCTCACTATATCATATATGAGGTGAATGTTATATAAAGTGAATACACGTTACTGTTATGTATACTTTTCTTTTTTTACAGATCAATTAATATATCATGGAAAAAAACATTAAAGAGCAAGCTTCTGTGTATAGAATATATGCCTAATGTTTACAGTGAAAATTTAAATGTAAATTTATTCAGTCGTAATTTTTTTGTTATTACTTGCAGGGCACCGGACAACTGATGCACGATGAGCAGCATGAACGTGAACGCACACGATGCTGCAGCCTCTGCACATTCCAACACTGCTCAACACTCCCCTACACGCAGCAGCAGGCTCCCCAGTCAGGCCCGGAACATAAATAATTAAGTTTTTAGTTTTTTGTTCATGAACAGAAGAGCAAAACTGTACCAATGCTGAAAGTTGCTCGTACGCAGCAACGCAGGTCCCCGTGCGTAAAATTCGACGAATAAAACTTGAAAAAAACAACTTGATGGAACAATACACTCGCCCAGGACCCAGATCAAGATATAATTACAGGCCAATTTGATGCTTTTGATAAGGACTGCTTGAGGAAAAGAGCTGCTTTAATTTTTACGAAGGGGGGAACTGCCAACACTTGATACCTTACGGGCCCAAGGTAATGACCCTCCTATTGACTTCAGTGGTTCACGAAGCTCCCCCCTACAAAATCATCAAGACTATGGATTTCAGATTCAGAAAAGTAACATGGAAGGAAAATACTTATGGAGAGAATGACATCATCGTGGGCGAGGAACAAATTTCTAAGACAACCCTCAAAAGGCAGAGAGAAAGTGAGAATCCCAGGCATGAAGTGTAGCTCCCCTCGATGAGACCTGGGTGAATCAAAACCTGTGCGTGGACCACTGCGGGACAAACATGATGGATCAGTTGGGCCAAAAATAAATCAGGAAGGGAGGGAGGCTTATAATTGTTCATGCGGGGGGTCATCAAAGGGTTCATACCCGGGGCATTCCTGATGTTTTAAAAAATCCAATATGGTGTAAAGGTGACTGTCATGATTCTATGGGCAATGTGCGATTTAAAAATTGGTTTGAAAATTTAACTCTTCCTAACATTAACAAAAGATCACTTAATATCATGGACAATGTACCATATCATTCAATTTTTTTTAACAAGTTCCAACACTAAGCATTAAGAAGTCAGAAATAATTCAGTGGTTGACAATAATAACATTGAGCATGATCCTTCCGACACTAAACTTGAACTTATTGATAGATGTAAACGTCACAAAGAAAAACAAGCATATGAAATCGATCAAATTGCAGCCCCCCAGGACATGAAGTGCTACGAATCCCTCCCTACCATTGCATTTTCAACCCATTTAACTTGTGTGGCTCAGGTAAAAACTGAAATTAAAAAACGTAATTCAAAAGAAAAAACCAAACAATGAAAAATGTTGAGCTTATTACACAAAAATCAGTCAAGCATGTGGACGAAGCAGAACTGGCAAGATGCGATGTTCCACGTCCGGAAAATTGAGGACGAGTACCGAGCTAAGGACGCAGCCTTCGAACACCTGCTGGACAGTTTTGTCATCAACATAGATTCAGATGAAAGTTCCAGTAATGACGAAGAATTACAATAATGTGAGCCTTTATCAATGATCAATAACTGATGACCTGTGACTGTGAACCTTTGTATTATGTTGTACTGTAAATATGTTAGGACAAAATCAACTTTTGAACATTTATTTAATTTCTTAGATTTCCCTCTATTTCTTGCCAACAAGGTCAGGAAGGATGAAGTGATGGAAGCATAGGGGAGCAAATTTTGTTGTTGTAGGTACCGAAATAATTATATATATATATAATATATATATATTTTAATATATATATATATATATATATATATATATAATAATATATATATATTAAAATATTTTATATATATAATATATATATATATATATATATATATATAATAAATATAAATATATATATAATATTATATATCTATATATAATTATATATATATATAATATATATATAATATATATAAATATATATATATATATATAATATATATATATATATATATAAATATATTTTATATATATAATATATATATATTATATAGTATAATAAATTTTAAAATATATATAATTTAAAAATATATATATAAAATAAATATATTATATATATATATATATATTATAATATATATATATATATATATATATATATATATATATATCATGAAGAATAATCCGAACAACCAAAAAGCATTAAACAGTTTACAGATGTAACTTAAATATTGGGTAATTCAAAAGTATTAGGAGATTCGCCGCGCGCCGTTTGTACAGCTGGCAGACACCGGCTGTTCTGTGGAGCGTGCACTCTCGCTTTCCGCTGCGCTAAAAGTCTCAAACAAATAATGTAAAGGCAGTATTAATGTACCCCTGCATGATGTGACAGTAGAAAATATATTTTTCCAATTTCGCTTCCTTTTTTGAATGCATAATATAGGAAATACTGAAAATAAACGTAAATTCCCAAATGCATATTTGATCTATCTGCCGGCGTTGACTTCGACGGGTATCACATGTCATTTATCAGTTAATCGCGTTAAAGTATAGCTTTTATATTGTCAAATAGCAATATTATGATGCTTTTTTATTTATTTAGATAACACTTTAATCATTAAATAACACGATCGTATGTATTCAGGGCAACTCCTTCACAACTTCAGACAGGTTTCGTTCGACCAATCAGGAACAAGGGGGCGTGGCCTCCTGGGTGCACCGGGGGGTTCAAAACTTCACTACCCTTGGTTTTTGGGTTTGCCAATCACAACTTTGTATACGTTGTTTTCGTTCAGCCAATCAGGGACAAGGGGGCGTGGCCTCCTTAGTGCATTTTGACCATAATAAAAAAAATTGACTATAGTTACAGTACCTTCTTTATTTTCTTATGTTCTTCTTCGGCCGTAGATACTCTCGGTCGATTTAATTTTTCAGTTTCATTATTTGTACATTTTTTCTCACCTTCACTGTTTTTATTAAGTATACATTCATCGTCTATTACATAATGATGTGAATATAAGCTCACCACAGAGTTATATACCTAGAGAGCGAGTCCCGCATCCCCGTGTATTGTGAGAGTGACGCCCGCACCTAGCTCGGCGACCATCTGCCTTCACCACACCTTATTTCCAACCATTTTCTGACACCACCATTTGATATTGAAAAAAGAAACTGGGCCACCATCGTCTTCCTGAGAACATTCTGCATCATATTTTGCATAAATCTGCAACAATAATATAAGAATACGACAAAGACGACTAATAAGTGCCGCATGAACATTTTCTCATTTTTTTTTTTTTTCAACTCCTTAGTGCTCAGCTATTTATCATCGTGCCACTTTTTTTAAGCACGGTTCCTGAATGTACACGCTTTTCTGATTATGTTGGTATATGAAAACGTCCCGTTGTGAACATATCTAGACCTCAAGGAAAATTTTGTTTTACCTTCAAATTTTATTGTTAACGAGAAATGCCTATTTCCTCATCAGCGGTGAACCCCACTGCCTCCACCCCCCGTAAAGACCTGCTTGCATCTTGTAATCTTGATTCCTCCAAAATGAGGCTGGTCCCACCCAACCTTACCTATAATATAAAAAAAACCTTCACCTAAAAAAAATTCGCAACCGAAAATTCGCAACCGGCCCACCGACTGTGAACTCCCACCGGCCCTGCGCTCCACGCTGCGTGTGGCACTGCCCGCAGCCCACAGCTGCCCACTGAGCCCCACTCTGAGAGTCTGAAGCCCGGTTCCCACCTTTTCGCTTGTACGGCCGCCGTACAACAACAAAGACGTCACAATGACGTCACAACAAAGTCTACCGCACCGCCGTACCGCTGTACGGCCGCCGTACAAAGTTAAATTTTAAGTCACTCTCCCCCTCGGCGGTGTCCGCTCGAGCGGAGTTGCCAACTGTGCCCAGTTACCACAAATACCACTCAAGCGGTTATGATGGTGACGTCATTGTTGTTGTATGGCGGCCGTACAAGCGGGAAGGTGGGAACCGGGCTTGAGGCTGAGCCAGGCAGCCGTCGTGGAAGGTTCTGCTGCTCTCGCACCTACCTCAACGCACACCAGTGAAAACACCCTCGCCCTCGGAGCTGGGGTTTTCTGGGGCGGGTTCTACACTAGGGGTTTTTTGGGTTTCCCTTTTTTCATTTTAAAACGTTTCTCTGGACCTGACAGCCAAAAGTGAGGGGGATTTAGCCCCAGTGCCCCGTTTTTAACAGCTAGTTAACGATTTAGCGAACGGAAAACTCTGTGTCGGATTCCTGTGAACCGAAAGCGCTCCCCCCCGGGGTTTGAGTGGTTTGCCCGGAGGTCCTTGTTTTTTTTTACCCGCGTTCTAAAACGGTTTTTGGCAGATTTTAGTCGCTTTTTAGCGTCCTTGGTGAGGTAAAAATTTCGAACCCGGGCTGGTCAGGGCCGTGGGGCCCAGTGACACAAGGAGTGGTTATCATCAGAGGGCTATTAAAGGAGGGAAAAAACCTCCTGTTAGGACGGGCGGGGACCCTCACGGGGCAGCTCTACTTTTGTATGCACCGGGGTTTGCCAGACAACCTGGTCAAAAAATCCCTATATTTTGGGGGGAAAAAACCCCGGGAAAACCCCCTTTTTCTTTAATTTCCATAATGTTTTAAAATGCTAAACCCTTATGCTACATACTACTCCACATGAAAATTTAAAAATTGCTATTTTGATAAAAATTTTGGTTTTAAAACTATTTTAAATTCATATTTTGTTTTACTAATATATTACATTACACATAAAAGTAAAAAATTCATTTTTTTTATTATAATCACCCAAAAAGGACTGCAAAAAAAAAAAAAAAAAGGGCAGAAAAAAAAAAAAAACAACCCCCCGTGAGCATTTTTTTAAAAAATACTTTTAATAAAATTTTCTACTTGGGGTGATGGGGATGATATTTTTCCAAAAATTATTTTACCTAAAAATATGTACAGAAAAAATGAAAATATTAAGGGTGCTAGCCTTTTGGGGAAAATTTAAAAATCCAACTAATTTTGGACAACTGTACAAAAGCCAGAAAGAAAGAAAAGAAAAAACACATTTGAAAAACAAAATTTAATATCATCACTCAAACCCATCTTTTTCATGGTATTTGTAGATATTAAAAGTCATCAGTTGACTATTTATCATTTACAGCAATATTGAAACTTTCCCCGGGGCCTTTCAAATACCTTTTTAAAGAGAAGTCCAATGAGTTTTCTGGTTGAGAGTTTTTTTCCCTTAGTTTTTTTTTTAAAATTTGTTTACAGAGGGGAAAATACCCTTTTTCTGCTGTGGAAACTAAAATTGAGGAAAAAACGCAATAGCCCAGAAAAAAAAATTTGCCCAAAGGGGGAAAAATTTGGGGTTTTCCATCACCACCTTTATTTCTCTAACTGTCTCCCAAAACCCTTTCAAACCCATTGATTTCTGAACCCCAAGACGTACTCTCATTTTTTGTCTAGGTGATTGTCTTTGTGGGCTAAAATTTAAGGAAATACACAAAAAAAATGGCCCAAAGGGAAAACCCCCCTTTTCCCTTGATTATTCTTTGGGATCAATAAACTAAAATTAGTTTTGGGGGGATAACCCCGTGGGTTTTAACCTCATGTTTTTTTTAACCCTTATTAAAAATTTATTTTTTTTTTTAAAAGTGTTTAAAATACATTTTTTTTAGAAAACCCTTCAAGTCCCCAAACGAAGTAAAAGGTCCCATTTGGCCCCCAAACAGGCCCCAAAACCCCCAAAATATAGGGAAAAATTTCCCCAAAATCTGGAAAATTTTCTGCGTGAAAACAAACCCTTACAAACTAACTGACGGATGGGACGGGGAAACCCCTGGCCCGGAGTCCGAAGCGCCATTGTTCAAAAAAAAAAAAAAAAAAAAAAAAAACTTTCCCCGGGAATGTAGTAGGGGAAGGCTCGGAAAAGGGGGGGAAAAATTTTTTTCCAAAAATATCTCAAAAAACCAATAAAAGCCACAAAAAACTTTACGGGTGAAAAAAAAAAATTCCAGATTTCAACAGGCTGCCCTGGGGGTATAAGCAGATTTAAATTACTTGAAAAAATGACCAAATTAGTTTGTTTTTGGGGTATTTTCCCCAAAAAAAATATTCCAGAAATCAAGAAAAATTTGGCATACATGCGAAAAAATTTGGGGGGAATAAGAAATTAACATTTTTAAAAGACTAATACGTTTCCCTGCAAAACAAGGCTCCTTTCAAAAACAAAAAAAATTTTAGTAAAATAAAAGATAGATGTGCATCAAAAGTTTCTGGTCCATTGAACGGCAAAAGGCAAAAGGAGCCCAGTTTTGTGTCTTTAAGAAGAGGGGATTTTTATCGGGTGGGTTTTGCGAGTAGATGGGTGAAAAAATTTGGGGTTTTTTTGAGGCTTTGAAAAAAACCCAAGGTTTCTTTGCCCAATCAAAAATTATAGAAAATCAGAATTGGGGGCGCTCGGTGGCATCTCTCCGTAATCCTTATTTCCCTGGGATTTGGGGACGTCCAATAAACGACGTTTTTTAAAAATGCGGGGTAAATCTCAGGTAGGAGGGGATAGGGTTTTAAAGTTAGACTTAGAAAAATTTTTTAAATAAATTAGAAAGAGAGGGGGTGATAGGACAGAACCTGGGGAAACCATTATTGATGTTTTGGGGAAAAAAGAACAATGTCCTTCTACAGTGGGCTGCAATGAACGGTTTGAAAGGAAACTTAAGATGAAGGTAAAAAAGAGAAGGATAAAAACCGAATGAAGGTAGTTTGGAAAAAAAAAAGTTTTGTCCAGACTCTATAAAAAAGTTTTTTGATAGTAAGGGCAACAGAAAAAATTTTAAACCCAAAAACCCCAAAAGGGGGGATACCAAGTTTTCCATTTGGGAAAGCTAGAAGATCGCCCTTTAAAAACCCTACTAACGATCAGATGAAATTGTGAGCAGATAGATGCTAAGAATCTTTTTAAATTAAATTAAAATTTAAAAAACCCCCCCGCTGTGGGGGGGTCCCCTTTGGTCGTGGTGGGGGGGCTTGAACGGGGTCGACAGCCCCAAAACCTACTCTGGCGGCCTGCCCTCCCTTGTTGGGGGTTCGGTGGCCGGGGGGCCCTCGTGGACCACCCCCGCTCCCCCTTCGCCCGGGGGGTGACCCTTCCGTTGATGTCCCCTTTTATGCTTCCCCCCCCTTTCTTCCTTTTTAGGGCATTTCAAAACCCCGGGTTTGAGCCCCTTCTCTTCCCGTCTCACGCTTTTTTTTCCCTTTTTAAAACTTCACGCTCCGCCCCCCAACGTGTTTGCCGTGGGGGCCCTCCCGTATTTTCCCCCGCGCCCCTCTATCTGGGATTTGAGTCCCCCCGCGGGGCGGGTTGTAGTTCCCTTCGGGGGGAAAACACCCCTTTTTTGGAAAGGGGGGTTGGGGTAAGCCCGGGAGGAAAAAGTGGGCCCCGCTGGTTTCAATGGTTGGCCCTTGGGGTTGGCGGGGCCAAGCGGAGGTTGCGGGTGGGAAACCGCATCGGTCCGGGGCTCCCCACCACACACTAGGCAACCAAAGCGATATTTCCCTCCCCCCCCCGGGGGAGCTTTTGGGGGTGGGGTCTTTTTTCCCCAACAGACGGGTTCCCCTTTTTGGGGTTTCCCGTGGGGGGTGGGGGCGTGGGGAAATGAAGTAATAACTTTTTATAAAAAAACAAAAGATTTCCCCCGGCCCTGTCTCTCCCCTGACGTCCGTTGCCCATCAAATTCCCCTTGAACCCTTTTCCACATTGCCACGGGGGCGTTTCCGGGCCCGACGTGGCCGAAGCGGGCAGCCGCCCCCCCCTCCTCGCCCCCCGGGTTTCTGGCGGCCCCCGAAATCAAGGGACGCGGGACAGGGATTGGAACAAAGCCGGGCCCCGGGGGGGGGGGGCCCCATTTCTACGTTGGACACCGTTTTCTGTCCAACTTTTCCCCGGGCCTTGCCCAATACGAGCATTACTAAATTTTTGGGGGCTTATGGTGTGGTTCGCCGCTTTCCGCCCTTTTTTATGATGACAATGGCCCAATAAAAAAGGTGCTACAAAAATTTTGGGCGCAGAGATGATAAATCCTCTCCCTTATAGGAAGCCAAAAAAATTTGGAAATTTGGGAGCGAGACTTTACAGAGCCGAACTCTTCCGTTTGAAAATTTTGGGAGACGGCCCTGAGGGATTTAAACCCCCAACCCCTTTTGAGAAAAACTACACATCTACTCACCTTCCCCCATGGGCCCCTCCCCTATTTGGGTTATGGCGTATTATGGGAATTGGGGGAAAAATTTTTTCCTTTGGGCGGCGGGGTTTTTTGGAAAAAAAAAATTGGAATGATCCCGGAAGGCCCCCTAAAAAACGGTAGGGGCAGGGGGTTCTAATCGGCCAAGGACCTAGCTCGGCTCGGATGCTTTTTCCACATCCCCTCACCGAAGACAGCTTTTTTTGATCCCAAATCAAACATCATCCAAAATTAAATCCCCCGCAAAGGCTTTTTCTACAACTACGCCCTTTTTTGATTTTTTCGGAGGCAAAATACTAAAATTTGTGCCCGGAAAGGTTAAACAGGTTTTTAAGGTCAGAGGAACCCCAAAAAATTTTAACTTTCTACGGATAAAGTCCCCCCTTTTTCCTCGGGGATCGGTCCCCAGTCTCTAAAGATAAAAGTTTTTATCGACCCCCCTATGCAGTGCTATGAGTGTACAGCTTTGGGCACGGAAAAAATTTTTTTGAAAATTTAACCCCCCCCCGCGGGTCGATGCTCGGCGTTGGGTCCCCCCATGCCACAGCTGACTGTACGTCAACTCCCTACTGCTTCCACTGCCGTGTTGACCCACCCCCCGGGGTTTTCCCCGACATTTGGGGGACTTAAAAAATTAGAAGAAGACATCCTTTATTTGGCCAACCCCCAAAATTTATCAGTTTTGGGGAGCGCCAGAAGGAAACTTCCCCACAGACAAACGGCGGGGGAGGAAGCAGGACCTACGCATCCCGGTGGCTGCTGCTTCTTCAAGACGCCTAAACCCTCCTCAGTTTCCCCCCACCCCATTCTCTTAAAAATAAACCCCTTTCCCTCCCAAAGAAGAAAAAAGTTCTCGCTTTCTGCCCCTGTGATTCTGTGGGGTCTCTGACTCCTCTTTTTAAAAGAGCCCCCCCAAACCAAATTTTCGTGTATGCATGGGCCCCACCGGGAAAAATGGGGCAATATGACTCCTCCTCTAAGAGGCCCCCCAAAAAACCATCCTAAAAAAAGTCTCAGAAGCGAAAAATCCAGTTCCAATGAGTCCTTAGGGCTCAGTGGGCGTCCCCCCGGCTAAAATATCAATTGCTGAGGCAAAGGAAAGGGGGTGGGCTTTTTAAAAGAACAAACCCATGATAGGTTTGGGAGTACTGACGTGACTCCAATTCACTGCCCCTTTTACCACCCCCCGAAGCGGCAGCGACACGGGTTCCCAAAAAACACGCTGATTGGGGAAGGTGTCTCACAACTTATGGCACACAAAATTTGATGCCCTGCGAAAAAGGCCCAAACTTCCGACCCTCACGGGAGCATCATTAAACCTAGAAGTGGTTAAAATCTTCTGTCAGTAAATTTTTGCCCCTCTTTTTGGGGGGACATTTCGGTCCTTTTACTTTTCTGCCGCGGGTCCTGTATGAGAACCCCGATTTTCCCCCGGCCCGGGTGTACGCAAGCCCCCAACCCACATCTGGGAAAGTACCCGAAAAGTAGTTTACCATCTTCTACAAAAACAGAAAAAAGGGTGCTGGGGTTTCCCAAAAGGCGCAGGGGTTACAACCGTAAAGGGTTTTTTGCATCATCTCCAAAGCACGAAAAACATCTTTAATCCTCCAAGGAATATTCCCGGGGTTCGTGCAAATTGGGGGGAAAATAGTCCTCTCATCAAAAGGTTGGAACCCCCTAAAATTTTCTGTTTTCAAGAACAATGATAGGGGAGGGAAGGGTCCCCTGCCCGACAGGTTTTTTTACCTGTCCCCCACAAACCCCCCCCACAGATGGTGGGTTTAGTGGTGGTTTTTTGGCCTTTTCCTCGTCGGGGTGTCCCCCTTTAAATGTCTCCCGCTGCAAAACACCCGCAGGCTGTAGCCTGTCGTATCCATCTGCACAAAACCCTTTCCCCTGTTTTCTCAATATATCTACCCAAAATGAAAGAAAAAATACCTCCAAGATCTTGAGGGTCTTATCCGCCACTTCCCGTCCATTTTTTCTCCTTGGAGACATGAAAGGCGGAATTTTTTGTGGGGAGATTCCACCCGAAAACGTCGCCCCCCCCCCGATTCTCTCGTAAAATCTTTTAGATTGGGAACAACTTAAATATATTAAAAAAAGGAGAACCAACACATTTTTTTTCGAGACGGGAACATTGACTGCTATTGGGCCTATACTCTGGGAGTCCAAGGGCGGGCCCCCGACTTTTTTTATGGGAGGTGGCCGATTTCTCTTCGGGGAAAAAACCATTTATCCCTACTACTTAAACAGTGTCCCCGCCCCCTTCCCGATGTCTCCCAAAAGGTGCCTCTCTCTTTCAGGGCTGGGAGGGCCCTTTTAAAAAGGGTTGTGTTTTTGAACATTTATTAGATTTCTTTCCAACAATGATGGAAAAAGGGGGGGAGATTACTTTGTGTCTCGAATCCCTTTTTTAAACCTCGCCCGAGCTCCACCGCACATCTGGATTTTCTCTCGCCGACCCTTTTTGTGGGGGACTCAGGGCTGTAAGGGAGCGAGGACACTCCCGCCGTGCTGGACGCAATACTTTTGCGGCCAAATTCAAAATAACCCCAAAAAAATCTTTTTTAAAAGGGGTTTAAAAGCTAGAAACGACGGGTTTTTGAAAAAGTCTCGTCCTCCTCTTTGGAAAGGGGTTATATAAGTACATCTTTTGCATTACCCCCGGGTCCAAGGTTTTGGGAAAGAGTGAGGAAAATGAAGGGAAGTTTATCCCTCCCCCTTTTCCCGTTCTATCGGGTTAAGGAGACCCTGTGGGAGATCCCCTTTACTGTACAAGGAATTTGTTTTCCCTTTTTTGTCAGGTCGCAGGGCAGACCTTGCGTCCCCCAAGGGGTGGGACAGACTGCGACCCAAAAACAGAGAGGCATAGATTTTTCACCAGAGGCGGGGGAAACTTTTCAAAAGTTCTTTTTACACCTCGTGAGCTATGTCAAGCCATGAAGGGGTTTTCGCGGGCCTTCCCCCGGCCCAAATGATGTACCATAAAGGGGATGCTCTGGTTTATCTAAGAGTGAGGCTCTAGATTCTTGTTGAGCATTTATAATAGGATCGGATTTAAGGAACCTTCCCAAAAAGCTGGGGTGTGGCGGTGGTGATCCCCATCCCCAAGCCTGGGAAGGACCCACTCATACCGACGAATTTTTCCCGGGCCCCCTCCCTAATTCATGTTGTGAAGTTATTCGAAAAAAAGGTAAAAAAGTCGAAATTTTATGGTTTTTGGAACGGGAAAAAATTTTTTCCTTTTTCCCCCCCCCCCCCCCCGGGGGATTCCCTAACTCAATCTACTACGGAAGCGCTTATTTCCTTAGATTTATCCAATTTCGGGGGATTCGGGCCCCTCCCACAACACCATGTGACCCTATTTTCGGGCCCCTTTAAAAGGGTTTTCGCCCCGGGTTGGAGGACCGGGTTATAAATTGGGAATCTCTTTTATGAGTTCGGGCTAAGAGGTCGTTTGCCTGTGTTTTCCTTTCCCGAGTTTCCTAGCCCAAACCGGGGGTTTTGAGTTTTGAGTTGGCAAAATTTCTGTTTTCTAAACCCCGCTTCCCGGGCACCCCCCAAGGGAGCGCTTGAGTGTAGCTCTGTTCGCTGTGGCCCTCAAGGTATTGTTTTATGTAATCCAAGGGGATTGGGTTTGTAACATTATACGTGGGTGATTTTCAGTCTCTTTTTCGCTTCCAGGGTTTCGGGTTTTCAGAGAGAAGACTTCAACTTGCATTGATAAAGTTTGTGGGAAAGGACGACGAATCGTGGCTTCAGGTTTTCTCCAAAGAAGAAATTTTTGGGGGTTTCATTTTTTTCAGAAACCCCTGGGATTTATTTCCCCAACCCCCCCCTACTCTTTACGGGGAAAAGAATCCAGTAGGGAAGAGACCCGGTTTTTTGGGCCATTTTTACATAGACTGGAAATTTTGGGGGGCCTCACCCCTTTGTGCTCCCAAAAATGACTGTCTCCGGCCAGGAAACTACTGAAAAATCCTCTCGCACACCCCGCTGGGGGGGTATCGCGCTAAAAACTCCTCTATCTTCACCCCCTCCTTATCCTTTCGAAGCTTGAATATGGAGTGAAGTGTACTCCTCTGCCCACCAAAACCCCCCGACTTTCGGGGTGCTGGATTTCGGGACATCATTTTTTTGGGGTCCCCCTGGCCAAACCGGGGGGGGTTTTAGGTCTTCTCCCAAACCCCAAATTTTATTTGGGGGTGCTGGTTTTCCTCCCCCTTAGATTTCAACGGGCCGTCCCTCCTGTTAAGAGTTGGGATCGGGCCCCCAACGCCTCCCTGACTCATAGCTTCCGGCGTGTCTTGTTTTCAGGAAACGCCCAAATTTACCCTGGGGAAGAAACTTACCAAAGCCCCTTTGGGTTTTCCCATTTACGCTATTATGGAAAACGCTATCCTTCCCCGCTTTACGGATCTGCCGCATAGGCCCCGAAAAGTCGGTCCATGGTTTTTTCCCCCGAAGTTCCTTTTTTCAAAAACCTTCCCCTCTCCAAAAAAGGTTTTTTTTTTTTCCTTTAGGCCCGAGGCGTGCCCCGTTTTTTTGACCACTTTTTTCACACATCAGGTTTTTGGGCCCTGTCTTTAAGGGTGGTTCCCCCAAATTTAAGGGCGAAGGAGTTTGGGTACGGTTTTCCCTATTCCCATCGTTTAAAAAAGGCGTCAGGCCCTTTCCAAAGGTTTTTATTTTTTTTTACGGGTGAAAAAAGTGCTATTTTATTGCTTCATGATTTTTTTTTTACCCTTTCCCGGGTGTTTCTTTTTTCAATTTTTTAGTGATTTTTTGTAGTGCTCTTCAATCCACTATGTAAATTTTTAACTCTCCCCCTCCGTGGTTTAAACCCTCCCGGAATGGCTTTATCTGCTTTAAAAAGGCCCAGGCCCGGGGTCAGCTTTTGTTGGGGACCGGCACATGTAGGGGTTGCCGTAAGGGGGAAACCCGATGCCTTGGCAAAAGCTGCAAGCTAAAAAACCCGCTCTAAAAACATTTTTCAAATTTCCCCCCTAAGGAAACCCACGCCGGCAATCCAAATTTTTCGCCCAAAAGTTGGGAAGAACGTTGGATTTTCTAATAGGGCAAAATAAACTGCGCACCAAACCCCCCAAAATATCGAGGAATGGGTACTGCAGTCTCTCCCGGGGGGGAGAATGCCTTGGGACGATTTTTGTATTGGTCACATCTATATACTCCCTGGGTTCCTCATGGGGGGGGCCCACCCCCCTTACGTGATGATTTTTTGGGGCCCCCTTTAAATGTGCGGCACTTTTCTGGTCGAGGTCCCGTCTTTGGGGGGCCAAGTGTGCAATTTTTGTCCCCGGTTTTCCCCCGGGTCGGACGGGGCTTTCCGTCTCTCCCTGGCATTGGGAAAAGAGGGTTTTTTCTCCGGGACATGAAGGCCTAATTTTTTGAGAGGGCTGGCCTTTTCAACAAGTTTATGATGTTTTTAATTTAAATTAGATTGTTTTTTAAAGTACTCTTGTTCTTTTATGTATTTTGTAATTTTCAATATTTTTATTCTATCTTAAATTTTGTTTTTTAGTTTTACTTTACATGTATCTTTTGTAAGCAGGCGTCAATAACCCCGCAGTTGCGGCGCCTTAAAACTATAATCAATCAATCAATCAAGATTCAAAAACTTTAGAAAGGCAGGAAGTCAAAGCTATAGGACGGTAGTTTGAAGGATTAGAACGGTCACCCTTCTTAGGAACAGGTTGGATGTGAGCAAACTTCCAGCAAGAAGGAAAGGTGGAAGTAGATAGACAAAGACGGAAAAGTTTGACCAGGCAAGGTGCAAGCACATAAGCACAGTTTTTGAGAACAATAGGAGGGACTCCGTCAGGACCGTAAGCCTTCCGAGGATCTAGGTCAGAAAGGGCAAAGAAAACATCATTCCGAAGGATCTTAATGACAGGCATAATATAGTCAGAGGGTGGAGGAGAAGGAGGAAAGAGCCCTTCATCAACCAGAGTGGAATTTTTAGCAAAGGTTTGAGCGAAGAGTTCAGCTTTAGAAGTAGATGAGACAGCTGTGGAGCCATCTGGGGGGGAAAGATGAAGAAGAAAAATTGTTAGAGATGTTATTAGCTAGATGCCAGAAGTCAAGAGAGGAATTTGATTCAGAAATATTTTGACATTTTAATGAAAGAGTTTTTGGTAAGTTGAAGTAAAGATTTGGCATGATTACGGGCATATATATAAAGGGCATGAGTTTCAGGAGATGGATGCTTACGGTACCGTTTGTGAGCCACCTCTCTATCTCGGACAGCATGAGAACAAGCAGAGTTAAACCAAGGTTGACGGGCTTCAGGATTAGAGAAAGTGTGTGGGATGTACGCCTCCATGCCAGAGACTATGACCTCAGTTATGCGCTCTGCACAAAGAGATGGGTCTTTGACATGGAAGCAGTAATAAGCAGTGGTTTAGAATGATCCTTTCTCACCTTTTCTCCAGTATTGGCAAATTTAGTTCCTCCAGTCATTCATCATATGACAGCTCCTTCAGGATTGATAATATTGTGTAGTTGTAGAGTGACCAAACCATAGCTGCGTATTCTAATCTTGATTATATAATAGACACTATTAAGCTTTTTTTACCATATCCTTATCCACTTTTTTCTGATTATACTTTCAAGTAGTTTATGTGTGTTTGTTTGATCGCAATAATTATTGTGAATGTTGACAATACAGGATGTCACAAGACTCACTACCTGTGGCCCAGTGACTGTTGCTCGCATTTCAGTGAGCTACTCTGATGCTTGTGACCACCAATGGTTTTCAGTCTCAAGATAGTTTAAAAGCTCAACTACCTATATTTGTTAAATATTACTACCTACATATCATATAGTCAGTAATACTTATTAGGGAGCCATGCATTTTTAAGAATTCGTATTTACACTGAGAAAATTTAGCATCTGAGATTTGTAATTTTATGTATACGTATACATACTGTTAACTTGTATCTATTTAGGTGCATATTGGATATGAGCACAATTGTGGTGTATTATTTGATGATAACACCCTTAGTTTCAGAAATACAGCAAAGAAAACTTATAAAACTTTGTTAACTGAAACAATTATTGCGTTGCAGATCAGTTGGCTGTTGTACACAGATGCAGACACAATATCAATGAAGTGGGCACCCATCAGTAAGCAAACAGGAGGCATTGATTGTGGCCTGTTTGCCATAGCATCTGCCACAGCTCTATGCTATGGCGTGGACCCCAGCACACAGGCCTGGGTCCAAGACAAGAGGCGGCCTCACCTTGCCCAGTGTTTTGCTGTAGGGAAAATGGCATTATTTCCCACCAGGGGTCTGTTGGTGTTGCAGCAGGTGACACTGTTTTGAAACAGATGCCCATATACTGCAACTGCAGACAGCCCGACGATGGACGAAAGATGAGTGCATGTAATATATGCCAACAGTGGTATCACAGAACCTGTGAAAAAATCCCAGCGAACACATGGATGTTAACTAATGTCCCATTCAGATGCCACAAATATTAGTATCAGGTTATGTGATATATGCACCAGTGAAGAGGTGGCAACAAATGTGGATTGAAGGAGCTGAGTACAGTGCTGAGAGTAAGGTGATTGACGTGGTTTGGGCACGTGAAGAGGATAGAAGGTAGTGAGGCATTGGGGAGAGTTGTTGGAGTGCAAGTTTCAGGTCGCTTTCAGGTCGTTTCAACTCGTCACAGGCAGCCTCTGTCTCTGACTTCTTACTCTTGTCTCTGTCTTCTACTGGAATAGTGACACTATTTCTTACGGCGTCAGTCTTCCGAACCCATCCAGTTGGAAAGACCATGTCCCCGAGAACGACTGTCCATTGCATGTACTAAGAAGACCAAAGTTGAACCAGACTGTGAACATGGTGAAGGTAAATCATTACGAAAATAATAAAAAAATATTAAGGATTTATCCTTTTGTCATGCTTAATCATCATGCTGTTCTAAATTTGATCCAGGGGTCTGTATTCCTTTAGTATCTTTTTATAGGGACTTGCAAGCGGGGTTTTTTTTCGCCAGTGGTCTAGAGTCTCTAGTTCAGTGGTTTACTTAACCTTTTTTAGTGCTCGTACCCTTTGAGATCTCATAGTTTGTCTCGTACATATCAGAAAAACGTATAATTAGAGTAACGAACCTTTTATTTCACTAACTACAATACTACATAGTACACAATGTTACATTTCAGTGACTCTTTTGTTGTTGCATTTCATCAATTATGATGATTGAAAACGAGGTTCCCGAAGTGCCACACGCATGTCGTCACTTGCATCCAGACGGTTCCTAACCTTTGTTATGAGGTGTAGTTGTGTTGAAAAACGTATAAAAACGTGGTTACAAATGGCACAATGACCTCCAGAGGTCTTTCTGCTAACTGTGGGAATGTTTTGAGTTGTGCACACCAAAACATATCTAGCTCCATTTGGATTCTGTCGTTGGCCTGCCGCTCAACAAGATCATCTTTCAACATATTACTGTTATTCATGGAATCCAGGTTGAACATTATATGGATCCCGTATCCATCTCTGTGCCACAGAAACCTGTCCTTGGTGAAAGTATCCCTGGAATGAGTGAATCAGCCCTTGCAAATGCTTTTTCACTTCAGTAACGATGGACACTTCCTCTGCAATAGCAGCCTCATCTAATGAAGGAAAGTTAACAAAATTCCCTTCTTCAATGCGCCACATCCAAATTGGAAGTTTCTGGGTAAAGGCAAATAACTTCTCTGACAGTTATCATGTTCAGCATTCTTCCTTGGACGGATATGTTCAACTCGTTCAAGTGCGTGAATACATCTGTCAGGTATGCTAAGGACAAAATGAACTCACTGTTTTCAAAGTGGTCAGCAATGTCACTGCCTTGATTTATAAGAAACTTCTTGATTTCTTCGTGTAGTTCGAAGACATGTGTAAGCCACCACAAGTTCTAGTGATGACCAGTGGAGGTGAAGTAGACAGGTGGGCAGCCACTGCAGGTTTATTTAGGAGCGAGCAAGAGGTACAGAACGTATGGTAACACTGTGGTGGTCACGGCTGAACTGCCTAACCTTGGTCCCGGTGGTGCCGAGGTAAGCTACTATAAGCCCAGCGGGCTAACGACCCAACCCTCTCGTTAACACCCTAACACCCCCCCTCCATTGCAGTGAAACCCCTAAGTGCAAAAAAACAGACAAACATGTGAAAGGGACAACCTTTGTCCAGGAGGGGACAAACTGCAATAACAAAAATAAGATGACCCCAAGGTTACAGTATATAGTCCGCGAGGTGCTCAGGAGCACGTCTCGTGCGCTGCGGTCTGGCCGGAGGCTGGGGGGGCAAGGGAGGCCCCTCACCCCGTACGCCTTCAGCAACTGCACCCCGGGCAGCATCCTCTCTTCCCGGAGGAGCCGGCTGCCCCGCGTCAATCACAGACGGTCGGAGATGTCGCCGGTTCCTGAGTGACGCCCGCCCGCTGCCGTGAAGCCGTACCAGGTACTGCCTTGGAGCCGGGGCGTCAACCACAGTGCCGACGCGGTCCCACCTTCCTGTCTCCTGGTTCTGTAAGCGGACCTGTTGGCCCAGGGCGAGGGGGGTTAGGTCGTGAGCCGTCCTGTCGAACCTGGCTGACATACCGGCCCCAGTGCGTGCCATGGCCCGCTCACGATCCCGCAGCATCCTCGCCCACCGCCCGCTAACACGGTAGCGCTCAGTGGCGGCGGGCACAGAGTCTCGCAGCTGCCGCCCCATGAGCAGCTGGGCGGGGGAGATACCGGTGTCTTGAAGAGGGGTATTAAGGTACTGTAGGATGGCTGTAGCAGCTGCGTCAGAGTCAAGGGACCCCCCATGGCCGGTGTTACCACTCAGGAGCCTCTTGGCTGACTTAACAGCAGCCTCGGCGCGCCCGTTGGACTGCGGGTAGTGGGCAGACGAGACCCGCAGCTGCACACGCCATGCAGATAGGAAAGTCCTGGTCTCCTCACTCACGAGGTTTGTGCCCCCGTCAAACGACAGGACCTCCGGGATGCCAAACCTCCGGAACCACCTCCTGAAAGTGGATACGAGCCTGGTGCTGGTAGAGCTCGTAGGCAGGTGCTCCACCTCCAACCAACCAGTCAGCCTATCAGCATAGGCAACATACATCTGCCCGGCTAGCTGGAACAGGTCCACCACCGCCTGCTGGAAAGGGTACTTGGGTGGCGGTGTGGGCAGTAGGGGCTCCGCGGGGGACGACGGGGCGTTGACCTCGCATACCTGGCACTGCCGCCGTTTCTGTTCGACCTCAGCGTCGATGCCCGGCCAATAGACGGATTGCCTGGCACGGCGCAGCATGGAGTCCCTGCCTTGGTGGCCTGAGTGGAGGTTGATAAGAACCACGCGCCGCAGGGCCGCGGGGATGACAACACGCAGGTGCCCTTCCTCGGTTGCGTACATCACGATGTCCCCGTGGCATGACAGATGCCGCCTCATCCGGTAGTAGGGGCGTAGCGGCAGCAGCTCCCCATCCTTCTGGGTAGCCCAGTCCCCAGCGGAAACACGTGCATGGAGAAGCCGGTAATCCTCATCCCGACAGACCTCCTTCTCCATCATGCGGAGGTCCACAATGACTCCTTCCTCGTTCTCCAAGGCACAGGTCGTGGCTGCTACTACCCCTGCGCATGTGACCTCATCGTCTGCCAGATCAGTTTCATCAGGCTCACCACGCAGCACAGGGTATAGTGAAAGTGCATCAGCTGCGCGGTTTGCCTCTCCTTTCAAGTATTTCACGCGGAAGGAGTACATGAGTTTTCTCCTTCAGATTGAGGACGCGAGGGTTGGAGATGTCCTTCAGCTCCTTATCCTGGAAGATTTTAGTGAGGGCGCGATGGTCCGTGACGAACGTGAGGTTAGGGCAGCCGAGGAGGAACAGCCGCGCCTTCCTCAAGCACCAGGTGATGGCGAGGGCCTCGCCCTCTAGCGTCGAGTAGTGTTGCTCTGCCGACGTCAGGTGGCGGCTGCCACACAGCGCCAACTTCCACCCACCCTTGCAGCACAAAGGAGTCTCTGGTGACACGCACTGGCAGTATTGCTGCATGACGACAAAGCTGATGCCCAGCCTGCTGTAGTCTGTGAACACTGCTGTTGGCCGTGTGATGTCGTAATACTGAAGGCCCTCCGCCGCGAGCCTGCCGATGGTTTCCTTCGTTGTTTCGAAGATGGATTGTAACTGGCTGTCCCAATAGACTACCTTGCCTGACGGTTTCCTCAACAGCTCCCTGAATGGTTCCATGAGGGGGGCAGTGCTGAGAAACGGGGCTACTTGGTTTACCAGCCCAAACCAAGACCTGATGTCCGTCAACGATGGGCGAGGAGGCATCTGAAACTTCGTGATACTGCACATCAGATCCTGGCTGGGGCGGTAATCCTCCCAGTCGAGCAGGTAACCCGCAAACAACACATTCCGCCTGCAGAAACGAAACTTGTCCGGGCGTAGCGTGATTCCACTTTCGGCACACGTACACAGGAACCGGTAGGTGTGCCAGAAAGCGTCAGCAATACTGTGGTCGTAAAGCAATGTGTCGTCCACACATTTCAGCTTCCGAGGAACGCCCGCAGTTACGTCGTCGAACCGCTTGGTGAAAGCATCTTGCGCTGCGCAGTGCCCCATGGGTGTGCGTAGGTAGCGGAAACGACCCCAGGGGGTGATGAAAGTCGTTAGTTTCCTGCTCTCCTCGTCCAGGGGTATCTGATGGTAACCAGAGTAGGCGTCCGCGACTGTTTTGAAAGTGTGCTTGGGCACACTGGTGATTGTGTCAAACGGGGGGGCGGGTGTGGTGAGTTTCCCGCAGGCTTGCCTGGTTGAGCCGCTGAAAGTCTACCGTCCTACGCGGCCGCCCGCCCTTCTTGGGGACCACCACCATACGGGAACACCACTCCGTGGGCTCCCCTGCAGGTACGGGCTCGACGATGCCCCTCCTGACGTCCTCCTGGAGCTGCTTAAGTACCTTCATCGAAGAAGTGGTGAGGGACTGACGCTGGGGAATGCAGGGCGTGAGGCCGGGCATCGGGGCGCAGGTGGATGTGGTGAGAAGGCCCCCTCATCTTCGGCAGAGGTGCGCGATCTACAGCAAACGCCGTGCGCCCGAAGTGTTCCAGGAACCAACGCTCTAGACGGTCCACGTTGTCCTCCGTAAGTGCGTATGGAGGCGTGGCGGGGCGGGATGGAAGCTGTGGCTCCTCCAACTGGATCAAGGTGCCCACCGTGGCTTGTACGCTGGGGAAGTCACGCGGCACCAAGCCCAGCGCCTTACATACCCGGAGTGACAAGAACAGGTGTTGAACGCCCTCGGCGAAGTATAGGCGTACCTGAGTAGAACGCCCGCTCAAGCTGAAGGTGAGCACGCTACTTCCCAGCACCCGTAAGCACCCGCCCACCAGGTGTCTGATGTTTACGGTGGTGTCTTGCAGGCTGTGTAGAGTTATGCCGAGGGCCTGCATGAGCTGGCGACCCGCCATGCACACCTGGGCTCCGGTGTCCGCAATAGCCATGACCGAGCGCCCCTCTCTGCTGCCTGGTGCCCCCACGAAAACTTCCAGCCGTGGCTGACTGGTCAAGTGTGCTTCAGCCATCACGGCGCTGGTTACTGCGTAAGTCCTCGTTCGCCTCTTTGTAGATTTGCAGGCTCTCTGGAAGTGGCCCGCCTTGCCACAAGCGTGACAGGTAGCATTACTCGCCGGACAGGGCGTCCTGGCGGTCGGGTGGCGGCCGCCACAGTTACCACAGGGGCCCGCCGCTCGGGTCGCAGCAATGACGTCGTCGCTGGTGGTGACGTCATCCGTGAAGTCAGCGGCAGCTAACGTCTCGCACAAGGGGCCTGTAGCGTCCCTCTGCGCAGCCTCATACGCCACACAGTATGTCCTCAAGCTATCCACGTCCTTGAAGTTATCACAGGACTGAAACACCTCGCGCCGGAGGGACGGTTCACGTAGCCCAACCACAAGCTTACGTAACAGCATGTATTCACTAATGCCACTGTCACAAGCGGGGCACTGGAACGCACAGTCCAAAGCCTTTTGTGAGCACCTGGTAAAGTACGCCCTCACTGGCTCACCAGGCCCTTGCACTGCCCCCAAAAAATCCGCCCAACACATCGCTTGGTTGCACTCACGTAACACGAGTTTACCAACGGCGTCCAGTGCCGCTGCAGAAGACAAGGCGTCCCACACTTCCCGTGAATAACTGGCGTCCAATGCCTTCTGGACAGCGGGTACACACAGCAGACGAACGTAGCACACGCCTTGTGTGTCCATTACCTCGTTAAGGGAGAGCCAATCTTCCACAGAGCGACGCCACGTACGGAAGTCAGCTGAGGACATATTATGGTCGCACTTGTCCACAGCGCTGATGTTGAGGGCCCTAGGGCCCCTGTCCCATGCCCCTTGAGGTCGAGGTGTCTCGGTGCCGGACTGTAAAGGCGCTGTCGGGCAAGATGAGGGTGGGCGGAGGAGCCGCCGGGCCGGCCCTGTGACGCCAGGGGCCCGGTGAAAGCCGTGGACGTGTGGGTGGTGCCGGTGCCATTCCCCCGTAGGTCGTAACGCACTGCGCCAAGTTCTAGTGATGACCAGTGGAGGTGAAGTAGACAGGTGGGCAGCCACTGCAGGTTTATTTAGGAGCGAGCAAGAGGTACAGGACGTATGGTAACAGTGTGGTGGTCACGGCTGAACTGCCTAACCTTGGTCCCGGTGGTGCCGAGGTAAGCTACTATAAGCCCAGCGGGCTAAACCCAACCCTCTCGTTAACACCCTAACACGTATCCATCTCTGTGCCACAGAAACCTGTCCAAGGTGAACGCATCCCTGCAAGGAGTGAATCAGCCCTTGCAAATGCTCTTTCACTTCAGTAGCGATGGACACTTCCTCTGCAAAAGCTGCCTCATCTAATAAAGGAAAGTTAACAAAATTCCCTTCTTCAATGCGCCACATCCAAATTGGAAGTTTCTGGGTAAAGGCAAATAACTTCTCTGACAGTTATCATGTTCAGCATTCTTCCTTGGACGGATATGTTCAACTCGTTCAAGTGCGTGAATACATCTGTCAGGTATGCTAAGGACAAAATGAACTCCCTGTTTTCAAAGTGGTCAGCAATGCCACTGCCTTGATTTATAAGAAACTTCTTGATTTCTTCGTGTAGTTCGAAGACATGTGTAAGCCACCTCACTTCCGTGTGGAAAACAGGAACACTATGTTCAGCTTCAATTTCTTCACAAAATGATGCAAAGAGACAAGGCAAGACAGACAAAATAATTATAAATATATAATTCCAGCCTCCTTATAAATATGATATTGAATTATTGGTCAGCATGTCTCGTACCCCCAGGTGTAAGGTTTCGTACCCCCTGGTGGTACAAGTACCCCAGGTTAAGACCACTGCTCTAGTTCAAGACTCGCCAGGAGCTACTTATTTGTCCATCATCGAGTAGCCGAAGACACCCACATGCTGCCCATCAACTTCCCCTCCGACTGCAAGTGTGGCAGAGGGCACCAGGGGGAAGCATAAGCCTCAATTCCAATGATCTGAAACTCGAGAAATGCCAGTGGTCGCTGGCAGTTTTAACTCAAAGGTTGGTCTACTGTGTTTTGGCTCCGCGACTAATATTTTTCATAAATTAATTTCGCGATAAACATTGATGCACCGCATCTGAATACCAACAAATATAGTTCTTCTGTTGTTCTATTAATTATATGGATGACATGCATTACGATGGAACGTTCTATAATAGCAATTTAATGCAAATTACTCGCCTCGAGTAGCAAAGCTTAATATATTTTTTACATGTATATTGTGGCATGTAAAATTTGGGCGATGTTCACACTGTTTTCTAAGACAGTACTGCTGCATCTGGCAAACGCTTGTCAAAATACAATAAGCAATGCCTTGGAAAAACGAAGAATAAAGAATGCCGAAATCGCCTTGTTGCTGCGACAATGTAGGTTATAATTGTGGAGGCGACACGCCGCGGCGGGGAGTGGTGGGCGGGGAGATTGTGGCGGGGAGATTGAATCAAAACATTACGACTTCACGCGTCGACTCTTTGCACTTCCAGGGTTTCTATCTGATTGATACACAATAATAACAGGAAAATATGACTGCCTAGGTATAGATAACTTCTAAACATTCGTTATTGACTATATAATATCATAGAGTAGCATTTACCTCGCCTCCTCAACTATAACCTCCTTGGTTATTTGGTTATATACAATGTTTTACAGAATCAGGCTTCTATACAATATACATATAGAAGAAAATCGTTCTTAATATTATACTTATGTGTTTTAAGTGCAGTGGAATAAGCCCATATTTTGTTTTCCAGTAGACCAACTTATTATCAAAAAATTGAGTTAAAACTGCCAGCGACCCCTGGCATTTTAGGTTCCAGTTCTCTCGAATTAATTACATGTGTCACTCAACAAATCCAGCCTGCGACAGCACGAGCGAGGGCCAGCCATCTCAGCCTTCTAGAAATAACATATAAGGCCAACCACCTGAGGCCTCAAGGAAGATAAAAGCCTAAAAGCGCAACAGGTGTGAAATATTGATCAAAATAATGCTATGAAAATAAATATAAGTTGGAGTCAAAGGTTTTTCGCCTCATCAAGTCCCCTCTAACTGACTTTCAAGAGATCTCGCACGCGTACGTCTAATCTCTGAGACGGAAACTGAGAGACTGAAGCGCGAAGCGCCATTGTTCGCAAAAAAAAAAAAAAAAAACGGTAGCCGTAGAATGTAGTACGAGGCTGCGGAAAATGGGGGGAAGCAATGTTTCCATACTATCTCGAGAACCGTATTAGCTACGAGAAAACGTTATGGAGTGCAAACAAATCCAGATTTCAACAGGCTGCCCTGTGGTATAAGCAAATTTAAATTCCATTGATAAATGACCAAATTAACCCTTTCACGCAAGGTGACGCGATCGCGTCAAAACGGGCCCGTCTACAATCTGAGCTTTTGACGCGAACTGCGTCAAAAAACAGTTAAAAATTCGCCACAAATACAGTATTTATCAGAATCGCGTCAAATCTTTCTGGGTCAAAGATCCAAGCTAGACCTATAAAATAAACAAACTGTCAACTCTCTGGTGTGAGTGGATGTGAAATGATAAGGGTTTGTGTCTCAGTTTCCACTCAGCAGGCAGCCTGTGAGCGCGAAGTGTCGTCCCTTTAAAACGTGTCCCGAGCTGGCTATACTGCTCATATGAAAAGTATAATGGTAGCGTTGGAATCCTCATAAAAATCCGCTTTTATTGGCATATAAACCATAAAAAGTTAACTAAGGAAGTTTCGAGCTACGAAGTGGTGAACGTAAGTATTTCTTATTTCTCTTTACTCAATATTTTTTCGGAGTCGGTAAATTCCGCTATTTATTTGCATTTCTTGTTATTTTTTTCTTTCATAAGACAGAATAATCTCTTGCAAAACCAATGATATATAATAATGCCAGGGAAAAAGAATACACGTTGGTGAAATTGATAACATAAAAAAATAATTCGCCGCACAGTCAGGCCATTTCGCGGGGCCCCTTAGGGAGCATAAGACGGATGTCGCAGTGGACGGAGAAACTTATTAAACTTTTCGTGCGTTAAGGGGTTAAGTTTGTTTTTAGATCATATTACCCGAAAATAAATATTCCAGAAATCAAGGGAAAATTGCATACGTGCGTAAAATTCTTGCGAATAAGAAATGAACATTTTTCAAAGTGGAATACGATTCCTGCAGACAAGGTCTCCATCAAGACATAAACAATATGTTAGACGGATGAAAGATAAGATAGATGTATGGTGCTTCAATAAGCTGCTGGTCCATTGAACGGCACAAGGAGGCGCTAAATATAAAAACTGTTATATCTAAAAATCTGTATTAGCAAAAAAGAAACGGATAGATGCTTAGGGTAGATCTGGTTGAGCTTAACAAAAAGTATTCATGCCATTTTTGGTCTAGGGTCAATAGATTCATAGTAAAAAATTGGGTAACGCAATAAAGGTAGTGTTCTGACATTTTTAAGCTGCCAAAAATTTGGTCGAGTTTTATTGTCATACAAACGTAAAATTATCTCAATACCAATTGTACATCTTGCGAAGAACAATAAAACAATAATAATTGTTCTATATATTTATTTCACAGAACCCTGCCAGTCAAAGAACAGTGTTGAAGTTTTTTTTATAGTGAAAATCGCATTTCCTGTATAGATACGGGAAAGGTCAAAGCAGCAAAGTTGTAGTGCTCCAAAAATCCTGCCTTATACTCGTTACAAATCCGCTTTTATCCAGTATTTAGACCGACAAATGGCAAAAGCTGTTTTGTGCACGGTAACTGTGTGCAACGTGCACACCGTAACCCACAATTTTACACACTTTATAACGTAAAATGTATTACATACACACACGGGGGCTATGTAGTAGCAGTACCCGATGGATGGATTGGTTACGAGGAGGCCGACAAATATAACTCGTCACAGGCAGCCTCTGTCTCTGACTTCTTACTCTTGTCTCTGTCTTCTACTGGAATAGTGACACTATTTCTTACGGCGTCAGTCTTCCGAACCCATCCAGTTGAAAAGACCATGTCCCCGAGAACGACTGTCCCTTGCATGTACTAAGACCAAAGTTGAACCAGACTGTGAACATGGTGAAGGTAAATCATAACGAAAATCATAAAAAATATTAAGGTTTTAACCTTTTGTCATGCTTAATCATCATGCTGTTCTAAAATTGATCCAGGGGTCTGTATTCCTTTAGTATCTTTTTATAGGGACTTGCAAGCGGGGTTTTTTTTTCGCCAGTGGTCTAGAGTCTCTAGTTCAGTGGTTTACTTAACCTTTTTTAGTGCTCGTACCCTTTGAGATCTCATAGTTTGTCTCGTACATATCAGAAAAAAGTATAATTAGAGTAACGAACCTTTTATTTCACTAACTACAATACTACATAGTACACAATGTTACATTTCAGTGACTCTTTTGTTGTTGCATTTCATCAATTATGATGATTGAAAACGAGGTTCCCGAAGTGCCACACACATGTCTTCACTTGCATCCAGACGGTTCCTAAACTTTGTGTTGAGGTGTAGTAGTGTTGAAAAACGCATAAGAACGTGGTTACAAATGGCACAATGACCTCCAGAGGTCTTTCTGCTAACTGTGGGAATGTTTTGAGTTGTGCACACCAAAACATATCTAGCTGCATTGATTCAAACTGCATTTGGATTCTGTCGTTGGCCTGCCGCTCAACAAGATCATCTTTCAACATATTACTGTTATTCATGAAATCCAGGTTGAACATTATATGGATCCCGTATCCATCTCTGTGCCACAGAAACCTGTCCATAGTGAAAGTATCCCTGCAAGGAGTGAATCAGCCCTTGCAAATGCTTTTTCACTTCAGTAACGATGGACACTTCCTCTGCAAATGCAGCCTCATCTAATGAAGGAAAGTTAACAAAATTCCCTTCTTCAATGCACCACATCCAAATTGGAAGTTTCTGGGTAAAGGCAAATAACTTTTCTGGCAGTTATCATGTTCAGCATTCTTCCTGGGATGGAGATGTTCAACTCGTTCAAGTGCGTGAATACATCTGTCAGGTATGCCAGGGACAAAATGAACTCCCTGTTTTCAAAGTGGTCAGCAATGTCACTGCCTTGATTTATAAGACACCTCTTGATTTCTTCGTGTAGTTCGAAGACACGTATAAGTAGTACGTGAGAGCCACCTCACTTCCGCGTGGAAAACAGGAACACTATGTTCAGCTTCAATTTCTTCACAAAATGATGCAGAGACTAGACAAGACAGACAAAATTATTATAAATATATAATTCCAGCCTCCTTAAGAATAAGATATTGAATTACTGGTCAGCATGTCTCGTACCCCCAGGTGTAAGGTTTCGTACCCCCTTGGTGGTACAGGTACCCCAGGTTAAGAACCACTGCTCTAGTTCAAGACTCGCCAGGAGCTACTTATTTGTCCATCATCGAGTAGCCGAAGACACCCACATGCTGCCCATCAACTTCCCCTCCGACTGCAAGTGTGGCAGAGGGCACCAGGGGGAAGCATAAGCCTCAATTTATTACATGTGTCACTCAACAAATCCAGCCTGCGACACCACGGGCGAGGGCCAGCCATCTCAGCCTTCTAGAAATAACATACAAGGCCAACCACCTGAGGCCTCAAGGAAGATAAAAGCCTAAAGGCGCAACAGGTATAAAAGAATAATAAAAATAATATTAAGATATTAAATATAGGCTGGGTGGAGTCAAAAGCTTTTTCGTCTCGTCAAGTCCCCTCTAACTGAGATTCATGAGAGAGCTCGCACGCGTACGTCTAATCTCTGAGACGGAAACTGAGAGACTGAAGCGCGAAGCGCCATTGTTCGGTAAAAAAAAAAATCCGTTAGACTTAGAATGTAGTACGAGGCTGCGGAAAATGGGGGGAGGCAATGTTTCCATAATATCTCAAGAACCGTATTAGCTACGAGAAAACGTTATGGAGTGTATTAAAATCCAGATTTCATCAGGCTGCCCTGTGGTATAAGCAGATATAAATTTCATTGACAAATGACCAAATTAAGTTTGTTTTTAGGTCATATTACCCGAAAAAAATATTCCATTAATCAAGGGAAAATTGCATACATGCGTAAAACTCTTGCGAATAAGAAATGAACATTTTTCAAAGTGGAATACGATTCCTGCAGACAAGGTCTCCATCAAGACATAAACAATATGTTAGACGGATGAAAGATAAGATAGATGTATGGTGCATCAATAAGCTGCTGGTCCATTGAACGGCACAAGGAGGCGCTAAATATAAAAACTTTTATGTCTAAAAATCTGTATTAGCAAAAAAGAAACTTATAGATACGGCAAAAAACAAGGAAGCAAAGTTGTAGAGCTCCAAAAATTATGTCCTAAACTCGTTCCAAATCCGCTCTCAGTCCAGTATTTAGACCGTCAAATGCCAAAAGCTGTTTTGTGCACGGCAACTGTGTGCAACGTGCACACCGTAACCCACAATGTTACACACTTTGTGTGTTTGAGAGCGGTCGAGCTCTCTCTCTAGAGGCGAATTTTGGAGAGGAAGCCGCAAGAAGCCGGAAAAAATGTACATTTCTTATTCGCAAGAGTTTTACGCATGTATGCAAGTTTCTTCTTGCGTTTTCTGTTAACTCGAGGCACCTTTAAGTCTCCCTGCGAACCGTTTATATCAGACTGATCTAATAATGCTCTTATCTTTCCCTCTCCGTAGCATTGATGAGAGGAGGATGCAGTCAGTTCGTACACAAGTTGTTTCGTACACCAGTAGATTTGTACACCTAAAAGTTGCTTCGTAGTCTATAATGAAACTATAGTCGTTTCGTACACTCAGCTCAGAGTTTAACTTGATGACTAGAGTTACGAAACGACACAACAGGTATGTACGAAAAAACTCAAAATCAGTGTACGAAACAACTAACAAAACCTGGGTACGAAACAACTTGTGTATGAAACTCCCTGTATTGCTAGTCCTTTCCTCCCCTAAACACACACATCAATGTTACCTAGTTTATCTGCCGTTCCAGCACTCATTTTACTTAATCTGCTTCTCTATCCATTCTTCATACACCTTGCGTACCCACCCACTATCATTCATTCGTTCCAATCTCACTTTATGTCACCGTCATCCGTATCCTTCACTTGACTCATTCTCTCCATCTCATCCTTGTATCCTATTCTCCTTCTCCACTTCCCGCATCTTCCTCTCCCATATCATCTTCTCTATACACTTCTAGCACAAGACACATTTCTTTTTTATTTGCACTTCACTCATTCCAGTCACCTATAGGCATTCGGCAGCATACCATTCATTGCCAGTGGCGGCTCGTGGCATAGGGCTGCGGAGCTGCAGCACCCCCAGACACTCACTGCCAGGTGTATGATGTCTTTAGAGACACAGCAGAATTGATACACTACTAACAAATATATCATAATAAAAAGTCATTATATGTTATTTTCAATACGTTACTAAGTGAATTTTCATGAAAACCAGACCAAAATGTAAGTTACTTTCATATTTGCTGTGCGATTCATGTCTGTGCTGCCGCCGCGCCTCTTGTGAACGCCAAGAGCTGCAGCCGTGCAGCTTTTTAGTCTCGTCCCCAGTGCGTCATAGTGACGGCGAGGGCGGCGGCAAAATCAAGCGGTACGTGACTTTATTTTCAAGTAATACTGTAATTCTACCATCACCACCTCAGCCGTCCCCTCTACTGCCAACACTACCACCCCCACCATCCCTTCTACCACCACCACTACTACCATGCCCTGAAATCCGTGAACTTGAGATAGGTAGAATTTATGTATCCTTCTGTTGTGTGAAGCTTGCAGTCCCCTCTTTTATTTTATCACGAGCCGCCACTGTTCATTGCACCCTTCATATTCCCCCTACAACGTCCTGACCAACCATAAACAACTCAACATGAAATAAACAACTTATAACATAACTTTATATGGCTTGTATATTAGAAAAACCTTCATCATGCGACCCTACGAACAGTGTGCGAGTGCTCTTCAGCAACCTTAGAACAATGAACAAATATGGTGGAAAAACTAACAAATATGGCGGATGGATGTTCGCAAAGATCGTTTGAAAATTCCTCTAAACGCGTTACGAACGTTTCAAGATCAATCTAAGTGCAAAGATGATCTTAGAGACGCGTTACGAACGTTTGAACATCCGGCCCCTGGTGCCTAGCCGCTGCCAAGGGGAGGCAGTGATATATATATTCTGTATGTACAAAAGGAAGCTGTAAAACCAAAGAGGAAATAACACAAGCCGGAGATCCCATTTTCTTGGCCCTCGGAGAGAAACCTGACATAGCCACTTAACACCCCTAATGGATGTAATAAGCACACGGTGCGTCCCATTCCAGACAAGGAGAAACACTAGTTATATGAACAATGGTATGGCAGCTCCTTGCCAAGGCACAGTCGGCCGCTGAAAGCAATAGGTTTCAAACGGACTCCAAGCATGTAAATATAAAAATCACCAAGTTACGAGATGAAGGTAATAATTTCCGTACAGAATAATGCAGGCGTAACTGTAATTATATATTCTAAAATTATGGAGTTGCAAATATTGAATATTTTTTTTCCGCATTTTTAATACATTTGTGGAAGCTTATGCAATAGGAGAAGAATGATGGATGTTTGTGCGTGACGTCCAGGTTTGCTCACACTCATGGGAATTCTACAATTTTGGTCTCAATACTGTTATAAAAAAGTTTAAATCGAAAGAAATATAAATATGTTTCCTGAGTGTGATTTTCAATTAGTACCAGCGGTCTCGTTGGGACACATAACACAATGAGGTTAAGTCAAGAGCCGTGCCATCAATTGCTTTAGGTCTTCTCTCTCTCCAGAATTCTCTCTCTCTCTCTCTCTCCCTCCTCTCTCTCTCTCTCTCTCTCTCTCTCTTCTCTCTATCTCTCTCTCTCTCTCTCTCTCTTCTATTTCATATATATATTATATATATATATATATATATATAGGGAGAGGAGAGAGAGAGAGAGGAGAGGAGAGAGAGAGGAGAGAGAGAGAGAGCCACTCACATACACACATACAAACCCTACACCTATGGTTTGCCCCTATCGTTACATTCGTATTATTCTCGCACAATGTCTCGCTGTTGAAAGCTTCTCAAAAGAGAGAAAGTGGTGGGTGGTGTTGCTTTTTTTTTTACATAAAACCACACTCCGCTACGCTAGTTTTTTCGATTCGTGTATTCATGGCCTTTAAACAAAGCAACTCAAACGATATGTTTTCCTTTTTTTTTTTTACTGAAACGAAAGATATCTTTACTCGCTTGCGTTATCGTTTTTGCCCTCACTATTACTCCCGCTTGAAAGCAAAACTACGGCACAGTTTGCGAGCATAATCGTGAAGGTTTTTAAACATTGCCGTACAGCCAGGCCGGGCTGTCTTAAACTCATTAAACCCTTGACTCGCCTAATTTGCTGGCAGGATGCATCTCGGCAACGCTTGCAAACACATATTACTGGAGGAAAAGCTCGAATGGTGATAACTCTGTTAAGTGCCTATTAAATTAAAGCTCCTATTAAAGCATCCGCCACTCTTGGTTCTGGAAAAGGTTAAAGTAATCGTCCTGACCATTTCATCATTCCTGATTTAATGCAGTCAAAATATAGCCATTATCGAGTATATCAACAATAATGTTGTCACTTTTGCATCCAGTCACCGTTTTTAATAATCCGCATTCAAAATCTGTAAATTCCCCGACCTTCCAAAACGCTCCTGACGACTTACTTGCAAACGACGCATCACGGTATGTGGCGTCACATACCTCCTCCCAATCCCGAGGTAATCTCCCAATCCGCGGTAATACAAAAGCACGCAAAATTAGAAATAAATTAAAGAAGAAAGAAGAAAGTATTGAAGAATTTTGAGTATTTCTGATATATTTCTTTCGCTATATGGCATATACTTGCATCCTTTATGGGTACAGCAAGACAGCTGTGCCTTTCCAGAGAGCTTATCACCCGTTTTCGACCTATACGGCCACGATAATGTGTGGATAAGTGTGTGCACATGGGGAGAGGCAGGCTGTGTGCTGCAGTTGGTCGGCCTCATGGGGCGTCGTCATTTTTCCCGCGCTTTTACAAAAGTCATCTTTTTAGGGAAATAAGCGTGGAAATGAATTATTGTTTGTGGATTAGGTATTTGAATGAACATTCAACATAATAATGCGAAGAAAAAATGGGTCTGGATGATTATTTAAGGGACAGATTGCCTCCTTTAGCTTCCTCCTCTGGTTTTCCACGTATCCAGCCTGACATTGCAAAATAGGCAGTGTTTTCTTCTACTTCAAATTTCGCTAAACCTACCCTGAATATACACTGTCTCCCAAGAAGGAAGCCTTGACCACTAATTCGTCTAATCTTATGGGAATGTCACCAACAATATTTTTTTTTCCCTCATCTTATCGACCAATTAGCCTGAGGTTATTGAATTAATTCTTGAAAAATTATTGAAACACTATAATTCGTAATTACATCATGGTGAAATCCTTTTAAGATAACCTAATATTAATTAGCAACATGGTTTCCGTAGTACATGTTCCTGCTTGACTAACCTAATCGACCTATAGCTTACATAACACTATACATGTCTTCAGTGACACATATACAATTAAGTCTGTAGTAGTGGTGGACCGAATATTCGCATTCGCAATTGCGAATATTCGCATGTTTTTTCAATATTCGCATTCGCATTCGCATTCGCACTCCCACTCGTAGTTATTTGCGAGTATGCGAATATTTTGCCCAAATCAATAAACTTAAAAAAATAAGAAAACAAATAACAAGTGAACATAATATTACACAAGCAAACATATACATAATTTAATAGTTTAGCGTTAAGTTAAGTTAGTTAAAAGAATGGGGTAAGTAGGCGTAGTGGTAGCCTAGGCCATAGTCCCTCGAACACTACCTCCATCCTCTACCCTCCAACAGTGTGGCAGCCGTTAATCTCAAGGTCACTGTTACAGAGCTCAACTCATTGCCTCGTGCGCTATACTGCAGTAAGCATATACGCGATCTTCTCTGTCACCAATGAGCACACTTAACTTTCTTTGAAAGTATTGTTTGAACAGTATTGCAGCAGCCTACTGCGTAATGGCGTCCAGTCACATCAGTGTGGTTTGGTATTACGTATATCGAGAGTATCTCTAATTACATTGCAAAGTGTAAACTTTGCAATAATTATTATTCGTGTAAGTATTCGTGTAAGAATGGGTCCATAGAAAATTGAATGGAATTTATTTTAGACTTCATATTTTTATGGCTGAACTCTTACAATACATACAAAATATGTCAGTTACCTGTATGATATCAAAAATAGCGTATTACTTGAAATATGTAATATTCGCAATTCGCATTCGCTTTCGCGAATATTAAAACCAAATATTCGCATTCGCGAATACGGAAAATAGACATTCGGTCCATCACTAGTCTGTAGTGATGCTAAAATTCGTAATATATGGCGCCTGGTGACATTAATGCAGTGGCGACTATAGTGTTGTTGACGGTACATTTATTTCACAAGATGTTGTTTCAGCAAGTAGTGAATATTGTAATTGTTCGTGAAATTACTTTAGTCTTATGGTCTTTTAGCCATCATGGTGTTTCATGTCTTATCAGCGGCACGAGAAGCTCCTGGTCGTCTTCCCCGCTGACTGTAGTGCTAACTGGGCCTAATGCTGGGGGCAAATCTAGCGCGGGGCATTTCTACAATTAACCCCTTCAGGCCCAGAACGTCATTTCTATTGTATTGACCTTTAGACGCTTTTTAGTGCATATAAACACTTATATAGATATGACCTGTTTAGTATCCTTGTCCACTAACTCATTTGGTATATTCAGTTACTTTTCCTGATTTCATGACTAACAACAGACGATTTTTTTAAACAAAGAAAAGGTCTGGGCGTGAAGGGCAGTGTTGCCAACCGTAGGGAAGAATTATTAGAACTATTAGATAGTTCCTATCTCGGAGCAGCCGACGCCACGCAAGACTTGCACGAACTACACATTGCAGTGAAATAAAGAGAAATGACCAATCTTGGGTGGTCAAGAGATGTTGTAGCAGCTCTATGTGATATGTTTAGGGAAAATAAGTGTTGTATATAGGGAATATAGCTGTATGCTTTTGTATGGTAATAGTGATATAGTGTAGATGAGAGGAGAAAAATAAAGATGAATGGAGGAAAATAAAGTGTTTGGTAGAGTAGGGTAGGATAAATAAATAGGTTTTTAACTCTATATATACAAGGCACGTGCATGATTGGTACATGCGTGTTATTTAGATATTTTTTACGTATGATTTAGATATATAGTTAAGTTTTGAGTGTTGATGAGAAGTTATGACGGAAAATGTTGATAAAAACTAATATTTAATAGGCTGCGTGTGTTTTTACTACAAAAACGGGGATAATATTATATGTTATTTGTTCATGATTTAGTAAGTGACAAGTAAAGTTTTCAGTGGTTTATTTATGGTTATCAAGAGAATGGAAAGGAAGGATATTTTATCGATGCCAGTAGAAGCAGAGTAGCTAAGATAGAATAATAAAGATCTTAGCTACTCTGGTAGGAAGAGGCTCGTAGCCGAAACGCCGTGTGACAACACGCGCACTTTTTGCCACCACTGCGGGCATCTTTTGGTAGCAAAATACCAAAAGATGCCAGAAAATATTGTAAAGTGACTTTTGGGTATGTCACTTTTTAGGGTGAGCAGAAACAGATAACTCTGCTTTTGATAGTGGTTTATTAATTTGGGTAAAAGGTAACACAGGTGAGGTGACTCGCGGAGTGGTGAGTTGCTCCTGCCGTGGATTTGGATGGCTTGTGACTTGAAGGCTTGTGGTTGCTGGTACGGAGGTCTGTGTTCAAGTGTCTTGTCTCTACCAGAGATCCTTTATAAAGAGCCAGGATACTCAAGACCTGACACCTGATGATCTGACTACCTGACGATCTGACTACCTGACACCTGATGATCTGACGACCTGACACCTAATCCCTTAATGGGCAGTCGGCGAGATCATAGGTGATGTCGCCATGAAAAGTGGGAGGCGACTACGAGGAGAAGGCATTAAGAGAGAGGCGTGACCTGACGGGTAATTAACCAGGTGTTCCAGGACCAGACATCAAGTATACTGAACACCGAACACAGAAAAACGGTTTTAACACATAGTTGAACACTAATAATACTAATACTACATATGCTCGGTGACGCTACCCGAGATGTCCTCATCTCGTCAAAAGGAATAATCATGAAACTGAACAAAGTAGATGAGACACAATAGAAATGGACACAAAACATACCAATCTATATATATTAGAATAGAAAATAGGAGAAGGACACAGGAAAAGGATACGTACTCGTAAAATATAATGTGGAAAACATAAATCGTGGAAGGTACCGGCATGGTACAAAATATATACATATAACTAAACTAATCTAAAACATAGACATAAGAGTACGAAAAAAATATTGAAACATACAATCCTATGTACAAAATTACATCATGAGGTACATGGAAAAGAGAAACAAAAGGAGTTACTTCTCACTACTACGGAGGAAATAACGGTGGCTAGAGGATTGGGGAGCTGGTGAAGGAGTAGTAGAAGTAGCTGGTTGAGGCTGTGATTGAGAGGGGTGAGATTCAGCAGGAACGGGGTTAGGGTCCTCACAGTTAAGGCCTGTGGAAACTTTCTTAAGAGAATCAAGGTGGGCAACTTTCCTAGTGCCGTCAGTTAAGTGAAGCAACTGAACCTTATTCCCATGTTCCTGAGCTATGACCCGGAAGGGGCCGTCAAACTTAGGGTCTAATTTGGAGTGTTTGATTGCAACAAGGGAATACACAATGTCACCTACGTCAAGTGTAAATGTGGAATCAAGAGCTTGTGAAGACACGGGAGAGTCGCATGCAGTGGAGGAGACAATGTCAGTGTGAACAGAGTCAGGAAAAGCTCTAGATTGTTTCAAAACCTCTGGAATGAAACGTTCACGCCAATAGATTCCATGTAAGCGTGGGTATAGGTCTATCTGTTGTTGGGTTAGAGCAGGACGGCCAATGAGAGCGTCAGCTGGAATGGTTATGCCGTCTGCTATATAGTAAGTCAGGCTGACAGGTGGCAAGTCAGGACATAGGTATGTGTTAAACATAACTTTACCTAGAGTAGTGAGTGCGGTTCCATCGATTCCACAAAGTTGCAGGTCAGAAGGTTCTAAAATGATTAATTTACGATGACGCACAAATCTGATGTTATCAAAGCACTCTTTAGTCATGATATTTACTGAAGAACCTGTATCAACAAACAAGGTGAAGTAGTGCTGGTTGACTTCAGCTTGTAAAATCATTGGGTCCTCCCAAAGTGTATTAGAAATGGTATACAACGGGAGTGAAGGTTCATCTGTGTGATCTGGTTCGTGTTTCTTGGAGGAGTGCACGTCGTGTGGTAGTCATTGAGGGTTATACTGTTGTGAATGGCGAGGAGATTGTGGTCCTTCACGACCGTCAGAGGTGTCGTGTTGCTGTGAATAGCGAGGAGCGTTTGTTCCTACGCGACATTCAGAAGTGTCGTGACCACATTGACCATGGTGATCACAAAAGCGTGGAACATACTGCCGGTTTGAAAAATGACGTTGTCGTATGAAGCAACGCTCGATAGTGTGTCCCTTCTTTTTGCAGTAATAGCAATATGTGGCAGGTGAGTGATTAGCACGGGACTGTCGTGAATGTGAAGATGAGCGTTGTCTTTGGAGATTGTTTGAGGGTGAACGAGTGTTTGAGTTGAAAGGAGGACGAGAAGTGCTTCGTGGTTGGTGGTGTTGGTGTTGGTGTTGTGTAGATACAGCAGCAGACATAGAAGAATGTGCATTGTTTGCAAACACTAGTGACGAAGAGTCCTCAAAATTGGAAGTAAATGCAGTTAAGGTGTCTGTTGGAGCAAAGTGAAAGTGTTTATCAGACGCCTGTTTAGCTGTGGAAGGGTGTATGAGGAACATATAAGTGTAGTATCCAAAAAGGTTAGCGACAGCTTGTAGAGTCATTTTCCCATCTTCGTCAACCCATTCCGAAAATTCTAGCTGTCTTATTAAGTCTAACTTGACGTTAGAAGATTGTTGTAAGGCCGACATAACTGGGATAGGGTGTTCTTGCCTTTTGTGAGTGTCTGCAAGTCTAAAGAGTGGAGCAAGGATACCGGATTTCTGACTGCCACTGAAATATTTATTGAATGTGGCCTTATATTCGTCATATGTCTTAATTGTCAGAAATAAATCACTCTGCAGGTATTGTCCTGCAAGGCAGTTAGACAAGTCACATCGGGACTTTAGTTGAGCTATTTTGATTGTATCTTCAGTGATGTTACGACGCGCGATCTCATCGTCAACATCTTTGAGTAATATGTGTACAGGAATATTGTTGCCTGTGAATTTGGGAAGGGAAGGAACCTCATGCACCAAGGTGACTGAAGTTGGCGCTAGTGGTGGCATGATGACAGGTGAATTTGTGAAGAAGAAAGGAATAAAAATATCCGAGTACACTAACAGTTATGGCAAATAATGATAATATCCTAGATAAGAGTACGTAGATATGGAAAACACGCGAGAGAACGTGAATAAAAGTGAAATAACACAGTGTACGTTGGAGAGTGTTAGTGTATCACTTATGTAACAAAAGCATATGTGAGTGTGGAGTGTCAGTGTATCACTTATGTAACAAAAGAAAAAAAAAGCAAAGGACTAAATAAAAGAGCCGTTACGCTCACAATGTACAAATACCGTAACTCAGTGGAAACCCATAAAGTCCAAAGGGCAGGAGTATCAGACACGGACAGACACTGTGAGGCGGACGCTGTAACAGTCACACAGCGTTGCGGGTATGACAGGTCAGGATACCTAGGGAGGTCAAGTTCTTATCAGCACACAATCCTAAATAAAAAATAATAACAAGGTGGAAACACAAAAGAGATGGCACTACCAAAAAATTGAAACCAGAAAATGAATGTAGACACAAGCTATAGGGTATTGAAAGCACATGGGAAAAAATATAATAATGATATGGTACTTAACGAATGTTTGAAGACTTGGTGGAGGATGCTGTGGAAGGAGATGTGGAGGAGATGAATCGAAGCGGCGCGGCGTGGAAAAGCAGAGACGAGGTGGACTGCCTGCGTGTGGATGAAAGTGATGTAGACAGCTTCGATGGTGATTGAGGAACCGCGTATGTGGATGCGTAGGGCAGCCTGGTGGGAATGCCGTGTGGAGATCTCGTAGAAGCACGTGGAGGGGCGCGAAGGGTGGCCCGGTGTTGAGATGACGTGGGCGGCCAGGCGTTGTCGTGGATGTGGTGGAGGAGGCCGGCGTGGAACGTCACGTGGTGGTGGAGGTGGACGGCAGGCGTGGAACGTCACGTGGATGTGGAGGTGGAAGGCCTCGGTGGTGGATGTGGTGGAGGAGGCGGCAGCGTTGTCCCACGTGGAGGAAAGTGGACGATGTTGAATTACGCAGCGTGGAAGTCCGGGTGGCGTAGGTGGAAGCGATGTGGCGGTGTGGCGTGGAAGTCCGGGCGGCGTAGGTGGAGGCGATGTGGCGGCGTGGCGTGGAAGTGATTAACCTGTTACCATATCCCACTTGCTGTCACCATGTGTAAAGTGACGTTATTGGTTTGGGTACCATATCCCACCGCTGTCACCATGTGTAAAGTGACTTTTGGGTATGTCACTTTTTAGGGTGAGCAGAAACAGATAACTCTGCTTTTGATAGTGGTTTATTAATTTGGGTAAAAGGTAACACAGGTGAGGTGACTCGCGGAGTGGTGAGTTGCTCCTGCCGTGGATTTGGATGGCTTGTGACTTGAAGGCTTGTGGTTGCTGGTACGGAGGTCTGTGTTCAAGTGTCTTGTCTCTACCAGAGATCCTTTATAAAGAGCCAGGATACTCAAGACCTGACACCTGATGATCTGACTACCTGACGATCTGACTACCTGACACCTGATGATCTGACGACCTGACACCTAATCCCTTAATGGGCAGTCGGCGAGATCATAGGTGATGTCGCCATGAAAAGTGGGAGGCGACTACGAGGAGAAGGCATTAAGAGAGAGGCGTGACCTGACGGGTAATTAACCAGGTGTTCCAGGACCAGACATCAAGTATACTGAACACCGAACACAGAACACGGTTGAACACATAGTTGAACACTAATAATACTAATACTACATATCGCTCGTGTGTCACGGCCTTACACATCATAACATCAGCTGTTTAAATCGTCTGTGGGGATCAGTCACTCTACCTCCGTAGTTTGACTTCAGAAAATATTAGACAATGGAAAAGACTGGTGCAAGGAAACCTAAAAAATCTAGAAAGAAAAGAGGCGAACTCTCAAATGAAGACAAGTCTCCGCCAAGAAAACAACGCTTCAGATCTAAATGGCTGAAGGTAAGTCACTTAGCGTGTTCATGTAGCAACTTCAGGTTCATGGAACCTCCTTAATTGTCTCCGTGCAATTATAATACAATATTGTAGAATGATAAGCAGGTTGTACACCATTATTACCATTTCCTTCACTGTATAGTATATTCACATGGTACTTGTAAGTGAAGAATATTAGGCAAGGTCAATGTTTAGCTCGTTATGTAATATACATTTTCTGATCATCATTAATCTGGTCCCTAATGTTGCACTTTATAAAAAAAAAACGTGCTATGTGCATTTCTTGTTTTAACAGTTTTTAAATTTCATGTAGGGACAGGCGCGGGGATATTGGCACTGTACGTAGGGACACGTTAGGGACTTTTCATGGTTTCTGTAGAGATATTTGGACCAAATATGAGTGTAAATGAGTAGGCAACACTGCGTGCGCGCCGCGCTACTAAACCTTAGGGGCCTACTCGCCAGGTATTTGCATCAAGAATCTTGAAAAAACTTGGTCCATCTTGATTTGATTCTGTCCTCGCGCGCGCTTTGGAGCATGTTTTCGCACTTGATATGGTCCACATTTAACATTGCTCCAGAGGTGTTTTCGATATTCAAGTGCAACTTGAATAACATGGCTTCTTCCTCCGCATCTTTACAAGTCTCCCATACGGACAANGCATGTAAAATTTGGGCGATGTTCACACTGTTTTCTAAGACAGTACTGCTGCGTCTGGCAAACGCTTGTCAAAATAAAATAAGCAATGCCTTGGAAAAACGAAGAATAAAGAATGCCGAAATCGGCTTGTTGCTGCGACAATGTAGGTTATAATTGTGGAGGCGACGTGCCGCGGCGGGGAGTGGTGGGCGGGGAGATTGTGGCGGGGAGATTGAATCAAAACATTGCCACTTCACGCGTCGACTCATTGCACTTCTAGGCTTTCTATCTGATTGATACACAATAATAACAGGAAAATATGACTGCCTAGGTACAGATAACTTCTAAACATTCGTTATTGACTATATAATATCATAGAGTAGCATTTACCTCGCCTCCTCAACTATAACCTACTTGGTTATTTGGTTATATACAATGTTTTACAGAATCAGGCTTCTATACAATATACATATAGAAAAAAATCGTTCTTAATATTATACTTGTGTGTTTTAAGTACAGTGGAATAAGCCCATATTTTTCTTTCAAGTTGACCAACTTTTCACCAAATTGTGAGTTAAAACTACCAGCGACCACTGGCATTTCGGAGTTGCAGTTCTCTCTAATTGAGTTGTGGGTCTCTCTCAAGTCAGTTGACACTCAGATGTCAAAGTACACGGATGCGCTCGTTGATACACACGCTAGCCACTCAATGGTAAGGAGCGTGGGTCCGGGCGGACCCATGATTTCCGTTTGTGTTATTATTTATGTGTCACACCTCATGCATGAAAGTTATACTTATAGTACTTGTGTACATGATAATACTGGACGCAGCTACTAAAACAAACATTCAATGTGTTTAGTAGGCTTTGAAGCTTCCATGAAAGTGTTATTATCTTCTGCACATGAGTAATTATCATTATTATTATTATTATTATTAGATTTTAGAGCGAGGGGGAAGAAGAAAAATCATTGCACGTCACACTGGCCTGAACGATGAAGGCATCGAATATATACATATATATATATGTATATA
>JACEEZ010005015.1:268002-308609 GCA_016584305.1 Chionoecetes opilio
TACATTTCTCTTTAATTTAAGTTTCTTACTTTCTGTAAATTTTCTTACTATTTTCACACATTTTATATTTCACTGTTTTTTAATTTCTCACTTTCTCTAACGTTCTTTAAATGTTCTCCTTATTTTCAGGTCTTTTCTGGGCAGGTGAGACTCCGGGCTGGCTGGGGAAAGACGGAGGTTGTGTTAGCTAGAGGCATGGAGGGGATGAGGGTATATAAGAACATAAGAAGAACATAAGAACATAAGAACATAAAGAATAATATAACTAGAGGTCTGACTAGAGGCAAATAAAGCTTATGAATAACCTCAGCACTTCTACTTCAACACTCCTGGTAATGAATCCTATAAAGACCCTATTAGAAACATAAGAACATAAGGAAGCTACAAGAGGCTGGGAGACCTACACGTGGTAGTTCCTATTACTTAATAGTACCTACATCCACCTTTCATCCCCATCCATAACACAGTCCAGCCTCCTTTTAAAACTCTCTAATGACTCCACACTAACTACCTGTCTACTGAGTCCATTCCAATCATTTACCACCCTATTTGTGAACCAGTTTTTCCTATTTCTTTATGAAATCTACGCTTTTCCAGCTTGAATCCGTTACTTCTTGTTCTACCCTGGTTAATAGCCGTGAGAACTTTTCCTACCTCTCCTTTATTACATCCCCTTAACCCAGTGATTCTCAAACTGTGCGCCGCGGTGCACTTGTGCGCCGTGGGAATCCCCTAGGTGCGCCGCGTAATTTTTCATAGATATGGGTATTTTGCACTTTGAGGTCGCAGTTTTTGTTTTTTATATTGAAGATGGAAAATCGTAAATGAATGAGTTAATATGTAACTAGGCAGGTAGATGCAAGGTCCTTGTAATAATATTATAAGTACTTTGGGTAGATGGATAAAGTAAGAAATAGAGAATAAATAAATAAGTTATTCATAATTTTAAAAAAATACTTCCCGCTTCCACCACAATACGTGTTGAACGAGTACTGTACACGTACTGTACCAGTCTGAGCCGCAGCCTGCTGGTGTTACTGAGCTACCAACTTACTAGTTTTATCACGCGTTCATGTGACTGTTTTTAGCGACATATAAAAGGAAAAAGGATGATGAATAGAAACTGATGCATACGTATATCAGTAGGTGATGTATATCAGTAGGCTTTATGCAAGTTTGACTGTTTGACGTGATTTACGTGAACCCGATCGATAAATAAACATGTATAATTTGGCAACACACGTAGGCAGAGCGTTGGGTAGGCACCTCCCGTGGTCAGTGTAGCCGTGAGCCTCAGTAAGTATCGCTGTTGTGGTGTTAATGAGGTCCAAGCTTAAAAAATGGAAAGTACCTCATTAAAAAGCGAAAGTGTACTGAAGGCAATAGCGGTGAAGTCGCAGTTGATCATGAATCAAAACGTAAATGTGTCGAAGGCACCGAAGGCGAAGTAACAGTAATAACTGTTGAAAGTGAGTCCTCTCGTCCAGACCCTAGTGTGGAAAGTGAAGAAAGTGAAGTGACAGTTGAAAATGAGCATAGTCGTACAGGTCCGTGCTGGCAAAGTGAAGTGACAGTTGAAAGTGACCGTAGTCGTGCAGGTCCGAGCGGGCAAAGAGAAGTGACAGATGAAAGTGAGTTCTGTCATCCAGGTCTGAGCGTGGTCAAAAAGACGACACGTGCCAGCAAAAGTAACCGCAGTAAGTCATTTCGCTTGTATAACGACAGTTATCTTGGACTTGGGTTCACTTGCTGTGATGATGAAAATGGTCCAAAGCCAAAATGTGTGTTTGCGGCATTGAGCTATCAAATGAATCTATGACTCCTATGAAAATGAAGAGCCATTTAACAACAAAACATAGTCACCTCTCTCAGAAGCCTATAGATTACTTTAAAAGACTCTTGAAAGATAACAAACACAACAAAGGCTTGGGTTGAGAAAAAGGTGAAGGTGGCAGAAAAGGCACAGAAAGCAAGCTATTTAGTGCAGAGCATACAGCAAACAAATGAAACCCATTCAATGCAGAGTCATACTTCCTTCCAGCTTGCTGTGCTGTGGTGAAAACATTGCTTGGGGATGAGGCTGAAAAGGAAGTGAAAAAAATTCCCCTCTCAGACGACACGATTGGTAGACGAATCAAGGACATGTCGTCTGATATTGAAAAAAGTGTGTGTGAACTCGCGAAAGGTAAAATGTATGCTTTACAAGCGGATGAATCAACAGACATTGGAGGAAAACCTCAGTTACTAGTGTTCATCCGTTATGTTGCTGATAACAAAATAACTGAACATTTCTTATGCTGCAAAGAACTGGTGCAAGCCACAGGACAAGAGATATTTTCTACAGTGACAGAATACTTGAAAGAAAAGGACTTGTCATGGAAATTATGTGTAGGAATTTGTACAGATGGCTGTCCATCCATGGTGGGATCGGTAAAAGGTTGTGTCCTTAGTCAAGAAGGAGAACCCAGATTTGATTACTACCATTGTTTCTTGCACCGTGAAGCTCTTGTTGCTAAAACACTCGGACAAGAATTAAAGTTTGTTCTTGATGATGTTGTGAAAATGGTAAACTTTCTTAAAAGCAGACCAAGCAGTCAAGACTATTTTGATGCTTTGTGAAGAAATGGGATCTCCTCACGAAGGTCTTCTCCTCCACACAGAAGTCCGGTGGTTATCAAGAGGCAAAGTGTTATCCCGGGTGCATGAACTGAGAGAGGAAATGCTCCTTTTCTTTACCTTTGAGGAGAAAACTGAATTCTGCGAATTACTTGCTGATGAAATTTGGAGTGCAACATTATGCTATTTGGCAGACATATTTGAGCATCTGAACAAGGTTAATGCAAGTATGCAAGGAAGAAATGAAAATATGGTAACATCTTCTGACAAAATGAAAGCCTTGGTAGAAAAAAAATTTGGCTCTGGAATGAAAGGGTGAGTGAAGGCAAGATTGACATGCTTCAAAAGACTGCTGAAGCTAAATATACAGACATTGTTCCACTCATTAAGCAGCACCTTGAAAGCCTAGGAAGGAACATAGAAAAATATTTCCCAAATATATCTGTTGAAAGTTTTGACTGGCTGAGAAATCCATTCGTTCACGATCCCTTGAGCAAGCCACAACTTAGCATCTTTGAAGAAGAGAAACTAATCACATCCGTAATGACCACACACTAAAACTGCAATATCTGGATATGACATTAGAAAGCTTCTGGATTCAAATGGAAAAACGAACACCCACATATATCCAAAAGGGCCCAGAAAATACTCTTGCAATTTTCAACCTCATATCTGTGTGAACTGGATTCTCAGCCCTCACAAATATAAAAACTAGGAAAAGGAATAAATTGTTGGCTGTTGAAGAGGAAATGAGAGTGTGTCTGTCAACTGTCCCTCCTAACATAGAGCGGATATGCAACTCCAGGCAGGCACACGTGTTCCACTGATCAGGTATGTTATTGTTGTAAACATAGTAGTTTATTACACATTATTTCCTTATGTCCATTCCTGTATATATAATATATATTATATATATATATATAATATATATATATATATATATATATAATATATATATATATATATATATTATATATATATATATATATATATATATATATATATATATATATATATATACTTGGACTTCGGCGGCTGCGCCGCCGAAGTCCAAGATATAATCTAGTGCGCCGCCGTCCAGTGAAGTTTGAGAACCTCTGCCTTAACCACTTAAAACTTCTATCAGATCGCCCCTTACTCTGCGTCTCTATGTTATTATTATTGTTATTATTATTATTATTATTATTATTATAGAGGTCTATAGCTATTATCAATTATTTGCTTTAGTACTTAAGTTCATTCCTCGTCTATATATTATGATGTTGTTTCTCTGTATGCCTTCGGGTGAGAATAAAATTACGGTGGTGGTGGCGGTGGTGGTGGTGGTGGTGTGGTGGTGGTGGTGTTGGTGGTGGTGGTGGTGTGGTGTGGTGGTGTGTGGTGTGGGTGTGGTGGTGGTGTGTGTGGTGGTGGTGGTGGTGGTGGTGGTGGTGGTGGTGGTGGTGTGGTGGTGGTGGTGGTGGTGTGGGGTGTTGGTGGTGGTGGTGGTGTGGTGGTGGTGGTGGTGTGGTGGTGGTGGTGGTGTGGTGGTGGTGGTGGTGTGGTGGTGGTGGTGGTGTGGTGGTGGTGGTGGTGTGGTGGTGGTGGTGGTGGTGTGGGGTGGTGGTGGTGGTGGTGTGGTGGTGTGGTGGGTGGTGGTGTGGTGGTGGTGTGGTGGTGGTGGTGGTGGTGGGTGGTGGGGTGTGGTGGTGGTGGTGTGGTTGTGGTGGTGGTGGTGGTGGTGGTGTGGTGGTGGTGGTGGTGGTGGGGTGGTGGTGGGGGTGGTGGTGTGGGTGGTGGTGGTGGTGGTGGTGGTGGTGGTGTGGTGGTGGTGGTGGTGGTGGGGTGTGGTGGTGGTGTGGTGGGGGGTGTGGGTGGGGGGGTGGTGGGGTGGTGGTGGTGGTGGTGGTGGTGTGGTGGTGGTGGTGTGGTGGTGGGGTGGCGGTGGGTGGTGTGGGGGTGGGTGGTGGTGGTGGTGTGGTGGTGGTGGTGGTGGTGGTGGGGTGGTGTGGGTGGTGTGGTGGTGGTGGTGGTGGTGGTGGTGGGGTGGTGGTGGTGGTGGTGGTCGGTGGTGGTGGTGTGGTGGTGGTGGTGGTGGTGGTGGTGGTGGTGGTGTGGTGTGGTGGTGCATTTCACATAATATCGGGTCACAGTTGGTTAGACGGCTAGTTATGTGAGTTGAGTTGTGTGTGGGTGGGTGAGTGTGTGGGTGGTGTGTGGGTGGTGTGTGGGTGGGTGTATGTGGTGGGTGGTGTGGGTGTGGGTGGGTGTGTGGGTGTGGGTGTGTATGTGCTTAGAGGCAGGCAGGGAGGGGGTTAGATTTTCTAGAATGTTTTGTCTCCGTTTTCTATTTCACGTCTTACACCACTTCGTATTCTTTTTTTTCTTTTTTATTAATCTCACTTTTCCCCTTCCCCTTCCCCTGTCTACCCCTTTCTCTTCCACCCTTTTCCCTACCCTTCCTCAACCTCCCACTTCCCCTATTCTCACTGATATAACTATAATCCTCGTTGATATATATCCATACTATTGTTTTAGCATGCATAATGATACCGCATCCCTCACTTCATAAAAAACTATATCATGATCATTCCCGCATTTAATATTTTACGTCTATTTATCATCATCACCAAAAGAAACGACAAAAATGTACACGCTTTAAAAGTAATATGGCGCAAGCACCTGCGATAACAATTTTTAAAAACGGAGAAAATAGATCGCAGTACACATAGTAATACTTATCAACTATATTTCTTACTCAATAAACATTATAACATTCCTCCACGCCAAAAGATCTTCGAAAATGTAAATGTATGTTCTATAATATCAAATAAGAAACAGTAAAATACACTAAAGAAATGCCACTATGAGACTGAAAAAATATCCCTGGACTTACCCGTTGAGCCCCAGAACATAATTTCCATTTTAATTTGGCTACCATTAGACGATTTTAGTGAATAATAAGCAATGTGTTTTATAGATGTGACTTGTTTAGTATACTTGTCAACTACCGTAGATAACAGTAAAGGTCGCCAGAATAACTTTTTTTTCTGTTTACAGACGTGTGTGGTGTCGCAGTTTTTTTCGTCGCTTCAGTTTAGAATGCCCGCATCGCGGCTCCCCCAATGAGGCGCCCCCGCGCACTCGTCGCATTTTGCCCAACATATCGTACTGCACTACTCAGTCGGCAGTGGGATCTTATCAAGCACGGATAGTCACTGGTCAACAAAAAAAAAAAAAAGTTCTGGCATGGAATTTAAGAACAGTTTTAGACTAATTTGAGGGTGCTGAATTCAAATCTGATCTTATATTTTCTCTATCACATCACGTTTTTGCGCTATAGGTATATATTCCATTTCATGAATTTCAAGAAAAATTTATCCTTCTAGCAAGTGTAGCAAAAGGGCCGGATTATATGGTTTATTTTTAATTCAGTCTCCCAATAAACTGGAGAATATCTTAGTTTCTTTGAACATGCATAACATTCCCATTCTTTATGATACGAAAGAAAACAAACACATTTAAACCCTTGCACAGCAATCGTCCGCAGGTAGTGTTTTATTATTGAATTTTACATTGAATTGAGTTATTTATTGTATTTCTCCTGTTGTTTCTTTTGTGAACAATGCCTAAGGTGTAGGTGGTTGGGTAGAAAATTAAAGGAACAACTCAGTAGCTAAAAACCCTCTTTTCTTTTTATTTGTCCGCAGTTGGTGTTGCTGCTCTAACAATGGCCTCTACATCTCACAGAAGAAAGTGCTCAAATGATCCAAATATATTTTGCTACATCTGTGGAAGTTTTATTTTGGAAGACTCAGAGGCGCAACATTACTGACTTTGTTAAGAGCGTGTATTTTGCGTACTTCAAAGTACCACTTGGAGACCAAGACAAGCATTGGGCTCCTCACAAAGTGTGCAAAACCTGGTTGAGACTTGAGATCATGGTCTCAAGGAAAGAAGGCTAACTTAAGTTTGGAGTGCCTATGGTTTGGAGAGAACCAAGCAATCATTTAGATGACTGCTATTTCTGCCTTGTCAATGTAAAGGTTTCAATAAGAAAAACAAGAAATATTTGCAATCCCCAAGTATCCCTTAGCTATTCGACCAGTTACCCATAGTGAAGAAATACCTGTACCAATATTTATTGAGTTTCCCAAAAAATGATGAAACAGATCTCTGCTCCTGCTCCCACTGATGAAGAAGACACTGCAATATTTTTCAAACCATCTGATGAAGATTGTGACAAACCAATTCTGTTTACTCAGTCTGCTTTGAAAGATTTGGTTAGAGATCTTTATCTACCAAAAGAGTCTGCTGAACTGTTGTCTTCAAAACTGCAAGAGAATCGAATGCTGAAACCCGGCACAGGTGTCTCATTTTAAACGTAACAGGGAAGCAGAACTGCGTAAGTACTTCCATTCAGATGGCCAGCTTTTCTATTGTAGATGTAGAAGGGCTATTTCTTTTTATGGGACTGCTAGCATATGATTCAAGGGATTGGAGGCTTTTTATTGACAGTTCCAAAAGAAGTTTGAAATGTGTTCTGTTACACAATGGAAATAAGTATGGCTCTGTACCAATAGGTCATTCTGTTAAAAATTAAGAGAAAATAACAACATCAAGATGTCCTAGAGAGGTTGCAATATCATGTTCTGGGTGGTTAATTTGTGTCGATTTGGGAAAAAGGTTAACTTTCTTTTAGGTCAGCAAGGAGGGTACAACAAAATACCCCTGTTTTCTTTTGTTACTGGGACAGTAGAGCTACAGCAGAGCATTGGGTGAAAAAAGAATGGCCTCAGCGACAGAGTTTGGCATCTGGCGATAAGAATGTCATCAATGATCCCTATGGATAGGAAGAAGATTGTCTTTCCTCCCCTTTCACATAAAACTTGGATTGATGAAGCAGTTCGTCAAAGCTCTTGATCACAGTGGAGAATGCTTCAGCTATAATGTTCAACCCTTTTTCCCGGTCTTAGTGAAGAGAAAAAAAGGCTGGAATATTTTTATGGACCTCAAATAAGAACACTAATGAGAGATCCAAATTTATCACATCAATGAATGAGACAGAAGAAAGAGCTTGGAATGCATTTGTAATGTGGTGAAGAATTTTCTAGGGAATAAGAAAGCAGACAACTATGAAGAGATTTGGAAGAGCTACTAATGAGCCTGCGAGATCTTGGATGTAGAATGAGTATCAAGGTTTACTATTACACAGCCATTTGGACAAGTTTCCGGAGAACCTTGGGATGTGAGCGAGGAAAAAAGGGGAGCGTTTTTTATCAGGACATTAAAACAATGGAAGAACGGTATCAAGGGCCGGGGGACTCACATATGATGGCGGATTATTGCTGGAGCTTGATGAGAGACAACCCAGAAGCTGTACATCAAGATCAGCCAAGAAAAAAAAATTCACATAACTGCTACTTGCCATTGATCTGTGCACCATATATATGTATTGTTTTATATTTTCTATTTCAATTCTGTCACTATATTTGATTTACTTGTACATGACTTCGTAATCTTTGTAATTCCTTGTTTAAATATACAAAATGTATTACTAAAAATCACGTGTTTTTATCTTGAAACCTTCGATATATAGGCTGCTGAGTCTTTTTCATCAAAAATGAAAAATGCTATATCGCGAAATCCTGATGTGATAGACAAAAATTGAGTTCATATTCGTAATCAGCAGCCCAAATTCAGTTAGAATTTGTTTTAAAACCCTTTTTGCCAGAAATATCGTGTTGACCAGTGATATGACCGTCAGTCGACTCTTCACCTCTCTCCTCTCTCTCTCTCTCTCTCTCTCTCTCTCTCTCTCTCTCTCTCTTCTCTCTCTCTCTCTCTCTCTCTCCCCTTCCAGCCACTATTATAAGTGCGTTTAATAGTCTAATCATTATATATAATAACTATATTATACTAATATTACTATATTAGACTAATAATTATATTATATAACTCCATCACCAGCCTCCCATTCTGTCCTTACCTCCCTCGCCAAGACCTTAATCGCCCTTGCATACCTGCCATCTCTGATCACACTCACGCTATGCTCCCGAGTCCCAACCTCTCCTTATCTTGTAGTATAGTATTGTAATAATATTATTGAAAGTTTTAATAGTAATAATATTGATAATAATAATAATAATAAGGCTAGATATAATAAGGGGTAGTAATAATTTCATACGATAATAATTACAATGATATTATATACATATATATATTTATATATATATTATATATAATATATATAGAGAGAGAGAGAGGAAGAGAGAGAGAGAGAGAGAGGGGAGAGAGAGAGAGAGAGAGAGAGGAGAGAGAGAAGAGAGAGTAGAGAGAGAGAGAGAAGAGAGAGAGAGAGAGAGAGAGAGAGAGAGAGGGGAGGGGAGAGAAGAGTAATTGATTGATTTCTAAATGTTATTTACCTTGCAATAAACTTCCTAATAGCAATAATGATCTGCGCTAGTGCTACCGTACCAGAGTATCATTGTTATAACTTATAATGTAATACTTATTACTCGTATTGTTATGAATGTTAGTATTGTCATTATGTATTATTATTATTATTATCATTATTATTATTATTACTATTAAAACTTTCAATAATATTATTACAATACTATACTACTACCATAGATAACACAAAAGTCGCCAGGACAACGTTTTTTTTTTTTTACAAACGTGTGCTGGCGTTAATACTTACATTTCTACATTCATGATTTCAGGAAAGTTAGAAGGGGCTATCTGGAGAGTCTATGTCATTTTGTGTCTTCATCTGTGTCATAGTATGGCTATAAATGAACAAATTACAAAAATAAAACCGAGTGGCGACGTTGTAAACGGGACTACACTAAGGTCGCCATCTAGTGTTTATGTTAAGAGTGTCCTCCCGCTGTCGTCGTCGCCCGAAAAAAAACGCGTCGGGAAATTTGAAACCGTATATACTTGCAGATACAAAGCATAAAACAACACTGAAACAGGGTAGATTATACAGTCATGATATAAACTACTGTGTATCATCTTCAGTGGCACATAAAAATCAGTAGTGATGCTATAGTTTGTAATATTTGGCGGCTGGCGATATTATTGCAGCTGGCGACTATAGTGTTATCTACGGTAGATAAGGAGAGGGTTGGAACTCGGGAGCATGGCGTGAGTGTGATCAGAGATGGCAGGTATGCAAGGGCGATCGGTCTTGGCGAGGGAGGTAAGGACAGAATGGAAGGCTGGTGATGGAGTTAATCAGGGAGTGAGATACTATGGCTGGAGAGAGAGAGAGAGAGAGAGAGAAGTAGGAGAGGAGGAGAGAGAGAGAGAGAGAGGAGAGAGAGAGAAGAGAGAGAGAGTGGGGGGGGTGGAGACGGAGGGGGAGAGATTCAGACAGACAGACAGTCTCATACACTCCTTGTTATAATGATCTTCTAAATAATGATAACAATGATAATATTCATAATAAGGGAGCGACTGGGCTGCTTTCATATCCCTCCCCGCCTGCGTGTACGTTTGGCAGCCGCGATGCGACATTCTAAACTGAGGCGACGAAATAAACTGCGACAGTGGCCTTAATACTTACATTTCTACATCCATGATTTCAGAAAAGCTAGAAAGGGCTATCTGGAGAGTCTGTGTCATTTTATGTCTTCATCTGTGTCATATTATGGTTATTTATGAACAAATTACAAAAGTATCTACAAAGTGGCTACCAACAATAAAGTCGCCATCTAGTGTTTATTTACTGAGTGTCGTACCGCTGTCGTCGTCGCCCGAAGGAAAAAAACGCGTAGTGAAACCTTATACGGTAATTAGAAACCGTATATACTCGCAGATACAAAGCATAAAACAACGCTGAAACAGGGTAGATTATACTGTCATGATATAAACTACTGTGTATTATCTTCAGTGGCACATATACATCAGTAGTGATGCCATAATTCGTAATATATGGCGCCTGGCGACATGATTGCAGGGGGCGACTTTACTGTTATCTACGGTAGCTAATTTGGTATATTCAGTTACTCTTCGTAATTTCATGGTGATTTTATATAGCAAAGGAAGGATCTGGGTGTGAAGGGGTTAATATTCATTTAAACTCATCGCCATTTAATACTTTGCAAGAAAACGTTTTACAGGAAACATATCAACAAAGCGGAATTTTATTAGCTTTCCAATGATATTTTTCGTTTTCTGGTAAATGATTTAGCACCGTGCATATATTACGTTAACTAAATAAATAACATCATCAATCGGGAAAATTACCAGTCACTCCAGTATACAGTAGTATTTGCGTGAACCCGCCCTGCCCCGTTAAGCAGCTGTGAGGGAAAGACATCTTGCTATAACAAGCAAATAACATACTAAATACCTTTGTGAGGAAGGCGTCACTACTCCCGCCGCGCGCCAGGCATCGTCAGGTCCTCGTGCAGGAGGGAAGGATTGGTAGGAACGCCGCGGTGATCAGATGGCACAGAAAAAAAGGAACACGCCTGGACGATGTACTTATCACGCCGCGCCGATGATGAAGGGTCAGAAGGAGGACTTGGTGGTCATGTGATGGCCGGGCAGGGTGAGGCTGGGGCAAGGGGGAAGGCGGGGGGGGCGAGAGGGAAGGCGGAGAGGGAAAGCGGGGAAGCAAGGGGGAGGCGGGGGCAGGGAGGGAGAGGTAGCTTGTACGATGGCTCCTTCACGTTTTCTATACCATATATTTACTCCTATTTCACTCTTACTGGTATTCTATCCCCTACCAAAACGTTAATACTGATTTAATAAACACAATTTGATCATCTTAAGAGTTGTTACAAGTGTTGTGCGATAATGTGTTTGCGAGGTTAGTTACATCTCTTTCTGGATTGTTCTGAACGTGCAAGACAGCCATGCAGCCTATATGCCGGAAGTCATTTAGTTATCTATCTATCCCTTATTTGTATAGGTGCATGAATGAACTTTTCTTTGTAGCTGATATAGAAGTGATGTTAGGGAAACTTTACGTGGTGATAGGAGACTATAGGTGAAGAAAGGAAATTGTATAGGAGGTGATATAAGGATAAAAGTAGTGATGCGAGACTATAGTTCGGGAGTAAGGGTGGGATAGCCTGGGGTGTAAGGGGGTCACGCCTCCCGCTGGTGGGGGTATTGAAGGTCCAAACCTTATAGAGACTCACGCATATGAACTACCTAACAGGGCAGGAGGTATCTTCAGTCTATTCATTACAGTGATAATGAAACGCACGCTCATCATTACCCATCACACCCCCATGACCCCACCATTAGACTTAACACAGACAATTACACCTGAGCCTGTCTATGGAGTTATCGGGGGCGTACGTATAGACGATCAGTCCCGCTTGTTTTCGGAGCAAGGTACCGAAGCAGTGCTCGAATACTCATCGCGGGAGGTAAGAGCACTGAACCACCTACCCTCCCCGGCAGATCAGTGCGGGAGCTGAAAAGTTGCGCGGACACCTGCATAGCTCCCTGCCACACCACACACCCGCCCGTTCGCATATTCCCGTACTCTATGCGAGTCTGTGGTTTCCGAGTGAAGACGCTTGGCTGTAGCTCCGAAACTAACCATAGGATCTTCTCGAAAATACCCTCATTCGGATTCCCACGTAAAGTTAATGGGTATCGTGCAGGAAAATAGAACCTATCCTATCCGCAACCTAACGTAACCTAACCCGACATGTTCAAGAGTAAACGCCACATACTCTTCCAGAAAACGGGAATATGCCGCCCGTTCACCTTGCCTGCATCCCCCATCAGTGACCCAGACCCATGTGCTCATCTCCGTGTCATTAGCCCTTAGAGCCTGTGGTGGGTAAGGACCCGTTATCCCGGGACACAGGGCTAGTGTAACATCCGGGTTACCACAGTTACCTTCCCCAGGCTTCTCCAGGTACCCATTTATCAACCTCGAAAGGGAGGAAGAACAGCTGAGAAGAAGAGCTTATGAAGAACATAAGAACATAAGAAAATAAGGAAGCTACAAGAGGCCGTGATACCTACACGTGGTAGTTCCTGTAAATTTGAGTGGACAAAGACCCTGACTCTACAGCTTATTGAACTATATAGAGACCGGCCTCGTCTATAGTATTGGTCAAAAGTGATATTTACAAAATAAGAGACGAAATATGTAAAGCTTGCGGGGAAGTGTTAGCACTTAGTTAACAGCTAACTTAGCTAACAGTAGTTAGTTTTTTTTTTTTTTTTTTTTTTTTAGGTAGATAAAGGTTAGTTTATTTTTTATTTGTTATAGTTAGGTAAAGGTTAAGTTAGGTATAGATTAGGTTAGGTTAGGTATGGGTTAGGTTAGGTAAAGTTTAGGTTAGGTTTAGGTTCATTTTTTTGTTTTTTTTTGTCATTTTTGCACAAAAAAAAAAAAAATTGCGACACAAACGGTTAGCAGATTCATTCAAAACACATAAAAACACACCAGAAAAACATAAGGCGCATCAGAAAATCGTTGGTTGGGTGAAACTATAAATTGACCATTCATCCTTAGTGGTTAGTGTTGGCCGAAGCCACCACCCCGGAGAGCAGGTCACAAACCCCGGCTAACACCCGGTACCCATTCACTGCTGGGTGGACAGGGGATCGGGTTTTAAGGAAACAACCCATCTGTTTCCGCTCCGCCCGGGGATTGAACCCGGGACTTCTCGGTTGTGAACCGAGCGTGCTTCCCCTACACCACGGAGTACCCTAGAGTATACTCCGTGTGTATGTGTGTGTGTGTGTGTGTGCGTGTGTCAGTGATGGTGTCTAGGCCCTCCCTAGGCCTGTAACCTCACTGAGGGAGTGGGTCCATGGTGGCCCTTTGTCCATAATTTCATTGTCTCCTCAAATACCTCTTGAATATAAATTGAGTTCAGCCAAAGACTCTTGATTAATTATTACCATCAAAATTAATGGCTGAAATACAGATTATTGATGCCAGATAAGCTTAACTAATAGGTAATTTATAACTAATATATAATTATTTAATAAGTAAGGTACTAAATAACAATATAAGTATACATGTTTTTGTGATCAGCAATGATTGCTTGGGACAAATGGTGGACACACCAATTATTTGACAGTTCTTCCTTTATCTCTCTTAATTGGCTCACGCCCCCCTAGGTAGGTAATAACCCACGTCCCCCTAACCCACTCTCCCCTGTCCACGACCCCCGGCCCGAGGTGAAGAACAGTTGGATAAAGGCCGTGTCACACAGTCACTATACTTAACCTTTTCACCACCACGCCCCCTTTACTAGTGGGTCCTTGCCTCCATGCCCCCCTTCACAACAAAGACACGCCCCCTTTACTAGTGGGTCCTTGCCTCCATGCCCCCTTCACAACAAAGGCACTCCCCCTTTACTAGTGGGTCCTTGCCTCCATGCCCCCCTTCACAACAAAGGCACGCCCCCTTTACTAGTGGGTCCTTGCCTCCATGCCCCCCTTCACAACAAAGGCACGCCCCCTTTACTAGTGGGTCCTTGCCTCCATGCCCCCTTCACAACAAAGACACTCCCCCTTTACTAGTGGGTCCTTGCCTCCATGCCCCCCTTCACAACAAAGACACGCCCCCTTTACTAGTGGGTCCTTGCCTCCATGCCCCCCTTCACAACAAAGGCATTCCCCCTTTACTAGTGGGTCCTGCCTCCATGCCCCCTTCACAACAAAGACACGTTCCCTTTACTAGGGGTCCTTGCCTCCATGCCCCCCTTCACAACAAAGGCACGTTCCCTTTACTAGTGGGTCTTGCTCTGCCCCCTCCCAAGCCCCCCCTTACTAGGGGTCTTCCCTCAGCCCCTAAACAAGACACTCCCCTTTACTAGTGGGTCTTGCTCCATGCCCCCCTTCACAACAAAGGCATTCCCCCTTTACTAGTGGGGTCCTTGCCTCCATGCCCCCCTTCACAACAAAGGCACTCCCCCTTTACTATGGGTCCTTGCCTCCATGCCCCCCTTCACAACAAAGACACTCCCCCTTTACTAGTGGGTCCTTGCCTCCATGCCCCCCTTCACAACAAAGACACTCCCCCTTTACTAGTGGGTCCTTGCCTCCATGCCCCCCCTTCACAACAAAGGCATTCCCCCTTTACTAGTGGGTCCTTGCCTCCATGCCCCCCTTCACAACAAAGGCACGCCCCTTTACTAGTGGGTCCTTGCCTCCATGCCCCCCTTCACAACAAAGACACGCCCCCTTTACTAGTGGGTCCTTGCCTCCATGCCCCCCTTCACAACAAAGGCACGCCCCCTTTACTAGTGGGTCCTTGTCTCCATGCCCCCCTTCACAACAAAGGTATTTCAAAGTAATCCTGAATCAGGAAAAAAACTGAAAAAATCCGTGTTTTTAACTCTTATTGTACACATAAATATTCATAAACACCTTGCAAATACCTAACAGATTTAGTTAAGACTACGTTTAGATAGTAATGCCTAATAATAGTAATAATATTAACAAAATATTGCATAAAAGTCTACAGAGTTAGTGAAACGCGGCAAGACGTCACCGCAGAGTTACCGGAGGAACTTGCTGTTGTGATCCTGTAATTTTTTTTTTTTTTTTAAACTTGTGCCATTTTTACCTGTGACATTTGCACCCGTGCCATTTTTACCGTGCCATTTTTGCCTGTGCCATTTTTGCCTGTGCCATTTTTACCTGTGCCATTATTACCGTTCACCCAGAGAGCTTCACAAAGAGGTGTCACTCGGGCCGCGTCATTTTGGATTTTGAACAGGTGGCGCCGCTATGCGGATGGTGCATTCCGTCAAAAGTGTCACAATGCTTATATCATTACTGTGCACGGTGTTGTGCCTTTTCAATGCCCTAAGACGCAAATATATGTAGTATTACGTTAAAATAATGAACTGAAGTGGTTACAGGGTTCCCAGAATTGGGAGTTCCCTTAAATTTGGGGGGGGGTGCTCAAAAGTGTCAAAATGCTTATATCATTACTGTGCCAAGACGCAAATATATGTATTATTAAGTTAAAATAATGAGCTGAAGTGGTATTGATGGATGTATTTTTTTTTTATTACACCTTTTGTTCCTTTTGTATTTCATACCGAAGCCCCGTCATTCCAATAAATTGTCTCCAATCTCAATACCCTCTCCCCCCCACACACATTTTGTTTTGGCTGAAGTCAAAATGAGTGGGTGATGATGGGTAATGGGTGAGTGAATGGGTGGGGGTGATGGGTAATGGGTGTGGGGTGATGGGTGAGTGAATGGGTGTGGGGTGATGGGTAGTGGGGGAATGGGTGGAGGTGATGGGTAATGGGTGAGTGAATGGGTTGGGGATGATGGGTAATGGATGAGAGAATAGGTTGGGGGTGATGGGTAATGGGTGAAAAAATGGGTGGGGGTGATGGGTAATGGGTGTGGGGTGATGGGTGAGTGAATGGGTGGGGGGTGATGGGTTCGGGGTGATGGGTGATGGGTGAGGGAGTAGGTGGGGGGTGATGGGTGATGGGTGAGGGAGTAGGTGGGGGGTGATGGGTAATGGGTGAGTGAATGGGTGTGGGGTGATGGGTAATGGGTGAATGAATGGGTGGGGGGTGATGGGTAATGGGTGGGAGGTGATGGGTAATGGGTGAGTGAATGGGTTGGGGGTGATGGGAAATGGGTGATTGATTGATTTAATGCCAAAAAGGTGAATGTGCCAGACAAGGAAATGGGTGAGCGAATGGGTGTGGGGTGATGGGTAATGGGTGAGTTAATAGGTGGGGGGTGATGGGTAATGGGTGAGTGAATGGGTGTGTGGTGATGGATAATGGGTGAGTGGAGGAATTCCCTCCCTACTTTGATTCCTTATTTCTTTCCTCGTCAGTTCCTCTTCTGACTCTCTTCATCCCTCCAATTTCTTCCTTACTCCTTATTCCTCCTTTCCTTCTCTCATATTTCCTTCCTTCCCTCTCTCCCACCTTCCATTATCACCCCATCATCACAAAAAGGAGGAGCGATTCCCCCTCTATCTGCACGGGCGACTGTCAGTGCGTGCACCAACCGCTAGGATCGCTGTCGTCCATGAAATCAAAATGGCGCGCCATGTTATATCGTCCGAGTGACACCTCTCGGTGAAGCTCTCTGGCCCTACCACCTGTTGCGCATATCGAATATTATAATTATGTACGAATTAGTAGTGATTCGTGATTACATGTTTTAGTGGCAGCTAGATACAATACATTTGATGACAATATAGGACGTTCTGACAATATTTGGGTGTGGAAACGTTACGACACCATCACCATTTACGATAAAACAAACAATAACAGGATAACACCCTCGCAACTTGTGATCGCCCCCGCACAGCATTCAGCACCTTGCAGGGTCCTGCGGGAAGCACGCCTTGGGAGTTTGATTAAGTCACATCCGGGGAAAAAAGAAAATAAATCATGAAAAAAAATAGGTGAAGGGCAGGAGGGCTGTTGAGGCTACGATCTTTGAAACGCTTCATTCACACTATAAACTAGACTTAAAAGAAAACCTATGAGCTTCACTGAATCACTTAGCCAGAGAAATATATATAGCGCTTTCCTATATATGCGCGGTGGTGCCTTTGTTGTATAGTTAAACCAAAAGTATAATTGCTTTCCAACAATTCATCGAGGAAAAAATGAAAGTGTCAGCTGGATAATAAATGTAATCAAAATCACGGTATTGAACATAGCATTACGTATTGTCTTTGTGAATATTCTAGTATGGATAATGTATATTAGTTATTTTAAGTTTAGGAAATATTTGTGTGCATCATCCCGCCGCCTCAGGCCTCCTGCTGCGTCGCTTAGGGCGAGGCGAAGGCGACCTTTTTGATCCAGGAGAGGTAGGCCGGGTGACGCATGTTGGCGTACAGGCCGGGGTAGTCGTGGCCGCAGCCGTAGCCTCGCGACACAATGCTTAGACACGTTACTTTACAGTGTCTTGTCTTCTATGCTTTACAACACGTAGAGTCCACCAGCATCTTGGAACGCAAGAGGTCCGCCGGAGTCACCCTGAGAGAGATAAAACGCACGTTGGTTGCGGAACCTCGGCTCAGCAACCAAGAAGATTGATCGACCTTCAGTCACTCAGACGAGAAGTCAGACTGAACATAATAACATAAGAACATAAGAAAATAAGAAAGCTACAAGAGGCCGTGAAACCTACATGTGGTAGTTCCTTTCTCTACCTAAATCCACCTTTCATCCCCATCCATGAAATTGTCTAATCTCCTTTTAAAACTTCCTACTGACTCCGCACTAGCTTCCTGTCTACTGAGTCCATTCCAAGCATTTACCACTCTATTTGTGAACCAGTTTATCCCAATTTTTTTTCTTCAAATCTACGTTTTACCAGTTTGAATCCGTGAATATTGCTTCTTGTTCTACCCTGACTGATGATAATATTACCTGACAAGCGTCCCGCCCTCCGTTAAGGTCTCCGGCACACAAGGTCTCCTCCCCTATGCCTTGAGGCCAGGTGGTAGGGTAGTGGGGCAGGGTAGTGTAGCTGCGGTCGCACTGCCCGACGTCGAACAGTGTCACGTTAACCTCTTGTAGGATGGTGCTGGGAAAACCACCTAAAAGATTGTAATAAAAGGGTCATAAAGAATGATGTAGATTATACTTGTTCATGAGTAATACGCGCCCATGGATAAATATTCCACGTCATAACACATTATTTCCTGGTTTCCATGCTACAACTCACCATATTCCATGTCGCCCCAACCCGTCAATGTTGCGATCCGGTTCGTTATTACAGTGTCGCTCTCCTTCCCCCATGGCAGACACACGGGGCTTATGAATTTCTTGGAAAACAAACACATTACCCTTGTTAATATCATCTCTTTGAGAGGCCGTCTGTGTTTCTTATATACATAGTACATACATTGCATGCATTACCGACTGACCTCTAGCTTAACAATGGAGGCCAACTTGAGAAGGGCAATGTCGTGGTAGGCCTGAGGATGCTTATAGTCAGGGTAGAACACCGTCTCCGCTACGTCGAAGTCTTGAGGATTTGATCCATCATAATCGACACCATAGTCATGCTCACCTAGACGCACAACCTCGGCTTTGCTGCAGAGGTCACGAAGGTTTTATGACGATAGGATGGGACGCTATGGTAATACTGCTCCACGGTATTCTTCAAGTGTGTGTACAGAATGATGATTAGCAACGAAGATTTAGAAAGCTAGAAAACTCCTACAATCATGAAAGCAGGAATTCATGTAATTTTTCAAGAGGGTAATTACCGAAGTTGACTCACCGATAGAGGCAGCAATGGAGGGCAGAGAGAACCCACTGTTCGTTGATCAACACTCCACCACAGAACCAATCGTTTCAATGAGCGCTTTTCGACCCCACCAGAGCCTGTAAGTACATTTACTCGTACAGCCTTTACTTGACATTCGGATTTTTGCGTGTGTACGTAGCCTATATACAAGCCCCATTATCAACAGCTCACACTATTCGCACTACCTCATGCTCACCATCCATGGCCACGCGTTCTGCTCTGCCGTGATTCCTAAGAGACCATTGTAGGTGCTCGGTGGTAGAATGCTGTCATCATTTATAAAATCAAAAAATTCCTCCCCAGGAATACCTGGTCGTCTTTCAGGTGGGGGGCTTTGGTGCTGGCATTCTGGGGAGGCGAGTCCGCCGCCTCAGGCCGCAGGATGAGAGCCTGTACACTATCATACAGTTAAAAAAAAAAATCGTTTCTGGAGTTTCTCCCACAATCTGAAAATAGATTAGATTCAAACACAACACAACACAATCATATACAGGCAGATTTTTTGTCAAGGTTTTTTTGACCTAATGAATCAAGAAAGTGTCCAAGAAAAAATATTCAAATTGATGAACAAATTCAGTGTTTACTAACGGAACGTGACGAAGGGAGGAGCGATGCCCGTGACGCCTGCCGAGGTGCTGACTTAGAAGGGAGAGAACTAAGTCATTCTCCGATTCTTTTTAGACGCGTCTTCATGCATACATATTATCTATAATATTATATTTGTTCAGTTTATTCACATCAGTTTTGTGGAAAAGCTAATATTATCAATGAAGGGCTGAAAGCGAAGAAGAACTGTCCAAGGTCACTTCCGACAAAAGGATTATTGCAACATTATTTGTCATATATATTTAAATGCGTATACCCTTCACCCATTCTTATCCCAATTCCTGACGCATCAGGCCACTCGGGTCCTGTGTACGTGTACAGTGCGTCCCTCACACGGCTTATACTCACTCAAGGAGGAATCCCAGCAGTAAAGGAAGTTGGAGTCCTTGCTGTCACACTTCAGAAGCTCGCTCTTGACAGACGGGTGGCTGCAGGAGCGCTCACACGTGCCGCCAGTGCCTGAGTGCGTGCTGCAGGCTTCATGCTCACTAGGCTTCAGTTGGTCGTTGAAAAATATCGCTGAGGCCTCTGTCAACGAAGGGAGCTTACTTTAGAGAGAAAATCTCTAGGAATTTGTCCTTTAACCAATTTTGTAGTGTAGACCACACCTCGTGCACGGCTTCCCTTGACATACCTTACCGCTACACCTCTCTCTCTCTCTCTCTCGCTCTCGCTCTCGCTCTCGCTCTCGCTCTCGCTCTCTCTCTCTCTCTCTCTCTCTCTCTCTCTCTCTCTCTCTCTCTCTCTCTCTCTCTCTCTCTCTCTCTCTCTCTCTCTCTCTCTCTCTCTCCCCTTGCCGCATAATAATTCCCTTCTATTCGCCTTTGTATAGTTTTATCATGTATTTTTTTTCCTTTACTGTCCTTTGTCTAGCGTTCCCTATCCCAAGGTCGTCTTCCCTTCTCCCGCTCTAACATGACCCGGAAATATCATGAAAATTGATCGTTGCGAAGGTGTATAATCGTTCTATGACCCCTAGACAGAGAGAGAGAGAGAGAGAGGAGAGAGAGAGAGAGAGAGAGAGAGAGAGAGATAGTCCTTGAGCCAGACCAAAAGTAATGCTCCGGCGGGGGGAGTAATTCTCATTATGATTTTCCATTAGACCAATGTCTCAAGTGTCAGAAAAGGTGTGATGGACATCTGAGAACGGTAGCTTAGTGCCCGGATGGACGCCATCTTTGAAACCACCCAGCTCGAAAATGCCCATTTGGTGGGGTACATTGTTGCACGTGTATCTGGACTTCTATACTAGCTATCGATGTGCGGTTGACGACTAAATATACGTCCAATGTGTACCGTCTAAATAAAAAATAATATGAAGCATTTTGTTATAGATTAATTATTATAAAAATCAATTATCGAAAAAAAATCATATATTTTTCAATATTTTATTATTAGACTTGTACTTTTTTTAGTGAAACAACACTGGTATGATTTTCCAAATTATGCATTTTGCTACACCGTTTATCTGTCTATAAAAATAACTCAACAAGTACAACATATCATCCACCACGATTTTTACAAAAAATATATGTAAAGAGGCATAAAATGACTTAGGCCGCCGCTGGCATTATCTATTCTGACGATAACGCAAGTTAGGAATGTCGTACGGAGAGGATTTTAACACCATACGATATCTAATAGCAGGCGGAAATTGTTACATAGGAATCTGCACTTTGGTGGCCATCTTGGATTTCAAAATGGCCGCCAATTATATTATTATTCATTACTAGAGTTTGGAAAGACGTATGGAGCTGATTTTAACACCATACGATGTATATTCCTAATAAGCAAGCGGAGGTATCATTGAACATGCCCATGTTTTAGTCAATAACACCGGTATGATTTTCCCAAAATTATACATTTTGCTAAACCGTTTATCTGTCTATAAAGATTTTCAGGCAATTTGGCCTGCATTATAATAGAGAACAACATATGCTATACAATATACAGTGCACACAAAGTTAATCATCAGAGTCGCCATCAGAGTCATTGGCATCCTGAGCCACGATAGCATCATCCTGCACCATGTTGGAGCATCCCTGCAGCTTACACAAAACAGTGCACTTCAACCCATTCAGTATGCAGGAGCATCTGACGGTCGACACGTCCTTCTGCATGTGCATGAGATGAGATTCAAGACGACATCTGGAGCTGGTAGACCCGCCATCCATCGGATTTTGAGCAAAACCGTCATCATCGAGTTCCCAGCCATGTCCTGCTGATGGTGCTGGTACGTCTGGCAGGTTTTCAAGGCTGCGTCGCCAGATAGCCGCCTGATAGTTGGCCCTAAGCGTATGCTGCATCAAGGAGTCTTCACAAGGCGGCAATTGTCCAGATTCGATCGGGCCCCCTTCTTTGCACAGACATGTGATAACGGAGTGAATTAGCACCGACGATCTTCGTGTTCCTGGCGTACAGCTGACACTTGAAGGCCTGAATGCTATTGAAGACGTCTGTTGGTACATTCCACGAAGATCCCAGATCTGTGAATGCTTGAAGATACAGATCATTCGCTTGCACAAGCTTCAAAGCCTTTATCTTTCCTTGGCTAGCCAGAGCACTAACAGTGTCACACCCGCTCCATGCATGAAGCCCTGGCAATGCACTGCAAACTCCAGACCCCAATACCGCAGCCAACTTTCCAACGTTAATCATTCTGACTCGAACCTTTGTTCCTCGTCTGATGAAGAGCTGACTATCGATGGTTCTGCTGAGATGAAGACTGATGATCAGAACGTCGGTGTCATCTGCCACTAAGATGATCGTCTTGTAGTGGGTAGCGGCGTGCTTTGCGTGGAGAAACATACGCGTGTCTGCTTCCTCGTGGCTACATTCGAGTGCTTGCACCAACTTCCACCTATCGCGGGTCAGTACCAGACATTTTTCACCACAGGTGACATACAGTGTTCTGTTGCCTAGCTTTTCGCGATTTGTTTCATGTTTCCACGACTCCGCCAGAAACACAACCATTTTCTCCTTTGTCTGCTGCAAGCAAGGAGACGCCGCCAGTTCATGATTTTGTGTGCGGGTCTGATCTCGCTGAAACTGATGCCTTCATTTGAATCGCGGTTCACACGCTCAGCTGCTTTGATGGATTCTTCTGTGTATGTGTCAAAGACAACATCGATGCGCTCACTGCCTTGACCAGCGTGAAGCGCTGCAGCAAGGATGCGGTCAGATAGTTCTTCGAACGTGTCGTTCCTCGCCATGCATCTTTTGTATGAGAGCCATCGCATCAATTATTGTTGCCTTCGCTTGTCAACGTTATCGGCTGGTTCCACAAGACCTTCCATGTGTTTCGCAAGTGAAACTTTGTTCGTTTTTTCATTGACCCATCAACGTTTGCCAAAGACCATGGTAACGGCCCTAGTGGTGACAAAGGACAAGGGGCATGTCGAGGTTCCTTGTCTTGGCGATGAGTATCATGGTGGCAAACAGTTGTCTGTCAGCTCTCAGGACGATCTCCTTGTTTGTGGCCTTCACAACTTTCTGCTTGATCTTACCAAAGGTCTTCAAGTTTAGCTTCTTCACTGTGTCATAAAAGCCTGTCCCTCTTTAAGACGTTTCTGGAAGCTTTGATACGCCGCTTCCCCTTTTGCAGGGCGTTGAGTAGGTCATTAGAAACGTCCTCCCTCGCAGCCGCTCCGGTAGATATACTGAGAAGACATGACGGATCATCGGCGAATGGATTGGTCCAGTCATTTTCCAGTAGATCACAGATAGCTGTGACGCCCAGACTCATCACGTTTGATGCGAGAAGTAGACAAGTCAGGGTGCTTGGCGTGAGATGTGTCGCTGCCATTCACAAGGATAGTTTCTCGTAGTTGCCTCAGTGCAGCAGCCCGATTGTCTGCAGTTAAGATAGTATCGTGACACAGCCCCTTGTCGAAGCTAAAACCTCGTGTTCCTCCAGCTGTTTGCGTATCTTTGTTGACTGTTTCTTCTGTTGTCTGATCAACAGCGATTCTGGCAAATGGATTCCCTGGTCTAAAGCTGTACGGAGAAGTAGCCTTGATTGAAATGCCTGTACAAACTCGGGCATGTTTCGGGGAGTTGCGTCATCTGTGCATAGTACACTGGTAGATATCTAGCATAGTTTCACCTTGTTCATTGCGAAACACCAAGGGATCACTCTTCTGACACAAGCCAAGTGAAGCATCCAGTCGCCTTCTCTATCCGCACGAATCAACCCCAGCAGGGTCTCTACCATATCAATATACATCATCCAGAAGCGAGCCAGGTCTCCATGTTTGGTTCGCAGAAATGTAGGTATTTCGCGAACATGTCAAAGCTCTGTACACATGAATCATCATCGAGAGCAGCAGCGAGAGTCTCGTGGCAAACATCCTCCTTGATGCTGCGAATTTTGAGGTCAGTGCTTCGAATCTGGGGTCCCTTGTCAGGATGATGCTTTCTATCCACACCTGGAAGCCCTTCCAAATGATGCGCATTAGTGCCTCGTACATCAATTTGTGGAGTCGCACAGCACGGTTGTATTGCTTGCCTTCCAGAACCCTGTTGATGGAACCTTCAGCGATTACTCCTGACTCAACAGCTACATCCCGAAGGCCTGCATCTCCAAACATTTTCCCAATGCTCGACATGAAGTTACAGATGGTATGGAAGTTCCCCATCATGAGCACGATTCTTCCATATCGATCGACATCTTTCCATGCTATTTCGGTCGCCTTAGCAAAAAGTGCCTGGTCTAGCACCACCGTATACGCTCAAGCTGAAGTGATGACATGATGTTCAGAGCTTCTCTGAGGATTTTTTGCACTGTTTGCCATATCTGTGACAGGCGCGTTTATAGTCGGCAGGTAGCCAACTACATCTTCCGTCACCTGAACACGATCTCTAGTCATGATGTTGAAACCAGTCCACGAACTGATTGTCTGGTCGCATGGTTCCAGCATGCGAGTCATAATCCATACGTGATTTCGGCGCTGCGCAAGGATGTTGCGCCTGCATGAGTGTCAGAAAGATCTGCAGGCTTGATTGCAGGTGGGCCCTCTCGTTTCCCAACGCTGTATATTGGAAGTAAATCGCTGGATGACGGGATAGATCGCTTCTTATCTGCTTTGGATACTGCCGATGGAGGTTGGGGCGGCAAACACGACTGCGACTTCGGTTGGACGATGATACCGTTGACGCGATGCGATGTTCCGCCACCACTCAGCGATTCCTCTAGCCTGTCGATGTTATCGAATGCTAATATAGTCGGGACCGAAGGGTGCACATGTGACGGAAGTGGTACTGTATCTTCTCCACACTTGCTAATTTGTCTATGCATAGCGCTGTCTCGATTTCTTCCAGAACTGTGTACGAACATCCGTGCCCGAGTCGATTCAATATTCTGATGACCTCTGTATTACCGGTGAGCGTTTTCATGACCCACGGAAGTAGGACATGCTTCGATGTTCTGATGGTACCCCGGTGTACAGCATTGATGATATCTTGAGCCATCGACCATACCAGTGTGTCGGCACGCGCAGAGCTACCCCCACTCCCGCAAATCAAAGTATGCAGAAATACACGAAGAGAATCTGGTATCTTCACGTAATCTGAAGTGAGTTCTGCTGGCTGAGGCGGCCAACGTTCATTGTAATGAGCATCTTTGATCTGGTGTCGCAGTGAAGTAGCTGCACGCACAATGTTACTTTCATCGTCCCCTTCGTTCAAATGCTTTCACTTCTGCTTTCAGGTTTACGCACTCTGCAGCAATCTCTCGCTTTGTCAGATTATCGGGCATCAAGTATACACGGTGTTTCACATTGAAGAAGATGAGCGATTCTCCAAACTCTCTTTGTAATGTGCGCTGCAGATTCTTCTTGATGGAGTCACGAACATCAACTGAAAATGTATCTGAAGACAGGATATCTGTTGCAACATCAACTATTGGATCAATCCTCGGGTTCAAGAACAAGTCAGTGCGAATGAAATTGAATATACATCGTATCATTTCATTTTTCTCGATATTATCTTCAATGTCAGTTTCTACTTGAGGTTTTTGGGGCCGTGTGTAGTTTCTATAGCAGGAGAAGTGGTAGTGAGCCTCAGCTGCAACCATATCTCGTGTAGTGAATGCCAAAACTCTCTCATCTTGCGAGCTGTCGCAGCATCTCTTATTGTCTTATCTGCTCGAAGTTCAACAGCCAAAGACAACTGTTTCACGGGTACACTGCCTTTTATGAATTTTGAAGCACGCTGGCAAAAATGCATTTATCATCGTAGACCGTTGAAGTTGATCCTGTCTCTTCCCGTGATGATCGCCGTCGCACCGCATCGCCAGTATCAACTGAAGAACTTCTAGCTGCATTGGTCAAAGTAGCTAGGTGTTTTTTGTGAGTGAAGTCTGATCTACAAGCCCTATGGTATAATATTGGAATATTAGGAAGTTCAACTGCGCCTTCTTGGACTAGCTTTAGAATTGGATAAAAGTTTCTAACTGCGGCTGCGTCACACAATGTCTTCCAAGAACTGTTGCCCGCTGCCTTGCTTAGTTCAGAGAGTGGCGACTTCTTGCTGCACAGGATGCACGTTCCGGACTCAGGTTCAATCTTCGCCCGTTTCGCCTCGACACCGGCCATCTCAGCTGAAAGAACAAAAAGCCTGACGTTAGATTACTCCGATATCCGAAAAGCTCGCCAGCTTACATAGACATACTCATCCAAGTCAGTGAACATGTTAGATGGCGCCACAATACAACTCTATAATAGAGTTGTATGTGGCGCCATCTAACATGTTCACTTTTAGTTCTTAAGCCACCCCCCCCCCCCTCATAAATTAATCAGGTCACCGCAACAAATCTCAGACTGAGATATAGAATATAGAATATAGATATAGAATAGACTGACGTCACTTTCGGCACTGGGTTCTGTGGGTTGATTATTATTCACCTTGTTTATTTGCTTTGATAATCTTAAAGTGTCCTGTCGCTGCTATTTTTTCTCTTCGCCTTGAGGTACCTCCATCCTCCCTTCCTACCACCATCGCTTTGCTTTATATCCCCTCTGAGTGTGATCTATATATCTTTTCGTTTATATAGTCGTTCAAATAGTTCTGTATATCACGTCAGCTCACGTATCACTTCATGTATCCTCCTATGTTCAAGACAATAAACCAGTCTTTTTATTTCCTGATATGCGACACGCTATACTTATTCATTATTATGTTACAACTATATATGATGAAAACTAACGAGCTTATCTTCCTTCTTATTCGATTTGTTATTGCATTCTAGCGTTCAAGGATGGACTCGTGGTGAATGCTGCATGTTTTTTCTCGTGGTATCTACTTTTATCTTATAGCCTTGCACTTTACCTTTTTTGACATCTAACTATTAATGATTCAAGCTAAAAAAAACTGATTGAAGCGAAGAACATAATCCAATATGTATTAAACTGAGAATCGCATATTGTACTAAGTCTAAGTCTAAATTAAGTACCAGCAAGCAACAAGCCAGACTGTACTAAAAAAATTATTCCGGTGGGCTAATTTCTCAATCTTTAATAAATTGTTGTCTTTACAGCTGAAGGACGAGGAGGCACCATGGAGGGTCAAAACAACCATGACTCCTCCAGGATGTCGGTGGCTCTGATTTCCTTCCATTGTTGGCTGTCTTACTTTATTGAGTGCTTAGGCAAGGGAGGAAAGCATACTAGAGAAGAAATAGATAGGCATGGTGCTTGAACACTAGAATACAATAACAAACCGAATAAGAAGGAAAATAAAAGCTCGTTGCGTTTTCTCTTCGTCATTTGATTGGATTTATATTTATAGATATTGCAATATTGAGAGAGAGAGAGAGAGAGAGAGAGAGAGAGAGAGAGAGAGAGAGAGAGAGAGAGAGAGAGAGAGAGAGAGAGAGAGAGAGAGAGAGAGAGAGAGAGAGAGAGAGAGAGAGAGAGAGAGAGAGAGAGAGAGAGAGAGAGAGAGAGAGAGAGAGAGAGTAAACACATCATCAAGCATATCGTTACAGACACCCTGGATCGCTGGAAACCATTAATTTGTCAACACATCACTGAAGATTATGAAATAACTCGTCTTTAATTAGTTGAGCGATAATGGCTGTGAGGGTTACTAGACCGATGACCATGACTACAAAGGAGGAGAAGGAAGGGAAGGAGAACAAGGAAGGCGAGAAGAAGGGGAACAAATAGAGGAAGAGGAAGAATAACATTGAAATGAGTAAAAAGAGGATGAGGAGAGGAAGGTAGAAGAAGAAGGAGAAGAATGGTGCTACAGAGAGAGAAAGGAGGAAAAAAGGGAAAAAGAAAAGAGAAGGAAGGTGATGGTGGGGGGGGGAAGAGGTTCTACGATAGAGAGAGGAAAGTTTGAAGAAAAGAAGGATAGAAGAANGGGGGGGGTTTGGGATTATAGTTTGGGGTGTTGGGGGGGTGTTAAGGAGGGGGGAGATGTCTGGGTGAGGAGAAAGGGGTGCCTAGAGACAACGCATTTTTTTTTCTCTTTGTTGATGTTCTTTAATTACTATTGTTGTTGTTGCAGTTGCTTGTTTTGTATATGAATGTGAAAAAACTGATGAGAAACTATGATTGAAAACGAATCAACTACGAGAACTACCACGCCTTCTTTTACTACTACTACTACTACTGCTGCTACTACTACTACTACTACTACTACTACTACTACTACTACTACTACTACTACTGCTACTACTACTACTACTACTTCTACTACTACTACCTATATTACTACTACTAACTACTACTACTACTACTATACTACTACTACTACTACTACTACTACTACTCATACACACACGAACTTAAACCCAAGTAAAAGAAACCAGTCATCTCTCCATTAAATCATGTTCTTTCTTTCTTCCCTCCTCTCCTCCTTCCCTCCCTCCTCCTATCCTCTTCCTCCCTCCCTTCCTCTTATCCTCTCCTCTGCTCTTCTCCTTTTCCTCATTCCTTGCCTCTCCACTCTACAAACACACATCCTCCCAAGTGCTTGATAAACATTCTCAAAGATGAAGTTATTGATGTAAAACTGAGCAATCGTATTAATGGCTGTGAAGGTTAGTTGATTCATCCTTAACAGTGGGTGACTTGTGCTCATGTGAAGACTGTGAGGAAGACACTTTAATGAGTTGTATAATGAGTGGATAACAGTATGAGTCGGAGTGTGATTATAATTAAGATTTTTTTTTTTTTGGGTGGGGTATGTTTTTTTCTTTTCCTTATGTTTCTATTTTTTTTAGGGGTTGTGTTTCTTATCTTTTGTGTATGTGCTTTTGATTAATGGTGTTTTTTCTGCTCTCTCTCTCTCTCTCTCTCTCTCTCTCTCTCTCCTCTCATCTCTCTCTCTTCTCTCTCTCTCTCTCTCTCTCTCTCTCTCTCTCTCTCTCTCTCTCTCTCTCTCTCTCTCTCTCTCTCTCTCTCTCTCTCTCTCTCTCTCTCTCTCTCAGTGGCCTAACGCTTTATCCTAATTAAACAAGGCTGGAGACCACTTGGCCATCTGGATCTTAAAAGCAAATGTACATAAAACTTCTATAAATCTAAGTCGAATTGAGAAAAAAAAATGTTAGTTGACAAAAAATATGCAAACGAAAAATAAAAGGACGTCCTATGTATGTATTCTGCCTAAGTGCTATTGAACAACTGTGGCTTGAGAAAGGGTTGGCGGCTGCGGCTTAGGGATTTAGGGACTGTGGCTTCGTGGTGTAAGGGGGAGGGGGGCTGTGGCTGATAGGGAGCTGGAGGGGATGAAGTTTAGTGGAGGTCGGGGTGGGTGGGGTTTTTGGCTTTAGGGCATTGTGGGGGCTATGGGTTTGAGGATAGGAGGGGCTGCGAATTAGTGGGGATGGTGTGTGTGTGTGTATGAGTTTCCAAACTAAAAGGAGAAGATAAACTAAAAGGGAAAGGGGAGAATGTAAAATAAGAAGATACAGTATTGCTAAGGCGCCAAACTAATTCGCAAGAAAATTCAATGAAAAAATAAAAGAAAACATCACATAAAACGAAAAGGAAAAGAAGGGAGAGGTGATAAAAAGAAAAAACAGATATTGCCAAGTGGCTTAACCAATTCCCAGCTATATTTACTTTTCTTCCTCCCTCATTCCTGCAACAATCGTATAAAATTGTCCCCTCCTCCGCTCCTATTCACTAAAGAAAGTCTCACATCTAATATACTATAGGAGTAGCCGTGTGTCTGTGTGTGTGTGTCTGTCTGTTTTGGGTAGCCGAAACTGTAAATTCAATTTTGATGAGAGTAGGCTCAAAAAATTGCAAATAAATCGTAGGTGGTAAGCGGCTTGGTCCCATGTCGATTGAATAATTTTGAAGGGGGGTTTCGGGCTAAAAACACTTTTAGGAGTATTAGATTAAATGAAAACTCTGCGGTAACGTCTTGCCGCATTCCACAAACTCAATAGACTCATGGACGTTTGTGTGCGTGTGTGTTGAGTGTGTGTGTTGGAATCACACGGAACACAAAGGGTTGGAATCACACGGAACGTGGTCTACCCCGAGGCATTTTGACCAGTGACCAACGACAGCAACAACACGATTGGAGTTTGCAATCACATGTATAATATATACTACTACTACAAACATCAATACATGGGTCCGAAGGACCCACAAGCCCTTGTGTAAATCTAAACCACCATCATTATACACTACACACTATTTTCAATGTAGTACACTATTCACTATACACATTCATAATAGCTTTCTGACCCCCAGTGAATAGATATACGACGGAAAAGACATTGTATTGAGGGAGGGAGAAATAATTGGGTACACTCTCTCTCTCTCTCTCTCTCTCTCTCTCTCTCTCTCTCTCTCTCTCTCTCTCTCTCTCTCTCTCTCTCTCTCTCTCATTGTGCAGCATTACCCAACCTGTCTTGCCCTGAGGCCCCTCAACACAGCCTTCACCCGTCATTACAGTTACGTATACAACAGGCAGACAGGTGTCCTTGTGTCCACTGTGACCACAACATACCTGGGGATTTTGTAATATTTCGTCATATTATTATATGTACGAGTTGGGTAATTTATTGTCTGTTATCATTTTCTATTGCTATCATTGCCTTATTGTTACTAGTATTTTCTATTGCTATCATTGCCTTATTGTTACTAGTATTATCATTATTATTATTATTACCTCCTGCACTACTACTGCTATTACTACTACTACTACTACTACTACTACTACTACTACTACTACTACTACTACTACTACTGTTTGCTCAACCATTCTTTCTACTTGCTGTTTACATTGATTGGGTCCAACTATATTGCGTAGATCATTTGTATTACTTGGCCGTTCAAAAATTACGTATCGCCTAAGAGGGGGAGGGGGGGTATGGGGAAGTGTTATGAGTGTGACAGTGGGGGGAGGGGATGCAGTCATGTGTTACGTAACATGTTCAGATTTTTTAAAGAAAAACCTTAAGTTGATAATTTGCTGGTACTTAGGCTAAACTTATATTATTGCATTTGAAAAGAAATGGAAACCTTCTAATTGGGGGGGGGGGGATACTAGCTGATGTTCCATAATTTTCTAGGGGGGTGTTTAGACATTGTTACAAAGCGCGAAAAGGGGGGGTGGGTCAAAAAAGGACAAAAAAAGCGTTACGTAATTTTTGAATGGCCCTTAAAGACTAGATCGTTACCTATAGCGCTAATATTGCTCTCATCATAATATCAACCCCCATTTTAATATACCAGAGAGCCTTTACATTTTTTAAACACTCAATTTATCTTTTGTAGACGCCTATCATATGTCACATCTCGCCTATCCGTCTACTCTCCCCCCCCCCATACACACATCCCACCCCTTCCCCCTCACACACAACAACCCCCTCCTTCTCCCCCTCACACACATGACCTTCCCCTCTCGCTACCCACATAATTATATATTAAATTATGGCAATAATTGATCTTCCTAAATCCATCTTCCTAATGCAAGAGTTAATCAGAATCTTTACTCTTTCATCCCCTTCACTGGTAAATAGTCCTTGAGCCAGACCAAAAGTAATGCTCCGGCGGGGGGAGTAATTCTCATTATGATTTTCCATTAGACCAATGTCTCAAGTGTCAGAAAAGGTGTGATGGACATCTGAGAACGGTAGCTTAGTGCCCGGATGGACGCCATCTTTGAAACCACCCAGCTCGAAAATGCCCATTTGGTGGGGTACATTGTTGCACGTGTATCTGGACTTCTATACTAGCTATCGATGTGCGGTTGACGACTAAATATACGTCCAATGTGTACCGTCTAAATAAAAAATATATGAAGCATTTGTTATAGATTAATTATTATAAAAAATCAATTATCGAAAAAAAATCATATATTTTTCAATATTTTATTATTAGACTTGTACTTTTTTTAGTGAAACAACACTGGTATGATTTTCCAAATTATGCATTTTGCTACACCGTTTATCTGTCTATAAAAATAACTCAACAAGTACAACATATCATCCACCACGAGTTTACAACAAATATATGGTTGGTAAACAAGTAAAGAGGCATAAAATGACTTAGGCCGCCGCTGGCATTATCTATTCTGACGATAACGCAAGTTAGGAATGTCGTACGGAGAGGATTTTAACACCATAACGATATCTAATAAGCAGGCGGAAATTGTTACATAGGAAATCTGCACTTTGGTGGCCATCTTGGATTTCAAAATGGCCGCCAATTTATTAATTATTCATTACTAGAGTTTGGAAAGACGTATGGAGCTGATTTTAACACCATACGATGTTATATTCCTAATAAGCAGGCGGAGGTATCATTGAACATGTCATGTTTTAGTCAAATAACACCGGTATGATCTTCCAAATTATACATTTTGCTAAACCGTTTATCTGTCTATAAAGATTTTCAGGCAATTTGGCCTGCATTATAATAGAGAACAACATATGCTATACAATATACAGTGCACACAAAGTTAATCATCAGAGTCGCCATCAGAGTCATTGGCATCCTGAGCCACGATAGCATCATCCTGCACCATGTTGGAGCATCCCTGCAGCTTACACACAAACAGTGCACTTCACACCATTCAGTATGCAGGAGCAATCTGACGGTCGACCACGTCCTTCTGGCATGTGCATGAGATGAGATTCAAGACGACATCTGGAGCTGGTAGACCCGCCATCCATCGATTTTGAGCGAACCGCCATCATCGAGTTCCCAGCCATGTCCTGCTGATGGTGCTGGGACGTTCTGTCAGGTTTTCAAGGCTGCGTCGCCAGATAGCCGCCTGATAGTTGGCCCTAAGCGTATGCTGCATCAAGGAGTCTTCACAAGGCGGCAATTGTCCAGATTCGATCTGGCCCTTCTTTGCACAGAACATGTGATAACGGAGTGAATTAGCACCGACGATCTTCGTGTTCCTGGCGTACAGCTGACACGTGAAGGCCTGATGCTATTGAAGACGTCTGTTGGTACATTCCACGAAGATCCCAGATCTGTGAATGCTTGAAGATACAGATCATTCGCTTGAACAAGCTTCAAAGCCTTTATCTTTCCTTGGCTAGCCAGAGCACTAACAGTGTCACAACCCGCTCCATGCATGAAGCCCTGGCAATGCACTGCAAACTCCAGACCCCATACCGCAGCCAACTTTCCAACGTCAATCATTCTGACTCGAACCTTTGTTCCTCGTCTGATGAAGAGCTGACTATCGATGGTTCTGCTGAGATGAAGACTGATGATCAGAACGTCGGTGTCATCTGCCACTAAGATGATCGTCTTGTAGTGGGTAGCGGCGTGCTTTGCGTGGAGAAACATACGCGTGTCTGCTTCCTCGTGGCTACATTCGAGTGCTTGCACCAACTTCCACTATCGCGGGTCAGTACCAGACATTTTTCACCACAGGTGACATACAGTTCTGTTGCTAGCTTTTCGCGATTTGTTTCATGTTTCCACGACTCCGCCAGAAACACAACCAGTTTCTCCTTTGTCTGGCTGCAAGCAAGGAGACGCCGCCAGTTCATGATTTTGTGTGCGGGTCTGATCTCGCTGAAACTGATGCCTTCATTTGAACCGCGGTTCACACGCTCAGCTGCTTTGATGGATTCTTCTGTGTAGTGTCAAAGACAACATCGATGCACTCACTGCCTTGACCAGCGTGAAGCGCTGCAGCAAGGATGCGGTCAGATAGTTCTTCGAACGTGTCGTTCTCGCCATGCATCTTTGTATGAGAGCCATCGCATCAATTATTGTTGCACTTCGCTTGTCAACGTTATCGGCTGGTTCCACAAGACCTTCCATGTGTTTCGCAAGTGCAACTTTGTTCGTTTTTTTCATTGACCCATCAACGTTTGCCAAAGACCATGGTAACGGCCCTAGTGGGTGACAAGGACAAGTTGCATGTCGAGGTTCCTTGTCTTGGCGATGATATCATGGTGGCAAACAGTTGTCTGTCAGCTCTCAGGACGATCTCCTTGTTTGTGGCCTTCACAAACTTTCTGCTTGATCTTACCAAAGGTCTTCAAGTTTAGCTTCTTCACTGTGTCATAAAAGCCTGTTCCCTCTTTAAGACGTTTCTGGAAGCTTTGATACGCCGCTTCCCCTTTTGCAGGGCGTTGAGTAGGTCATTAGAAACGTCCTCCCTCGCAGCCGCTCCGGTAGATATACTGAGAAGACATGACGGATCATCGGCGAATGGATTGGTCCAGTCATTTTCCAGTAGATCACAGATAGCTGTGACGCCAGACTCATCACGTTTGATGCGAGAAGTAGACAAGTCAGGGTGCTTGGCGTGAGATGTGTCGCTGCCATTCACAGGATAGTTTCTCGTAGTTGCCTCAGTGCAGCAGCCCGATTGTCTGCAGTTAGATAGTATCGTGACACAGCCCCTTGTCGAAGACTAAAACCTCGTGTTCCTCCAGCTGTTTGCGTATCTTTGTTGACTGTTTCTTCTGTTGTCTGATCAACAGCGATTCTGGCAAATGGATTCCCTGGTCTAAGCTGTACGGAGAAGTAGCCTTGATTGAAATGCCTGTACAACTCGGGGCATGTTTCGTGGAGTTGCGTCATCTGTGCATAGTACACTGGTAGATATCTAGCATAGTTCACCTTGTTCATTGCGAAACACCAAGGGATCACTCTTCTGACACAAGCCAAGTGAAGCATCCAGTCGCCTTCTCTATCCGCACGAATCAACCCAGCAGGGTCTCTACCATATTCAATATACATCATCCAGAAGCGAGCCAGGTCTCCATGTTTGGTTCGCAGAAAATGTAGGTATTTCGCGAACATGTCAAAGCTCTGTACACATGAATCATCATCGAGAGCAGCAGCGAGAGTCTCGTGGCAAACATCCTCCTTGATGCTGCGAATTTTGAGGTCAGTGCTTCGAATCTGGGGTCCCTTGTCAGGATGATTGCTTTCTATTCTATTGTTATTTGACTAAAACATGACATGTTCAATGATACCTCCGCTTGCTTATTAGGAATATACATCGTATGGTGTTAAAATCAGCTCCATACGTCTTTCCAAACTCTAGTAATGAATAATTAATATAATTGGCGGCCATTTTGAAATCCAAGATGGCCACCAAAGTGCAGATTTCCTATGTAACAATTTCCGCCTGCTTATTAGATATCGTATGGTGTTAAAATCCTCTCCGTACGACATTCCTAACTTGCGTTATCGTCAGAATAGATAATGCCAGCGGCGGCCTAAGTCATTTTATGCCTCTTTACATATATTTGTTGTAAACTCGTGGTGGATGATATGTTGTACTTGTTGAGTTATTTTTATAGACAGATAAACGGTGTAGCACAATGCATAATTTGGAAAATCATACCAGTGTTGTTTCACTAAAAAAAGTACAAGTCTAATAATAAAATATTGAAAAATATATGATTTTTTTTCGATAATTGATTTTTATAATAATTAATCTATAACAAAATGCTTCATATTATTTTTTATTTAGACGGTACACATTGGACGTATATTTAGTCGTCAACCGCACATCGATAGCTAGTATAGAAGTCCAGATACACGTGCAACAATGTACCCCACCAAATGGGCATTTTCGAGCTGGGTGGTTTCAAAGATGGCGTCCATCCGGGCACTAAGCTACCGTTCTCAGATGTCCATCATGCATTTTCTGATACCTGAGATATTGCCCTAATGGAAAATCATAATGAGAATTACTCCCCCCGCCGGAGCATTCACTTCAAAATATGGCCGGTTGGCTCAAGGACTAAAACTGTGGAACTCTGTTTCTATTTTTCCACCTTCCTACGACTTAAATCTTTTCAAGAGAGGAGTGACAAGACATCTCCCGAAATAAATTGACCCCCCCCCCTTTTTTTATTCTCTTACTGTCTTCTTTATAGGGACTGGCAACTATGCGGGTTTTTTGTTACCTCTATTTTTTTGCCCTTGGTCAGTCCTTTGTGATATTAAAAAAAATTCAAGTCTTTTGTTTTCATTGCAAACATTGTATATTACTCCCCAGACAAGACTTTCTGGATCATTTACGTAAAATTTTAATTAAAGTCACCCTTGAAATATCTTTTTTTCTGATACCGTTCTCTTCTTCCTCCTCCTCTTCCTCTCCCCTTATCATCATTGTCATTGTTAATCATATCTTTTCTTGTATTTTATACCTTTGTGTATTTTTCTATATAATTTGTTGCCTAATGAAGCGTTGTAAGTGTTGCAAAATAAAAATGTAGTAGTAATAAAGTAGTAATGTAAGTAATGTAATTTGTAAGTGATGCAAGTGTACGTATGTAATGTAAGGGGTGAAGAAAATATTAAAAATAGAAAATGAAATTCGTGAAGGCAAGAAGGAGAAAGCAGGAAGGAAGGGCAGGAGGAGGAAGAGGAATATTACAGAGGAGGAGGAGGAGGAAATGAGAGAGCAAGAGAGACAGAGACAGAGACAGAGACAGAGACAGAGACAGAGACAGAGACAGAGACAGAGACAGAGACAGAGACAGAGACAACAGAGACAGAGACAGAGACAGAGACAGAGACAGAGACAGAGACAGAGACAGAGACAGAGACAGAGACAGTGACAGTGACAGTGACAGTGACAGTGACAGTGACAGTGACAGTGACAGAGACAGACAGAGAGAGGAGAGAGAGAGAGTAGAGAGAGAGAGGATGAAGAGAGAGAGAGAGAGAGAGAGAGAGAGAAGAGGAGAGAGAGAGAGAGAGAGAGAGAGAGAGAAGGAGAGAGAGAGAGAGAGGAGAGAGAGAGAGAGAGAGACAGACAGACAGACTGACGTACAGAAAGAGAGACAGACAGACGGACAGAGAGAGCATAAAAAACGAAAGAAAAAATGCAGACAAACACAAATAAACATGAAGAACACAAAATAAAATAGACCGACAAGAAACCAGAGAAAGAAAAAGAAAAAAAGAGAAAAGAGACAAAAGATATCAAACCGGTTCACTGACATGGAAACAAACAAACTTCCATTGCACGATTAGAATGTTAACGACCCCATCGGAAACCCTCAAGTGGGGGGGTGGAGGAGGAGGAGGAGGAGGAGGAGGATTACATAGGATTACATAGGAGTAACAGACACCAGGAGACCTATTGGTCCATAGCGAGGGTATCTGCTGAACTACATACTACTAACTATCAACTACTTGTAAGAAAACAGTTGGAAAATGATACCATGTCCCTAAAGAGGATAGGAACATGGAAGTTTCATAGTGCAGAATGATAGGATATGAAAAATACTAACTACAACTACCACTACCACTACAACTAATCGATACGGGGGACTAGATACGAATTCGCACTATCAATACCCATTTACTTTACAGTGCGCGTCAAGTCTGTTTTTTAATGTAGTTATTGTGTTGGCTCCGACAACATTTGCTGGTAACTTGTTCCATCGATCAACGACTCTCACATTGAAATAATTTTTACGGAGATCGGTGATGCAACGTTGACCGTTTAGTTTTAAACCATTATTTCTTGTTGTCACTTGAGTTGAAAGCTCGAATAGGTTCTCTTGATTAATGACATCAAAACCTTTAGGATCTTAAAGGTTTCTATCAAGTCCCCACGGATTCTACGATCCTTTAAGGAAAACATATTAAGTTTCCGCAGTCTCTCTTCATAAGATGAATTTCGCAGAGATGGGAATTTGTTTTGGTTGCTCTTCTTTGCACTGATTCCAATTTGGCTTGATCTTTTACGAAACAGGGCGACCAGAATTGAACGGCATATTCCAAGTGCGGTCTAACCAAGGACGTGTATAATTGTGTCATTACTTTCGGAGTTTTATGTTCAAAGTTACGTTTAATAAAGCCCAACATCATATTTGCCTTTTTACTGGCAGCTAGGCAATGCGAACTGGTTTTCAGATCATTACTGATGATGACACCTAGATCCTTTTCCTGCTGTACTTCAGTTAACGATTTATTTTGCATTTGATAGTTATATTTGAGGTTATCGTTGCCTATATGCATTACTTTACATTTATCGGAATTGAATTTTAATAGCCATTTATCACTCCAATCTGATAGTTTGTCGAGATCACTTTGTATGAGTTCGCAGTTTTCTCTAGTATATGCTTTACCGCCTAATTTGGTGTCATCTGCAAATTTTGATATTTTAGATACAAGTCCGCAGTCCAGATCGTTGATATATATCAGAAAAGAGTAGGACCCAAGACCGAGCCCTGAGGCACCCACTAGTGACATCTAACCAATCAGATGCCTCACCATTTATTACTACCCGTTGTTTACGATTGAAAGCCAATCGCCAATCCTGAACATAATTGCTCTCCTGTGCCATGTGCCCTTAGCTTGGTCAACAGTCGCTTATGTGGAACTGTATCGAAGGCTTTCTGAAATCAAGGTATATTACATCCGAGGGAATTTTAGCGTCCCAGTTTGAATAAATGACATTAAAAAAATCGAGTAGGGTTTGTTAAGCAGGATCTCTTATTTCCGAAATCCATGCTGGAGTTTAGTATTGAGTTATTTTCATCGAGAAAAGACACTATTTTATCCCGCAATATTTTCTCAAATAGTTTAACAATCACGGACGTTAGACTAATTGGGCGATAATTACTTGCGAGGCTCTTACTCCCTTTCTTGAATATCGGTGTAACATTAGCTAATTTCCACATACTAGGAACATTTTTTTCACATAGCGATTTATGAAAATAATCTTTAATGGGAGCGAAAGTTGACTGTGACATTCGCGAAGTAGTCGCGGCGAGATTTCGTCCACCCCACGATTTTGCTGGGTCAAGTTTCAGCAATACTTTGATATTTCGTCTACTGTTATCTCTCCTATTACCAGTCTATCCCTTTCGAGTCCTGCATACATGTTTACTGGTTCTGGTAATGGAGTTTCGTCTTCTTTAAAAAAAACCGCATTAAAGTATTCATTGAGTACGAACGCCTACTTTTATTTCATTGGAGGGGAGGGGAGGGGAGAGGGGAGAAGGGGAGGAGGAGGAGGGAAGACAGGTAGAGGAGAGGCATTTGCAGTTTGGCTTCCTGCATGTGGTAAGTTTATATTTATTTATTTATTATCATTATTATTTTTTTTTTACATCACAAAGGATTGGCCAAGGGCATGTTAAGTGGAGGTAACTGGAGGTAGAAAGACTTGGAGAAACGAAAGATATGGAGGTACAGTATAGAAGGAGAAGGAAGAATATATATGGGATGAGAAATGTAAGGAATGGGAAGTAAGTGAAAGGGAAGAGGAGCGGAAAGAAGGATGAAGGAAAGAGGAAAGAGAGAGGAAAGGAAGAGGTCAAATAATTCTCTCTCACGCTATCTATCTATCTCCATCTATCTTTACCTATCTATCTATCTATCTATCCATCTTTCTTTATTACTTTCGCTAAAAGTGTTAACCCCAACCCTTAAATGTTTTATGGGATTTTTGTTTATATTGAAAATTTTGCTCTTTTAAACCCCGGGAGTCACAGTACCCGTGCCCCGGGGTAAATGGTTGTCACCCACCACAGGCTCAAAGGCTAATGTGACGGAGATGAGCACCGAGGCCACGCGCAGAATAGCATACACCCTTATCTTTACCTTTACCTTTTGCTTCAGCTATTAATTATAAGACTCCATCGTTACTAAAGCATCAGGAAAAGCGAAGTTAACCCGTTTACTGCTTTACATCCTTCACACTTTTGCATTTTGATATATTGTAAGGAAGGTCTCGATCCGCGGGTCACGGTGCTTGGCGAGGGAAAACTGGATCTTGCGCCACCACAAAGTGAAATCTCGGAAGTTGTGAAGGTAAATGACTAGCTGTGGGGTTATTTTTCAACGTACAGAAAAGATTAACATTTCTTTTTCCCTTATTATTTTGAATGCGAAAGGACAAATTCTGAGTTTAAATTTTTTTTCTCTCTCCCTTCTCTCTCTCTCTCCCTCTCTCTCTCTCTCCTCCCTCTCTTCCCCCTCTTCTCCCCTTTTCTTCTCCCTCCGCCCCCCCCCACCCGCTCTTTATAAGAAAAAAAGAAAATATCTTTTTGAAAAAAATACAAAGGTCCCCGGAGGCAAATTAGCATTTGGGGGGGAAAAGGGGGAGGAAAGGAAGGGGGGGGAGGGGGAAGAGGGGAAGGAGGAGGAGGAGGGGAGGAGGAGGGGGAGGAGAGGAAGAGGAGGGGAAGAGGAGGGGGGAGGGAAGGGGAGGAGGGGAGGAGGAGGGAAAGGACGAAAAGTGGAATATGAAAGGAAGGGCAAATATGAAAAAAAAAAATGTCAAAGCTGAGTGACGAAAAGAAAACAGGAAGAGGCACAAGAAAAATCAGAACGGAAGTAATGAAAAAAAATTACTAATTGATAAAAATCAATGGACAAAAATTATTAAAAGAATGAAAGTATTAGAGGTAGGTTTTTTTGGGAAGATGAAGAAAATTTAAGAAAAAAAAATGAATCGAGAGAGAGAGAGAGAGAGAAGAGAGAGAGAAAAGGAGAGGAGAGAGGGGAGAGAGAGAGGAGAGAGAGAGGGGAGAGAGAGAGAAAGAAGGAGAAGAGAGAGAGAGAGAGAGTGGAGAGAGGGGAAGAGAGAGATGAGAGAAAGAGAGAGAAGAGGGGGGAGAGGAGGAGAAGAGAGAAAAGGGGGGGGAAAGGGAGAGAGAGAGAGAGAGAGAGAGAGAGAGAGGAGGGAGAAGAGGAGAGAGAGAGAAGAGAGAGAGAGAGAAGAGAAGGGGG
>JACEEZ010005016.1:0-10770 GCA_016584305.1 Chionoecetes opilio
CTCCTCGCGAGGTATTTATATCAAGAATCTTAAAAAAAATTTGTCTTTTTGATATGATTTTTCCCTCGCGCGTGCTTTGGAGCTTTTTTTGACTGAATGGTCCACTTTTAACATGTTTGCAGAGGTTTTTCGATTTAAGTGCTATTTGAAAAAAAGGCTTTTCCTCCGCATCGTACAACTCCCCTCTGGTATTAACCCCTTTCGAAGTAAGAAACGTGTAAGATTAGGACATTAAAATCAATAAAAGAAGGTGTTAGGGTGGAGGATAAGCACATAATGAAAAATACCCGGGTTTTTAAAAAACAGGGGAGAAAAGATACGCTATTTTCAGTTAGTAGAAAAATTTTTTGGAGCCCGTGACCATTTTCTTCCTCCCTTTTTTTTCGATGGATTTGACAACCTGGCCTTTAAAAAAAAAAAAATTAGCCCCTAGCCCCTCTGGGAAATGAAGTAACTTTTCTAGAGCCCAAATTGAAAAGGGCTGCGCGACATTTGAAAAAACATAAAAATGTTATATCTTGGCATCAGATGAGTTAGAAAGAGAATGGGGTGTATTTTTACTAATTCTGACATTACAAAGCCACTGGAAGGGTTTATTAGAGAGTTAGGTATCATTTTGACCTCTAAATCCAGGATGGCCACGGCCCGCCACCTGAAAAACAAAATGTAATATTTCGGCACAAGATTAGCTAGATGGATAGTGAGGGTTGTTTTCCATTTTTTAGCATGATAAACTCTTGGGAAAAGTATTATTTAGAGGTTCAGGGAACCCCGACATACTTTTTCAAGTATGATAGGGCGAAATGGGGAAAACATGCTGTATTTTATATTTAATATTTTTTTTCAACTTTTCAGCTGCATCGCATGCCCAGAAAACAAGAAATGGAAAAAAAAATTATAGAATATAATTTCTTCTGTTTCAATGCACGCATCCCCTCTAAGAAAATCGCCGATTGAAAAGTGATAAAAGAAGGAAAATAAACGACAGTGAAGAGTTACAAGAAAAGGGTTTAGATGAATACAAGGCATTTATTTGAAAGTATGTACAGCAGAGACAGTTGGAAAACTTTACACCTGGAAGTGGGAACCATCCGGGAAAAAAGTCTTTAAATGGAGAGAACTGAAAGTTTCAACATGTACATGAAAAATGTGGATCGGGGGGAAGGGGCCTAAAGGATCCATTCGGGGTCGAGGCTGTCAAGAGAATTGATGCAAAGTGGCCCGAGAACGGCGACCCTCGGATTTGAAAAGGAGTTGGAAAAAATGTTTTGGGGCTGCAAAACAGGAAAAGGGAGGTGGACGGCCAGAAACCGGTCAGGGTCGCTCGAATTCACTTTGTCGCATAGCGAAGGGTTTACCCGCGTTGAAGGGGACAATCAGATGAGCATTGAGGCATTGCCCACCCAAAAACACGCAGAAAGAGGGGCATTGTAATGATGCCCATCCATCGGGGCATTAGCGAAAATTTTCCCTACTCTTGGTCAGCCCCTATAGCAAAACAGAGAGATTATCCAAAGCAGTGCGTTTCGGAGTAGCTTGTGAGGATAGAGAATCGCCCCGGAACGGGGGACGTCATCAATTGCGGGCTTTGGGGGTTTTTCAACCATGTGACAGCTTAGCAGGAGCCTTTAAAGTCTTTTCTTTTCCAAACCGTGTATGTGGGGGGGCCAGGGAATAGTATTTGTCCGGATGACTTGCCTTTGAGTCGCCGCAACATTTACACCAACGATCATTGCTAAACCCAATGAAGATATTGCTGCAAAAGTATGTACTGCGCTTTTGCAAACCAGTTCACCACATTCTTTTGAATAGGCAGAAACCGATGTTCCCCCCAAATTCATGATGAGAATTTTTTTAAGAGCGGACCTTACTGCTGATTTTTGTCCGTGATTTGAGATAATGACTAATATCCTGCAGGAGATTTGCAGTGTCCGAATTTTATGGTCTTGAAGAGACTGATGGTGTGAGAAAGAAAAAGAGCCTGGGCCTCTCGGAGTTTACACGCTGCAGATGTTTTAGTATTTTATTTAAAGGGGCTTGGGTGCTGACATATTTGCGCCCGACGAGCGATGGGTAGCGGGTTTCCCCCCCAAATGCTGTTTGGCTATCTGGGGGAGCAATCAGAGTGTCAAGTTCAAACTCAGACTTTATTTTCCCGACGGACAGTATGTAACTGAATTTAGCCAGGGGATCTAGTTTATAGAAGTTAAATTTCTTGTCGCGATTATACCCTTCCCCCTTCAGCACCACACACATAGTCTTTTCTGAAGGACACCCATCTGGAGCGGAGCCTTTTAGTGCACTGGCTATGGGGAGGGTCTGTTGATCTGATGCTTTATTTTTCAAGATGTTTTCCCCGGATTTTGTTTTCGTTTTTTTAGCTTGACAGAGCTTGCGCTTGCGGATAATGATGCGTAGCAAGGCAGCATGTGGGACCCCTAGGTCCCTTTCCTAAACCAATTTCAGTACATGTTGAAAAATTATCAATTCTTCCATTTTAAAGACTTTTCCGGATGGTTCCCATTCTCAGGTGTAATGGTTTCCAAACTGTCATCTGCTGTACATGACTTCAACAGGAAATGCACTTGTATTCATCAAAGCCTTGTCTTTTAACTCTCCTGTCTGTTATAATCCCTTCCTTTTGGCACTTTTAAAATCGGCGATTTTTTCAGACGGCATGCGGCATCTGAAACGAAAAAATTTAATATTACATATAATTCTTTTTTCCCTTTTTATGTTTATGGGCATGCATGCAGCGGAAAAGATGAAAATAAAATTAAATAAAAACAGCTGTTTCCCCCTTCGCCGTATCAACATGAAAATGTATGTAGGATGCCCCGAAACTTAAAATAAAACTTCCAAATGAGTTTTTCATGCTAAAAAAGTGGAAAACAAAACCCACATATCGATCAGCCTATGAGTGCCCAAGAATTTCATTTTTTGTTTTTCAGGAGGGGGGGACAGTGGCCATCCGGCTTTAAGGTAAAATGATACCCAAACCTCTAATAACCCTTCCAGGGCTTTTTAAAATAGAATTAGTACAAAAGAACCTCATTGTCTTTCTAACTCATCTGATGCCAGAGAATAACATTTATGTTTTCAAGGTGTGGCGCTGCCATTTTTAAATGGGTTTTAAAAAAATTTAGCCGTTTTTCCCCAGAGGGGCATAGGAGCAATTTTTTTTAAAAAGGTCCGGGTTTAAAAACCATCGAGAAAAAAAGGTAGGAAAAAAATGGTAGGATTCAAGAAAATAACTACTAAGGGGCTGTAAGTCTAGAGTGTTTTTTGTTATATGTGACTTTTTATGGAGAGGAGGTTTAAAATAAGTTGAATGGGTGTCATTGATAAAAGAAGACACTTTGGAAATATCCCCTGAAAATAAAAGGACACGAAATATTGTAAATTTTATCCCTTTTTTGGGATTTCCGTCGAAAAAAATTTTGTTTAAGAGATATTTTTTAGGGCTGAGACTTTTTCCCATCGGGGGACAAGCCCATAAACCGGAAATCATTATTAACTTTTAAAAAAACACCAAAAAATTTTAAGTTGGGTCATATCGTGACAATGCCGTTCTCTCATCTATTGCCGTATCTCTAATGGTTTTGACTGGCCCATGCTGTTTACTATATTTTTAGCACCATTTATTCATATTTATGTTTTTACGTTATTTAGTTAGTTATTAAAATTTGGGTAATAATGGAAGAGGACTTCGCGGTCGTTTCCGAGACCCCGAATATTTTTTTTTTCCGGCCTACATAAGGTTTTTCGGTAAAATTTGGGTTTTTCCCCCTACCTCCCACGGGCCCCCCAAAAAGTTTGGGGCCTGTGGGAAGAGGTTTTTTGGGGTGGGGGAAAATTTAGCGTCGGAAATAGAATTTTAAAGATTTGTGTGGGGGGTCAAGTCCCTAGATCTGGGGAAAAATTTCCCTTTATATCTAGAGAAATTTCCCCAAACCAAAATTTACCTAGCCAAACCCTAGCGGCTTGAAAGGGGTTTAACCCACTGAATTTAATAAAATTCACTGGTGAAAAAAAAAAAAATCGAAGATATGGTCGGGACTAAAGAAGTGATTTAGGCAAATCGCCCGCTGAACTCAAATTTGATGTTCAAGTAATTCTATACGTCTATTTTTTGAGAAACGACGAAATTTCATAAAAAAAAATGGGTAAAATCAGCAGAAGTGGTTCACCAATGTTTTCTTTTAAAACTTGATCTTTTTTTTATCAACCCTATTTGGGGGAGTGCAGTGTTTTGAGTCAGTGTGTTTGGCAGTGAGAGGGGGGGTGTGCGCGGGTATGGCGGGGGGTTTAGCGGGCTGTATAGAATTTTACCTACTGATGTACAGCTATGCATATGTTTAAATTTTTTATTTTTCTATGCGATATGATTTTTTGTTTTAGGGAGTCCTAATTTTATTTGGTTTACGTATATGTCCTTTGTCCCGGGCTGGGATGGAGGCCGAAACCCTGTGTAAAATGCATCGGACAGTTTTGTTACTAGGGGAAATTTTTTACCCCTGACAGTTGAAGAAACCTCTTACAAAGAATGTTAAAAGCAGTTACTGCATTACTTCAAGTCCCGTATAGGTGTCAAGTAAGAAGTGGGCCCCTACGTAGCATGCAACCCCTGTGGAACCCTTGAAGAAGAATGCGTGGAAAAGGCCATCAGGAGGGGCATTCGGCATCCCAATGGTTTGGCGGGAACAAAAGGATACAGAGACTGACTTTTGCCTCACTAACATCAAAGGAAATTTTCAGTAAAAAACGCGACCAAAAATCAGGACCCGACGCCTTCTCCCATCGGGCCTGTGCCACAGGGTTTCCTGATCCCGACCAGATGTTCAATTTGAAAGTGCTATAAGTGAATCAGATTCGAAAGGGGAGGGGATAACCCCAGGATACAGACTTTAAAAAAATGGCAGACAACAGAGACCCCAAATCACCCCCCGTCGGAAAATGCTAATACCTTGCTAGGGCCCTAGATCTCCCCAAGGAGAAAAGTGAACCCCTTGGATTCTCTCAAGGTAGGGAATTGCTAAAAAAGGATCTCACACCACGTTTCGTCGTAGACATAAAGAACTTTCAAGTTCTTAAAGAGGAACAAAGCTCTTTACGCTTTGATTTTGACACACCATGGAAAATTTTGTGAGTCTCCCCTTATGATAAAAAGTGGGGGGCGTCATAGTTTCAGAAAAAAACGCTAAGGCCGTTCTTCTGCAAAAGGAAATAAGCTTCCGAGTTTTCCAATTGCGCATGGCCATGAAATGAGTGAAACTATGAAAAAAATGAAGACTTTATTATCTGCTGTTAAATATGAAGAAATCAGTGGAATCTGTGTGGGGGCCTGAAGGAATATCCTTTCTTCTAGGACTCCCGTTAGGTTACACAAGACATGTGTTTTTTTGTTTGTGGGACTCTAGAGCGGACAGCAAACATACAAACAAAAAGGGAAAGGCCAGCACGACCGAAAAGGGGTCACCCGGCGGTTCAACGTTGTAAAACCCCCTTGTTTACGTGAAAAAGGTTTTACCCCATTGCACGAAACTTTGGGGTTAAGGAAAAATTTTGTGAAGGCCCTGGATTTAAAATGGTGCTGGCTTCAGTATTTGTTAGCAAAATTAAACGCACTGTATTGAAGCCAAAGTAAAGACAGGGGTTTTTAATGGCCTAAATTTATCAACTACTCAATGATATGACTTTGTAAAGAGCTAATGCCCCGGAAAAAGCTGCGGAAGAGCTTTTTTGGTGTTATAAAGAACTCTAGGTAATGTTCGAGCATCGAATTATGAGGAACTTTTAAATGACATGTTTAGAGTTACCCTGCGCTGGGGCCGGATGTCACTCAAAATCCACTTTTTTTCCCTTTACATCTGATTTTTCCCAAAGAATCTTGGCGCGGTCGTGATGGCAGGGGGAACGTTCCCCCAGGATATTGCCACCATGGAAACCCCTACAAGGACGATTAGTCCCAACATGATAGGGGGCATTGCTGGACGCTACAAAGTGAAAGTAGTGCTCCTACAAAAGAAAGAGCAAACTACAGAAACACTTCTGATGTACTATGGGGGCAGGGTGATACTTTTTGTGTTTGTATAGTTTTTATCATAGTATATTTTAAAACCAATTTGGATTTGACTGTTCCCTGAAGACAGTCTAGACTGACTGTTCTTCGAACTAGGCATTTCTCTCAAAAAAAAACTCGAAGTTGTGTTCAAAATACGAATATATAATATTAATATAATTATATAAATAAAAGTCAAAATTACTGGATTTAGCAAATTTTTGGATATTTCCCAAGATGTAGCACATTTTCGGAAATTTTGGGGCATAATTAAGAATTTTTTGCAAGATATGTACATTTGGTCCAATAAAGCCGCAGGCACCACCAGAAATTTTAAATTTCGAGAATAAAATTAAGTAGGGGGATTTTTTGATTAAGTTATAAAAAATACGTATATAATTTAATAGCTATTAAAAAATTTAAAATGCCGATATTTAAAAACTTACGGTAGAGAAAAAAAACAAGCCCTTTTCTAAACAGCACAAAAATGCTTTCCAAACCACACACAATGAATCGAACCATTTTGGTGTCGACCAGTGTAACCTAACCTAGCCCAAAACTAAAACCCAAACCCAACCAAATATAAAAATACCCTAACCTAAACAAATCTAACCTAACCTCCCAGCGGGAGGTTGGGGGGGGTTCTCGACCCCCCGGTCACATTCTGTGAGGATGTCAGGTTCACACGTTTTCTGGACTCAGAAAAAATCCAATGAATTCTCCTATTTTAGGGAATATTTTCAAACCCCCAACTCAAAAAATATGTGGTTTCGAGTATATTTTGTACCCCCGCCAATATCTCGCATTCCCAGGTCCCCCAAACTTATTTTGGGGAAGGGGAGATGGGCAAAAACTAGAAAATACCCTTTTTTCTAAGGAGATAGTTATTTTTCGCAAACCATATTAAACTAGGAAATAGACGTCCCCACTAAAGGTGGAAAGGTAAAAATCGCCAGGCTAAAGTCAGCTTTTTTAAAAACCACACCTTAAAATACTTTTATTACAACCGACCAACCCAACCTAACCTTCACCATCCCCTTCTTTGATTTTCTTTACTTTTTACAAGAAAAGAAAAGGCTAATTTGTTCTTTAAAAAAAGTTCTAAAAAAGTTCTAAAAAAATGGTGTGGTGATGGCGGTGGTGGGGGTGGGGTGGTGGTGGTGGTGATGGTGGTGGTTTGTGGTGGATGGTGGTGCTGGTGATGGTGGTGCTAGTGGTGTGGTTGGTGGGTGGTGTAGTGGTGGTGATGGTGGTGGTGTGGTGGTGGTGGTGGTTGTGTAGTGGTGGTGATGGTGGTGGTTGGTGGGTGGTGGTGGTGGGTGATGGTGATGGGGTGGTGGTGATGGTGGTGGTGGTGGTGGTGGTGGTGGTGATGGTGTGGGTGGTGGTGGTGGTGGTGGTGGTGGTGTGGTGGTGGTGGTGGTGGTGGTGTGGGTTGGTGGTGGTGATGGTGGTGGTGGTGGTGATGGTGGTGATGGTGGTGGTGGTGGTGATGGTGATGGTGATGGTGATGGTGGTGATGTAGGTGGTGGTAGTGGTGATGGTGGTGGTGGTGGTGGTAGTGGTGTGATTGTGGTGATGGGGGGTGTGATGGTGGTGGGTGGTGGTGGGATGGTGGTGTGGTGGTGGTGGTGGTGGTGGTGGTGGTGGTAATGGTGGTGGTGGTGGTGGGGGTTAGTAGGTGGTGGTGATGTGGTGGTGGTGTGGTGGTGGTGGTGGTGTTTGGTGGGTTTGGTTTAGTATAGGGGTGGTGAGTGGGGTGGTGGTGGTGGTGGGGGTTTGGTGGTGGTGGTGGTGGGGGTGGTGGTGGTGTGGGGGGTGGTATGGTGGTATTCATAATTGTTATATGCGAATCAAGTTCCAAGCCCCTTCGCTCGCTTGGATAACTCCTCTCTGTACCCACGGCTGAAAGGCATATTTAACACCTCACACACAACCTACCACGTATATAACACCACGTAACCCTAAATAACACCTATAACGGCATTAGAAACACGAGTTATAGTGGTTATATGAGGCCTAACACAAGCAGCCTGTCTCCTCGGCTTAGACACTGTTTTTGTCAGAGCTACGAGTCGAAAACATTTTATTCCACTACACTAATGCACTACTTCGCCACTCCCACTAATGTCACCAGGCACAATATATACGAATTTTAGCATAAATGCTCAAAACCTCGCTTCGCTCGCTTGGACAATGAGTTAAGAGACGAAAATATAACCCTTTGTGCCAAATTTCTCCTTTACGCTGTATACCGTTGCCTACAAAAGTAGTCACAAGAAAAAGAAGAAGAAGAATCGTGGAAACATTTACAAGCCTATATGACACCTAAATTTCGGCTGAAATACTTGAAATACTTCGCTTGGACACGAGCAAAAAATGAAAAAAATCATCCCCAAATTTGTATGGTACCGTTTCCATTAAAAAACACTATTTGTCCATCAGAAAAAGCACAAAAACTTTGCCGGGAAAAATTTGTCAGGGTCTTATAGGTTTTAATGAAACCTAACCTAACCTTATAGGCTTATCAAAACCTATAAGGCTAGGTTAGGTTTCATTAAAAACCTAATAAAACCCTGACTAAAATCCCGGCAAAATTTTAGTCTTTTTCTGATGAACAAAACAGTGTTTTTAATAGAAACGGTACCAAAAAAATTCGGTGATTATTTTTGTTTGTGTTTTGTATGGGTTTTTGCAAAATAAAACTATCTCCCCTTACAAAAAAAACTATTGTAGGCCAGGAAAATATAGTCGGTGTCTCGGAAAAACGACCGCGGGAAATCTTTTCCATTATAACCTTATAATTTTATGTTTTATTCATCCACCATTCACATCCCGCATATACAATTAGCTGAAGTCGAGGAAAACCTTTTATTTTAATAGTTAAAGGTACTCAAATTTCAAGTTACCGTACATTTGTAATATTGAACTATTAACAAATTTTTTCAAAGAACTTTGTTTTGAAATACCATGGAATGTTTTATGGAACTGTCGCTGATAGGAATTCATGGCAAACCACCAACTTCTAAATCAAATTTTCTTACCACTTTAATTTTTTTTTTCTCTTATTTTTTTAAAAAAATCTACCACTGCCGCAGACCCGGATGCAGCATGCAGTACGATACACCGCAGAATGCGGATTGATTGTCTCCATGGCCATATTATTCAAGGTACATTAAATTAGCTTTACTGAAGTATGTATTTCAAAACAAGGATTTAGGTGCTTTTTAATAATAATTTTGGATAATGATTGGTTATAGGGAAACTCTTTATTGCGGATAATGAGACCGTTTTGTGAGTTTATTTTATGCTTTTATTACGAAAAATATTTTTTTCCCTTCAATCAATCCCCATTCTTTTCCTCATAGGGCAGTAACAAAGGGTTAGCAGTAGTAGGCAAGACAAACCTAGCCTAGCCTAACCTGAGTAAACGCATGACAAATCTATTCTGCTTAAAATTGGATAATTCAGTGAATTTTTTTTTCAGGCCATGAATTATGTTTATTTATTATCGCTTATGAGACATAACACATGTGAATGCTTCTCGAGATGCATCATTTCATAGGGGCACAGATACATCACCTCATGGGGGGCAGATTCGTTTATTTCATGGGGGGAGCCGAACTTCGGCATGTGGAGCATCCCAGAACGTCGGAGCTGGTGGCAGGGTTTGGGAAAATTACCCCCGCTTGACCGGTGTCGTGTGGGCAAGTGTCTGTTTATGAGGAATGTCTGTTACTAACAAAAGGCAAATAACGGGAGTTTAGGGAGTAATTACTAATTTGACTTGATCAATATAAAGGCATGTCCAGTAGGGTACGCGTATATAAAAAAAAAAAAATCTCAATTTGGCATGCCAATTTCCTAGTAAAATGGAATTCTAAGACGATTTAATCTCCCTCCATTTTTGCATTTGAGCAATTCTTACTATGCAAAATCGCCCTTTTATATTGCACCCTTATCGAATAATGCTTAAATGAGTACGCAGTGTCCGGTTGGTCCTGTTTATTGATCATGCACCAATATGAGTTCCAAATGACTAGCGTGGTAAGCTCTTTCTGATCAGTGGGTTCATTAAGCACTACATCACAGTGTCACAGCCTCTACGTTGGCCTAGAACGTGTCCATCATGTCCTTCTTAGACCTGAAGCAGGGGGATGGTCTCCCGGTGGTGGGCCCGAGCCCGGATGAACCCGTCTCGGCCTGCTGCCCCACCACTGCTGCCGCAGCCTCTGTCACCTGCTTTAGACTCTTTCGGTGCTCTGAGTGTGGATAGAGAACTCCGGGCTCGTACGGGTTGACCAGGATCTCTTGGATCTGATCCCGGACAGTGAACAGGTGAATGCCGGCTCGTGCACCTGGCCAGGCTGCCAGCTGATCAGTGTCGCAAGCTGGTGGCTGGCAAGTTCAGCTTGGGTGTGATGCGAGGTCTACACTGGTGTCCCCATACTCCTCGCCAGCCCTCAGCTTCAAATTGGGTCACGGCGAACTGCGGTCGTCCTCACTCTGACTCGCCATCAGCGAGAGGAGGACACCCTTTTGAGTGTGCGAACCATTTCTCCTGTCCGCACGTAGAAGGTCACAGCTGTTTTGGGCCTTCTTGGGCTGCGACCCTCATCACTCTGAGCTGCGTGAGGATGTGCTTGGGGGCCCTCCCCTAGTCTGTGGTGAACCTTGATGTCGTAGTAGAGTTTGAAAACACCCTGAGG
>JACEEZ010005017.1:2500-5000 GCA_016584305.1 Chionoecetes opilio
CTGACGTAAGGGGATTTTCAACCTTTTCATTTCAAATACACTTTTATTCAAGCATTACTTTCATGTTAGATTTGCTTTTTGTTCTACTCTAAAAACCTTGATTCAATTTTCCGTGCACTGGATTCCATTGTCTCCTAAAAGTAAGATTTCAAGCGAATATTTATGGCTCCTGAAAATCACTTTATCATCTGATGGGATGGTCGGACGGAGGTAAATACTACCACAACCACCATCACCACTCTACCACCATCATCACTCCACCACCACCACTACCACTACCACCTGAGAGTATGTCACGCCTACCTGCCTACATGTCACGGCACCTGTCATCATTTTCTAGGCGTCATCATGTCATCTCAACAACCATCTAAATATTTCTTCTACGCTTGAACAGTTTGCATTTCCCGACACCATTCCAGCTTGCTAATTATGATATAAATTTCTTTTTTGTTATTATTATTATCATTATCATCATCATCATCGTTATTAAAGTCCAGATAAATAACGCAGATAGTGTAGTTCTTTTATAGATACGTAATTGTCATCCATATTCAGATTTCCCGCGTAAATTAGTAGCTATATAATAATTACTAGAGGTAGAATATTCAACGGTGGTAATATTCACACGGTAGTAATATTCACACGGTAGTAATATTCATACGGTAGTAATATTCACACGGTAGTACTATTCATACGGTAGTAATATTCACACTATAGTAATATTCACACGGTAGTAATATTCATACGGTAGTAATATTCACACGGTAGTACTATTCATATGGTAGTAATATTCACACGGTAGTAATATTCACACGGTAGTAATATTCATACGGTAGTAATATTCACACGGTAGTAATATTCACACGGTAGTAATATTCACACGGTAGTAATATTCACACGGGAGGTAATATTCACACGGTGGTACTATTCACACGGTAGTAATATTCACACGGCGGTAATATGAGAGAGAGAGAGAGAGAGAGAGAGAGAGAGAGAGAGAGAGAGAGAGAGAGAGAGAGAGCGAGAGAGAGAGATAGCACAACGTAAACAAGACAACACCGCCACACGCCTGAATAACACGACAAAAAATCCCTTTCTCCCTCTACCATACACTCCATTAATCTTCCTACACGTCCGGGAATAAATCTCTCTCTCTCTCTCTTCTCTCTCTCTCTCTCTCTCTCTCTCTCTCTCTCTCTCTCTCTCTCTCTCTCTCTCTCTCTCTCTCACACACTCTTTCTCTGTCTCTCATTCTGCCTGTCTCTCTCACTGTCTGTCTCTCTGTGTCTGACAATGTCTCTCACTATGTCTAGCTCTCTCTGTCTGTCTATCTGACTCTCACTCTCTCTGTCTCTCACTGTCTGTCTGTCTCTGTTTTTCTCACTCTCATTCTCTCATACTCTCTCTCTCTCTGTCTCTGTCTCTCACTACATGTCTCGCTCTCTCTCTCTCTCTCTCTCTCTCTCCTCTCTCTCTCTCTCTCTCTACTCCCTTCAACATCCTTGCCTAACGCGGAAACAGCTCAGCAACAAACCCGTGTAGCAGCGTCCTTGAGCAAACTGCCTCTATGCATATGAACTATAAGAGAGAGAGAGAGAGAGAGAGAGAGAGAGAGAGAGAGAGAGAGAGAGAGAGAGAGAGAGAGAGAGAGTGTGAATAAGATAAGATTTTCATCCTATCTAGAAACTTTGCAAGTACCAACTACAAGGTTATTGACTATACAAAGCGCCACCACGCCAGCACGAACCGCTGAGAGAGAGAGAGAGAGAGAGAGAGAGAGAGAGAGAGAGAGAGAGAGAGAGAGAGAGAGAGAGAGAGAGAGAGAGACTATGCATATGGACTTGTACGTATCTCATTTCCATCTGTGTCCTGCCAAGCCCTTTGTTTACACTCTGTCGTTGCCCCGTGACGGCTTAACGTGGCTTGAAGAGGCGAGAGAAAGGGACATTAGAATGGAAAATAAGGAGAGATTGGGAGGGAATATAAGGAGATATTGGGAGGGAATATAAGGAGAGATTGTAAGGAAAAATAAGGAGAGATTGTAAGGGAAAATAAGGAGAGATTGTAAGGGAATATAAAACAAAAGGAGAGATTGTAAGGGAAAATAAGGAGAGATTGTAAGGGAATATAAGGGTGTGGGAGAGATTGTAAGGAAATATAAGGCAAAAGGAGAGATTGTAAGGGAAAATAAGGAGAGATTGTAAGGGAATATAAAACAAAAGGAGAGATTGTAAGGGAAAATAAGGAGAGATTGTAAGGGAATATAAGGGTGTGGGAGAGATTGTAAGGAAATATAAGGCAAAAGGAGAGATTGTAAGGGAAAATAAGGAGAGATTGTAAGGAAAAATAAGGGTATGGGAGAGATTGTAAGGGAAAATAAGGGTACATAGGGAAAAACTGGTTCACAAATAGGGTGGTAAATGATTGGAAATGGACTCAGTAGACAAGTAGCTAGTGCAGAGTCAATAGGGAGCTTTAAAAGGAGGCTGGACAGTGTTAT
>JACEEZ010005017.1:12500-15000 GCA_016584305.1 Chionoecetes opilio
CTCTCTCTCTCTCTCTCTCTCTCTCTCTCTCTCTCTCCTCTCTCTCTCTCTTCTCCTCTCTCTCTCTACCGTCTCTCTCTATGATCATTTCTTTGTTTATATTGTCGACCTATTCTCTCTCCTCTCTTCTCTCTCTCTCTCTCTCTCTCTCTCTCTCTCTCTCTCTCTCTCTCTCTCTCTCTCTCTCTCTCTCTCCCCGATAGAATTTCATTACGCCTATCCTCTCATCACCTAAACGCTCCTGACGTCTGCGGAAAACAACCGTCGAACAAATAACATTACAAGGACGCTACACTAATTATCTTGTCCTCTGCCCTTCCCTCCTTGTCCTATAGCCTACTATACTACTACTACTACTACTACTACTACTGCTACTACTACTACTACTAACAATTACTACTACAAATAATCTGCTACTACTACTACTACTACTACCACCACTACCACCACTACTGCTAATACTACAATTACTACTACAAATAATCTGCTACTACTACTACTACTACTACCACTACCACTACCACCACTACCACTACTACTACTACTACTACTACTACTACCACCACTACCACTACTACTACTACCACTACCACCACCACTACTACTACTACTACTACTACTACTACTACTACCACTACTACCACTACTACCACCACTACTACTACTACTATCACTACTACCACTACCACCACTACTACCACCACCACTACCACTACCACTACTACTACTACCACTACTACCACACTACCACTACTACTACTACCACTACTACCACTACCACCTACTACCACTACTACCACTACTACTACTACTTCTACTACTACTTCTACTACCACCACTATAAGTAAGAGTTCGGGGAAAGTCAAGGGGAAAGGTAGTGAAACGCGGCAAGCTAGGAGCGTAGACTTTCTCGGCATCGCTCCTTCCCGCGGTCGCCTACACTGCCGCGACTTTAGTATCTCTCTTAACCCCTTCACGCGCAGATCTTTCCTTTGCTATATAAACTCGTCTATTGTTAGCCATAAAATCACGAAAAGTAGCTTAATAAACCAAATTAGTTAGTGGACAAGGATACTAAACACGTCATATCTATTAAAATATTGCTTATATTCACTAAAAATCATCTAATGGTACCTAAATTACAATGGAAATTACGTTCTGGGTCTCAAGGGGTTAAGAGAAAAATACACTCTTCTCTTCCTTATGTAACCATCCTATATTATAATGCAGTAGAGAAAGAAAGATAAGATAAGATACTTTGATCCTATCTAGACACTTTGCAAATACCAACTACAAGGTTATTGACTATACAAAGCGCCACCACGCCAGGACGAACTTGGTGGACTCAAACCGCTGAGAGAACGAAAGAGTACTATAGTTTATGTGTGGTATAGTTGTTAGGATATTGTGAAGTATTTTTTGTGGGGAATATGGTATGATAGAAGACTTGTGTGGGAAATTATGGGTCTGTGAAGGAAACTGTCTGTCTTATCCACTACCAGAGCGTGACGAAAGGAAGGGAAAAGTCTTGCATCATAGTCTCTCTCTCTTTCTCTCTCTCTCTCTCTCTCTCTCTCTCTCTCTCTCTCTCTCTCTCTCTCTCTCTCTCTCTCTCTCTCTCTCTCTCTCTTTTCTTTAAATCATTAATTTCTAACATTTTTTCTCTTTGCCTTATTTTTTTAACTTTTTCAGAACACACTCCCCAAACAATACTTTTTTTTCTCTCTCTCTCTCTCTCTCTCTCTCTCCTTCTCTCTCTCTCTCTCTCTCTCTTCTCTCTCTCTCTCTCTCTCTCTCTCTCTCTCTCTCTCTCTCTCTCTCTGTGTGTCTGTAAGCCAATTTTTAACACTTTTCCTTCTCTACCCTCAGTTATATTTTCTCTTTTCAAAACATTTCTTTCAGTCTGACCTTGAAAACATCTCATCTTTCTCTCCTGACTCGCACGTCAATACTCTCCTGTCTATTTGTTATCCTTCTTTCATTCTCACATGGCCTTCCTTCTCTTCCCTCCTTCCTTTTATCTCCCTTCTATCTCTTGCTTTCATTCTTCATTCTCTCTTCTATCTCCCTTCTTTCTCCCTCCTTCTCTTCTATCTTTTCTTCTATCCCCTTCTCTCATCCTCACATGTCCTACTTTCTATCTTCCGTATCTTCCTTCTTTCTTCCATATCTTCCTTCTATCATCTCTTCCCTCCTTCCTTCCTTCTCCTTCTCTCACTCTCACATGTCCTTCCTTCTCTTCCTTCCTTCCTTCTTCCTTTTATCTCCCTTCTATCTTCCATATCTTCCTACCATCCTCTCTGCCCTCCCTCCTTCCTTCTTCTTCTATCATTCTTACATGCCCTTCCTTCTCTTCCTTCCTTCCTTCTATCTCTCTTCTATCTGCCATATCTTCCTTCTATCATCTCTTCCCTCCTTCCTTCTATCTTCCTTCTCTCATTCTTACATATCCTTCCTTCTTTCCTCTCCCTCCCTTCATCCCTTTTCAAACTCTCTAACT
>JACEEZ010005018.1:0-30263 GCA_016584305.1 Chionoecetes opilio
ATTCGTTGAAAATTAAAGGAAAAAACTCCACTAATAGAAATATTAAACAAACAAATCAGGAAAAGAATGTTGAATTAAAGGCTTCTGGGTCACAAAAACGTGCGGCCTTTACCTCGAGGTGTTCCGGACGCCTAAATATGAAGAGCTAATTATACTCCCTACCTGTAAATAGTTCTCTCATGGAAAATTATAATATGTGTATGAAACAGCAGGAGGAGGAGGAGGAGGAGGAGGAGGAGGAGGAGGTTGTGAAGTGGGAGGAGGGGAAGGAGGAGGAGGAGGAGGAGGAGGAGGAGGAGGAGGAGGTTGTGAAGTGGGAGGAGGGGAAGGAGGAGGAGGAGGAGGAGGAGGTTGTGAAGTGGGAGGAGGGGGAGGAGGAGGAGGGGGAGGAGGAGGAGGAGGAGGAGGAGGAGGAGGAGGAGGAGGAGGAGGAGGGGAGGAGGAGGAGGAGGAAGTGAAGGTGGAGGAGGAGGAGGAGGAGGAGGAGGAGGAGGAGGAGAAAACGTACATTGATTTTTTGTTGTTCTCAAAGCTCCTTGTAATTACATTCTTTATCCTGCAATCGTTGTTTTTCCATCCTTTATTTTGTTGTTATGATTACGGAGAAGCCTTTGTTATCCTCTCCTTTGTTATGCTTTGTTTTCATCCTTGTCTTCTCCCTCTGGTCGGATGTCCTATGATGAATGTCAGACAGTTGAGGATATAATGTTTCCTCTTCATCTAATCACCCCTTTTACTTACCTTCATTACTAACTATATAAGTCATCATGGTGATTATATATCACTTACCTGCAACAGTTATTGATTCCTACTATACATATCTATCTATTCATCTATCTTTTGTGTACTAATTATATCAAAGTGTAATGTTTATAGGTAGGTTATAAGTCAATGTATTAGTTTATTTGTTATTTAGTGTTACGGTTTTCAATATCTCGCAACCGTGAAATTCTAGTGTAAGATATAACCATAGCTGTGTTAGTGTCCATGAATCTCCTTTACATCTTTACCAAATTGTCTACAGGGAAATGAACATAAGAAGAACATAAGAAAATAAGGAAGATACGAGAGGCCGTGAGACCTACACGTATATATACAAGTAGTTTTACTTATCATATTGCTATAAACCCATAAAATGTAGTGTTTTCAATGATTTTAGCTAGTTATCAGTGATATATAGCTGTTCTCCTACAAATTGAAGTATAAAATCCTCTTTTTAGAATAATTTGCACCTATAAGTAGCTTATATTTCATTAAGCTATTAAATAGAAGAGTAAGAGGTTTTTATTGATAATAACGGTATATTGCAAGCGTTTTGATAGTTTCTTGTAAACTGTAGAGTTTTTGTATATATACAAGTAGTTTTACTTATCATATTTCTATAAACCCATAAAATGTAGTTTTTCAATGATATTAGCTATTTATCGGTGATATATAGCTGTTTTCCTACAAATGAAGAATACAAACCTTTTTTTTGAATAATTTGCACCTATAAGTAGTTACATTTCATTAAGCTAATAAATAGAAGAGTAGGAGGTTATTTATTGTGATATAACGGTATATTGCAAGCGTTTTCATAGTTTTTTGTAAACCGTAGCGTTATTGTATATATACAAGTAGTTTTACTTATCATATTGCTATAAACCCTTAAAATGTAGTGTTGTCAATGATATTAGCTATTTATCGGTGTTTATAAAGCTGTTTTCCTACAAATTGAAGTATAAAATGCTCTTTTGGGAATAATTTGCACCTATAATTAGCTTACTTTACATTAAGCTATTAAATAGAAGAGTAAGAGGTTATTTTTTGTGATATAACGGTATATTGCAAGCGTTTTTCATAGTTTCTTGAAAAACTGTAGCGTATTGTATATATACAAGTAGTTTTACTTATTATATGCTATAAACCATAAAATGTAGTGTTTTAATAAATTAGCTATTTATCGGTGATATATAGCTGTTTTCCTACAAATTGAAGTATAAAATCCTCTTTTAGAATTTAATTTGCAACCTATAAGTAGCTTACATTACATTAAGCTATTAAATAGAAGAGTAAGAGGTTTTTTATTGTGATATAACGGTATATTGCAAGCATTTTTCATAGTTCTTGTAAACTGTAGCGTTATGGTATATATACAAGTAGTTTTACTTATCATATTGCTATAAACCATAAAATGTAGTTTTTTCAATGTTTTTAGCTATTTATCAGTAAAAAAGTTTTTTTTTCTACAAATTGAAGTATATTTCTTTATATCTGTAGCTAAATAGCTTTTTATTTGCTACAACTATATTTTACAAAATCAATAGCTAAAAATAGTTTTTTTCATGAAATTAGATATAAATTTTTAATCTTAAAAACAATGTTTTTACAAGTTTTTTAAATATATTTTGAATGGCAAAAAAAAATTGAAATTTTACATTATTTTGCATTTTTACACAACAAATATTTACAATGTATGAGCTAAAAATATGTATTTTTCATGAAATTAGGTATCAATTTTAATCTTAAAAACAACGTTTTCCAAGTATTTAATGTATTTTGAAAGCCTAAAAAAATATCGAAAATTGACATTATTCAGCACTTTTACACAACTATATTTTCAATTATGAGCTTAAAATATGTATTTTTAATGAAAATTAGTATCAATTTTAATCTTAGAAACAACGTTTTTCAAGTGTTTTAAGTATTTTTGAAGGGCTTAAAAAATGTCGAAAATTGACATTTTTCAGCCCTTTTTTTTCATAGAGAAATTCAAAATGTGGTATTATAGTTGTTTTCGTTAGAAAATGCTTTTTTAAACTACTGTAAGCTTATAATAGGAGTTTGAGGGCTCATATTGTGATACAATTGTACATTACACGTGTTTTTAATAGTTCTTGTTAATTTTAGTGTTATATAATTTAAAAGAAAGAATTACTTATGATAATGCTTTATACCCTCAAAAAAGTGTTTTTTTCAATGATTTTAGCTAGTTATCGGTGATATATAGCTGTTTCCTACAAATTGAAGTATACAATCCTTTTTTTAGAATAATTTGGACCTATAAGTAGCATACATTACATTAAGCTAATAAATAGAAGAGTAAGAGGGTATTTATTGTGATATAAAAGGTATATTGCAAGCGTTTTCATAGTTCTTGTAAACTGTAGCGTTTTTGTATATATACAAGTAGTTTTACTTATCATATGCTATAAACCCATAAAATGTAGTGTTTTCAATTATATTTGCTATTTATCGGTGATATATAGCTGTTTCCTACAAATTGAAGTATAAAATCCTCTTTTAGAATAATTTGCACCTATAAGTAGCTTACATTACATTAAGCTATTAAATAGAAGAGTTTAAAAGGTTATTTATTGTGTTATAACGGATATTGCAAACGTTTTCATAGTTTCTTCTAAACTGTAGCGTTATTGTATATATACAAGTAGTTTTACTTATTATATGCTATAAACCCATAAAATGTAGTGTTTTTAATGATTTTAGCTAGTTATCAGTGATATATAGCTGTTTTCCTACAAATTTAAGTATTTAAAAACCTCTTTTTAGAATAATTTGCACCTTAAGTAGCTTATATTACATTAAGCTATTAAATAGAAGAGTAAGAGGTTATTTATTGTCATATAACGGTATATTGCAAGCGTTTTGCATAGTTTCTTGTAAACTGTAGAGTTATTGTATATATACAAGTAGTTTTACTTATCATATGCTATAAACCATAAAATGTAGTTTTCAATGATATTAGCTATTATGGGTTTGATATATAGCTGTTTTCCTACAAATTGAAGAATACAATCCTTTTTTTAGAATAATTGCACCTATAGTAGCTTACATTACATTAAGCTAAAAAATAGAAGAGTAGGAGGTTATTTATTGTGATATAACGGTATATTGCAAGCGTTTTTCATAGTTTCTTGTAAACCGTAGCGTTATTGTAATTTTATATACAAGTAGTTTTACTTATCATATTGCTATAAACCCTTAAAATGTAGTGTTTTCAATGATATTAGCTATTTATCGGTGATATAAAGCTGTTTTCCTACAAATTGATGTATAAAATGCTCTTTTTAGAATAATTTGCACCTATAATTAGCTTACATTACATTAAGCTATTAAATAGAAGAGTAAGAGGTTATTTATTGTGATATAACGGTATATTGCAAGCGTTTTTCATAGTTTCTTCTAAACTGTAGCGTTATTGTATATATACAAGTAGTTTTACTTATTATATTGCTATAAACCCATAAAATGTAGTGTTTCCAATTATTTTAGCTAGTTATCAGTGATATATAGCTGTTTTCCTACAAATTGAAGTATAAAATCCTCTTTTTAGAATAATTTGCACCTATACGTAGCTTACATTACATTAAGCTATTAAAAAGAAGAGTAAGAGTTTTTTTATTGTGATATAACGGTATATTGCAAGCATTTTTCATAGTTTCTTGTAAACTGTAGCGTTATTGTATATATACAAGTAGTTTTACTTATTATATTGCTATAAACCCATAAAATGTAGTGTTTTCAATGATTTCAGCTAGTTATCAGTGAAAAGTTATTTTTTTCTACAAATTGAAGTATATTTCTTTATATCTGTATCTAAATACTTTTTTATATTTGCTATATAGTTGTGTACATATTTTACAAAATTAATAGCTAAAAATATGTATTTTTCATGATATTTAGATATCAATTTTAATCTTAAAAACAATGTTTTTACAAATATTTTAATATATTTTTGAAAGGCTAAAATATTTTGAAATTTGACATTATTCAGCACTTTTACACAACTATATTTTACAATGTTATGAGCTAAAAATATGTATTTTTCATGAAATTTTGGTATCAATTTTAATCTTAAAAATAACGTTTTTCCAAGTATCTTAATGTATTTTTAAAGCCTAAAAAATGTCGAAATTTGACATTATTCTACACTTTTACACAACTATATTTTACAATATTATGAGCTTAAAATATGTATTTTTAATGAAAATTATGTATCAATTTTAATCTTAGAAACAACGTTTTTTCAAGTGTTTTAATGTATTTTTGAAGGGCTAAAAAATGTCGAAAATTGACATTATTCAGCCCTTTTTTTGATAGAGAAATTCAAAATGTGGTATTATAGTTGTTTTCGTTAGAAATTGCTTTTTTAAACTACTGTAAGCTTATAATAGAAGTTTGAGACTCTATATAGTGATACAATTGTACATTACACGTGTTTTTAATAGATTCTTGTTATATTATAGTGTTATATAATTAATAGAAAGAATTTACCTTATAATAATGCTTTATACCCTCAAAAAGTGTTCTTTTCAATGATTTTAGCTAGTATTCGGTGATATATAGGAGTTTTCCTACAAATTGATGTATACAATCCTTTTTTTAGAATAATTTGCATCTATAAGTAGCTTACATTACATTAAGCTATTAAATAGAAGAGTAAGAGGTTATTTATTGTGATATAGAGGTATATTGCAAGCATTTTTCATAGTTTCTTGTAAACTGTAGCGTTATTGTATATATACAAGTAGTTTTACTTATCATATTGTTATAAACCCATAAAATGTAGTGTTTTCAATGATTTTAGCTAGTTATCAGTGATATATAGCTGTTTTCCTACAAATTGAAGTATAAAATCCTCTTTTTAGAATAATTTGCACCTATAAGTAGCTTATATTACATTAAGCTATTAAATAGAAGAGTAAGAGGTTATTTATTGTGATATAACGGTATATTGCTAGCGTTTTTCGTAGTTTCTTGTAAACTGTAGCGTTATTGTATATATACAAGTAGTTTTACTTATCATATTCCTATAAACCCATAAAATGTAGTGTTTTCAATGATTTTAGCTAGTTATCAGTAATATATAGCTGTTTTCCTACAAATTGAAATATAAAATCCTCTTTTTAGAATAGTTTGCACCTATAAGTAGCTTACATTACATTAAGCTATTAAATAAAAGAGTAAGAGGTTATTTATTGTGATATAACGGTATATTGCAAGCGTTTTTCATAGTTTCTTCTAAACTGTAGCGTTATTGTATATATACAAGTAGTTTTACTTATCATATTGCTAAAAACCCATAAAATGTAGTGTTTTCAATGATATTAGCTATTTATCGGTGATATATAGCTATTTTCCTACAAATTGAAGAATACAATCCTTTTTTTAGAATAATTTGAACCTATAAGTAGCTTACATTACATTAAGCTAATAAATAGAAGAGTAGGAGGTTATTTATTGTGATATAACGGTATATTGCAAGCGTTTTTCATAGTTTCTTGTAAACTGTAGCGTTATTGTATTAATACAAGTAGTTTTACTTATCATATTGCTATAAACCCTTAAAATTTAGTGTTTTCAATGATATTAGCTATTTATCGGTGATATAAAGCTGTTTTCCTACAAATTGAAGTATAAAATGCTCTTTTTAGAATAATTTGCACCTATAATTAGCTTACATTACATTAAGCTATTAAAGAGAAGAGTAAGAGGTCATTTATTGTGATATAACGGTATATTGCAAGCGTTTTTCATAATTTCTTCTAAACTGTAGCGTTATTGTATATATACAAGTAGTTTTACTTATTATATTGCTATAAACCCATAAAATGTAGTGTTTTCATTGATTTTAGCTATTTATCGGTGATATAGGGCTGTTTTCCTACAAATTGAAGTATAAATCCTCTTTTAGAATAATTTGCACCTATAAATAGCTTACATTCCATTAAGCTATTAAATAGAAGAGTAAGAGGTTATTTATTGTGATAAAACGGTATATTGCAAGCGTTTTTCATAGTTTCTTCTAAACTGTAGCGTTATTGTATATTTACAAGTAGTTTTACTTGTTATCTTGCTATAAACCCATAAAATTTAGTGTTTTCAATGATTTTAGCTAGTTATCAGTGATATATAGCTGTTTTCCTACAAATTGAAGTATAAAATCCTTTTTTTTAGAATAATTTGCACCTATTAGTGGCTTACATTACATTAAGCTATTAAATAGAAGAGTAAGAGGTTATTTATTGTGATATAACGATATATTGCAAGCGTTTTTCATAGTTTCTTCTAAACTGTAGCATTATTGTATATATACAAGTAGTTTTACTTATTATATTGCTATAAACCCATAAAATGTAGTGTTTCCAATAAGTTTAGCTAATTATCAGTGATATATAGCTGTTTTCCTACAAATTGAAGTATAAAATCCTCTTTTTAGAATAATTTGCACCTATAAGTAGCTTACATTACATTAAGCTATTAAATAGAAGAGTAAGAGGTTTTTTATTGTGATATAACGGTATATTGCAAGCATTTTTCATTCTTTCTTTTAAACTGTTGCGTTATTGTATATATACAAGTAGTTTTACTTATCATATTGCTATAAACCCATAAAATGTAGTGTTTTCAATGATATTAGCTATTTATCTGTAATATATAGCTGTTTTCCTACAAATTGAAGTATAAAATCCTTTTTAGAATAATTTGCACCTTTAAGTAGCTTACATTACATTAAGCTATTAAATAGAAGAGTAAGAGGTTATTTATTGTGATATAACGGTATATTGCAAGCGTTTTTCATAGTTTCTTGTAAACGGTAGCGTTTTTGTATATATACAAGTAGTTTTACTTATCATATTGCTATAAACCCATAACATGTAGTGTTTTCAATGATATTAGCTATTTATCGGTGATATATAGCTGTTTTCCTACAAATTGAAGTATAATCCTTTTTAGAATAATTGCACCTATAAAGTAGCTTACATTACATTAAGCTATTAAATAGAAGAGTAAGAGGTTTTATTTATTGTGATATAACGGTATATTGCTTGCGTTTTTCATAGTTTCTTGTAAACTGTAGCGTTATTTATATATACAAGTAGTTTTAATATATCATATTGCTATAAACCCATAAAAATGTAGTGTTTTCAATGATATTAGCTATTTAACGGTGATATATAGCTGTTTCCTACAAATTAGAAGAATACAATCCTTTTTTTAGAATAATTTGCACCTATAAGTAGCTTACATTACATTAAGCTAATAAATAGAGAGTAAGAGGTTATTTAATTGTGATATAACGGTATATTGCAAGCGTTTTTCATAGTTTCTTGTAACTGTAGGTTATTGTATATATACAGTAGTTTTATTTATCATATTGCTATAAACCCATAAAATGTAGTGTTTTCAAAGATTTTAGCTAATTTAAGTGATATATAGCTGTTTTCCTACAAATTGAAGTATAAAATTGCTCTTTTTAGAATAATTTGCACCTATAATTAGCTTACATTTACATTAAGCTAATAAATAGAAGAGAAAGAGTTATTTATTGTGATATAACGGTATATTGCAAGCCTTTTTCATAGTTTCCTCTAAACTGTAGCGTTATTGTATATATATACAAGTATATATACAAGTAGTTTTACTTATTATATTGCTATAAACCCATTTAATGTAGTGTTTTCAATGATTTTAGCTAGTTATCAGTGATGATAATAGCTTGTTTTCCTACAAATTGAAATGTAAAATCCTCTTTTAGAATAATTTTTGCACCTAAAAGTAGCTTACATTACATTAAGCTATTAAATAGAAGAGTAAGAGGTTATTTATTGTGATATAACGGTATATTGCAAGCGTTTTTCATAGTTTCTTCTATACTGTAGCGTTATTGTATCTATACAAGTAGTTTTACTTATTATATTGCAATAAACCCATAAAATGTAGTGTTTTCAATGGTTTTAGCTAGTTATCAGTGATATATAGCTGTTTTCCTACAAATTGAAGTATAAAATCCTCTTTTTAGAATAATTTGCACCTTTAAGTAGCTTACATTACATTAAGCTATTAAATAGAAGAGTAAGAGGTTATTTATTGTGATATAACGGTATATTGCAAGCGTTTTTCATAGTTTCTTGTAAACTGTAGCGTTATTGTATATATACAAGTAGTTTTACTTATCATATTGCTATAAACCCATAAAATGTAGTGTTTTTAATGATTTTAGCTATTTATCGGTGATATATAGCTGTTTTCCTACAAATTGAAGTATAAAATCCTCTTTTTAGAATAATTTCCACCTATAAGTAGCTTACATTCCATTAAGCTATTAAATAGAAGAGTAAGAGGTTATTTATTGTGATATAAGGGTATATTTCAAGCATTTTTCATAGTTGCTTGTAAACTGTAGCGTTAATGTATATATACAAGTAGTTATACTTATGATATTGCTATAAACCCATTTAATGTAGTGTTTTCAATGATTTTAGCTAGTTATCAGTGATATATAGCTGTTTTCCAACAAATTGAAGTATAAAATCCTCTTTTTAGAATAATTTGCACCTATAAGTAGCTTACATTACATTAAGTTATTAAATAGAAGAGTAAGAGGTTATTTATTGTGATATAACGGTATATTGCAAGCGTTTTTCATAGTTTCTTCTAAACTGTAGCGTTATTGTATATATACAAGTAGTTTTGCTTATCTTATTGCTATAAACCCATAAAATGTAGTGCTTTCAATGATTTTAGCTAGTTATCTGTGATATATAGCTGTTTTCCAACAAATTGAAGTATAAAATCCTCTTTTTAGAATAATTTGCACCTATAAGTAGCTTACATTACATTAAGCTATTAAATAGAAGAGTAAGAGGTTATTTATTGTGATATAACGGTATATTGCAAGCGTTTTTCATAGTTTCTTATAAACTGTAGCGTTATTGTATATATACAAGTAGTTTTACTTATCATATTGATATAAACCCATAAAATGTAGTGTTTTCAATGATTTTAGCTAGTTATCAGTAATATATAGCTGTTTTCCTACAAATTGAAGTATAAAATCCTCTTTTTAGAATAATTTCCACCTATAAGTAGCTTACATTAAATTAAGCTATTAAATAGAAGAGTAAAAGGTTATTTATTGTGATATAACAGTATATTGCTAGCGTTTTTCATAGTTTCTTCTAAACTGTAGCGTTATTGTATATATACAAGTAGTTTTACTTATCATATTGCTATAAACCCATAAAATGTAGTGTTTTCAATGATTTTAGCTAGGTATCAGTGATATATAGCTGTTTTCCTACAAATTGAAGTATAAAATCCTCTTTTTAGAATAATTTGCACCTATAAGTAGCTTACATTACATTAAGCTAATAAATAGAAGAGTAAGAGGTTATTTATTGTGATATAACGGTATATTGCAAGCGTTTTTCATAGTTTCTTCTAAACTGTAGCGTTATTGTATATATACAAGTAGTTTTACTCATTATATTGCTATAAACCCATAAAATGTAGTGTTTTCAATGATTTTAGCTAGTTATCAGTGATATATAGCTGTTTTCCTACAAATTGAAGTATAAAATCCTCTTTTTAGAATAATTTGCACCTATAAGTAGCTTACATTACATTAAGCTATTAAATAGGTTATTTATTGTGATATAACGGTATATTGCAAGCGTTTTTCATAGTTTCTTGTAAACATTAGCGTTATTGTATATATACAAGTAGTTTTACTTATCATATTGCTATAAATCCATAAAATGTAGTGTCTTCAATGATATTAGCTATTTATCGGTGATATATAGCGGTTTTCCTACAAATTGAAGAATACAATCCTCTTTTTAGAATAATTTGTACCTATAAGTAGGTTACATTACATTAAGCTAATAAATAGAAGAGTAAGAGGTTATTTATTGTGATATAGAGGTATATTGCAAGCGTTTTTCATAGTTTCTTGTAAACTGTAGCGTTATTGTATATATACAAGTAGTTTTACTTATCATATTGCTATAAACCCTTAAAATGTAGTGTTTTCAATGATATTAGCTATTTATCGGTGATATAAAGCTGTTTTCCTACAAATTGAAGTATAAAATGCTCTTTTTCGAATATTTTGCATCTATAATTAGCTTACATTACATTAAGCTATTAAATAGAAGAGTAAGAGGTTATTTATTGTGAAATACCGGTATATTGCAAGCGTTTTTCATAGTTTCTTCTAAACTGTAGCGTTATTGTATATATACAAGTAGTTTTACTTATTATATTGCTATAAACCCATAAAATGTAGTGTTTTCAATGATATTAGCTATTTATCGGTGATATATAGCTGTTTTCCTACAAATTGAAGAATACAATCCTTTTTTTAGAATAATTTGCACCTATAAATAGCTTACATTCCATTAAGCTATTAAATAGAAGAGTAAGAGGTTATTTATTGTGATATAACGGTATATTGCATGCGTTTTTCATAGTTTCTTCTAAACGGTAGCGTTTTTGTATATATACAAGTAGTTTTACTTATCATATTGCTATAAACCCATAAAATGTAGTGTTTTCAATGATATTAGCTATTTATCGGTGATATATAGCTGTTTTCCTATAAATTGAAGTATACAATCATTTTTTTAGAATAATTTGCACCTATAAGTAAGTTACATTACATTAAGCTAATAAATAGAAGAGTAAGAGGTTATTTATTGTGATATAACGGTATATTGCAAGCGTTTTTCATAGTTTCTTCTAAACTGTAGCGTTATTGTATATATACAAGTAGTTTTACTTATTATATTGCTATAAACCCAGAAAATGTAGTGTTTTCAATGATTTTAGCTAGTTATCAGTGATATATAGCTGTTTTCCTACAAATTGAAGTATAAAATCCTCTTTTTTGAATAATTTGCACCTATAAGTAGCTTACATTACATTAAGCTAATAAATAGAAGATTAAGAGGTTATTTATTGTGATATAACGGTATATTGCAAGCGTTTTTCATAGTTTCTTCTAAACTGTAGCATTATTGTATATATACAAGTAGTTTTACTTATAATATTGCTATAAACCCATAAAATGTAGTGTTTTTAATGATATTAGCTAGTTATCAGTGATATATAGCTGTTTTCCTACAAATTGAAGTATAAAATCCTCTTTTTAGAATAATTTGCACCTATAAGTAGCTTACATTACATTAAGCTATTAAATAGAAGAGTAAGAGGTTATTTATTGTGATATAACGGTATATTGCAATCGTTTTTCATAGTTTCTTGTAAACTGTAGCGTTATTGTATATATACAAGTAGTTTTATTTATCATATTGCTATAAACCCATAAAATGTAGTGTTTTCAAAGATTTTAGCTAATTATCAGTGATATATAGCTTTTTTCCTCCAAATTGAAGTATAAAATCCCCTTTTTAGAATAATTTGCACCTATAAGTAGCTTACATTACATTAAGCTATTAAATAGAAGAGTAAGAGGTTATTTATTGTGATATAACGGTATATTGCAAGCGTTTTTCATAGTTTCTTGTAAACTGTAGCGTTATTGTATATATACAAGTAGTTTTACTTATCATATTGCTATAAACCCATAAAAAGTATGTGTTTAATGATTTTTAGCTATTTATCGGTGATATATAGCTGTTTTCCTACAAATTGAAGTATAAAATCCTCTTTTTAGAATAATTTGCACCTATAAGTAGCTTACATTCCATTAAGCTATTAAATAGAAGAGTAAGAGGTTATTTATTGTGATATAAGGGTATATTGCAAGCATTTTTCATAGTTGCTTGTAAACTGTAGCGTTATTGTATATATACAAGTAGTTATACGTATGATATTGCTATAAACCCATTTAATGTAGTGTTTCAATGATTTTAGCTAGTATCAGTGATATATAGCTGTTTTCCTACAAATTGAAGTATAAAATCCTCTTTTTAGAATAATTTGCACCTATAAGTAGCTTACATTACATTAAGCTAATAAATAGAAGAGTAAGAGGTTATTTATTGTGATATAACGGTATATTGCAAGCGTTTTTCATAGTTTCTTTAAACTGTAGCGTTATTGTATATATACAAGTAGTTTTACTTATCATATTGTATAAACCCATAAAATGTAGTGTTTTCAATGATTTTAGCTAGTTATCAGTATATATAGCTGTTTTCCTACAAATTGAAGTATAAAATCCTCTTTTTAGAATAATTTGCACCTATAAGTAGCTTCATTAATTAAGCTATTAAATAGAAGAGTAAAGGTTATTTATTGTGATATAACAGTATATTGCAAGCGTTTTTTCATAGTTTCTTCTAAACTGTAGCGTTATTGTATATATACAAGTAGTTTTACTTATCATATTGCTATAAACCCATAAAATGTAGTGTTTTCAATGATATTAGCTATTTTTCGGTGATATATAGCTGTTTTCCTACAAATTGAAGTATAAAATCCTCTTTTTAGAATAATTTGCACCTATAAGTAGCTTACATTACATTAAGCTATTAAATAGAAGAGTAAGAGGTTATTTATTGTGATATAACGGTATATTGCAAGCGTTTTTCATAGTTTCTTGTAAACTGTAGCGTTATTGTATAATACAAGTAGTTTTACTTATCATATGCTATAAATCCTAAAATGTAGTGTTTTCAATGATATTAGCTATTTATCGGTGATATATAGCTGTTTTCCTACAAATTGAAGTATACAATCCTTTTTAGAATAATTTGCACCTATAAGTAGGTTACATTACATTAAGCTATTAAATAGAAGAGTAAGAGGTTATTTATTGTGATATAACGGTATATTGCAAGCGTTTTTCATAGTTTCTTGTAAACTGTAGCGTTATTGTATATATACAAGTAGTTTTACTTATCTATTGCTATAAACCCTTAAATGTAGTGTTTTCAATGATATTAGCTATTTATCGGTGATATAAAGCTGTTTTCCTACAAATTGAAGTATAAAATGCTCTTTTTAGAATAATTTGCACCTATAATTAGCTTACATTACATTAAGCTATTAAATAGAAGAGTAAGAGGTTATTTATTGTGATATACGGTATATTGCAAGCGTTTTTTCATAGTTTCTTCTAAACTGTAGCGTTATTGTATATATACAAGTAGTTTTACTTATTATATTGCTATAAACCCATAAAATGTAGTGTTTCAATGATATTAGCTATTTATCGGTGATATATAGCTGTTTTCCTACAAATTGAAGTATAAATCCTCTTTTAGAATAATTTGCACTATAAGTAGCTTACATTACATTAAGCTATTAAATAGAAGAGTAAGAGGTTATTTATTGTGATATAACGGTATATTGCAAGCGTTTTTCATAGTTTCTTGTAAACTGTAGCGTTATTGTATATATACAAGTAGTTTTACTTATCATATTGCTATAAACCCATAAATTAGTGGTTTCAATGATATTAGCTATTTATCGGTGATATAAAGCTGTTTTCTACAATTGAAGTATAAAATCTCTATTTAGAATAATTTGCACCTATAAGTAGCTTACATTACATTAAGCTATTAAATAGAAGAGTAAGAGGTTATTTATTGTGATATAACGGTATATTGCAAGCGTTTTCATAGTTTCTTTAAACTGTAGCGTTATTGTATATATACAAGTAGTTTACTTATTATATTGCTATAAACCCTAAAATGTAGTGTTTTCAATATTTAGCTAGTTATCAGTGATATATAGCTGTTTTCCTACAAATTGAAGTATAAAATCCTCTTTTAGAATAATTTGCACCTATAAGTAGCTTACATTCATTAAGCTATTAAATAGAAGAGTAAGAGGTTATTTATTGTGATATAACGGTATATTGCAAGCGTTTTTCATAGTTTCTTGTAAACTGTAGCGTTATTGTATATATACAAGTAGTTTTACTTATCATATTGCTATAAACCCTTAAAATGTAGTGTTTTCAATGATATTAGCTATTTATCGGTGATATAAAGCTGTTTTCCTACAAATTGAAGTATAAAATCCTCTTTTTAGAATAATTTGCACCATAAGTTAGCTTACATTACATTAAGCTATTAAATAGAGAGTAAGAGGTTATTTATTGTGATATAACGGTATATTGCAAGCGTTTTGCATAGTTTCTTGTAAACTGTAGCGTTATTGTATATATACAAGTAGTTTTACTTATTATATTGCATAAACCCTAAATGTAGTGTTTTCAATGATTTTAGCTAGTTATCAGTGATATATAGCTGTTTTCCTACAAATTGAAGTATAAAATCCTCTTTTTAGAATAATTTGCACCTATAAGTAGCTTACATTACATTAAGCTATTAAATAGAAGAGTAAGAGGTTATTTATTGTGATATAACGGTATATTGCAAGCGTTTTTCATAGTTTCTGTAAACTGTAGCGTTATTGTTTATATACAAGTAGTTTTACTTATCATATTGCTATAAATCCATAAAATTAGTGTTTTCAATGATATTAGCTATTTATCTGTAATATATAGCATTTTCCTACAAATTGAAGTATAAAAATGCCGTTTTAGAATAATCTGCACCTTAAGTAGCTTACATTACATTAAGCTATTAAATAGAAGAGTAAGAGGTTATTTATTGTGAAATAATGGTATATTGCAAGCGTTTTTATAGTTTCTTCTAAACTGTAGCGTTATTGTATATATACAAGTAGTTTTACTTATTATATTGCTATAAACCCAAAAATGTAGTGTTTTAATGATTTTAGCTAGTTATCAGTGATATATAGCTGTTTTCCTACAAATTGAATATAAAATCTCTTTTTAGAATAATTTGCACCTATAAGTAGCTTACTTACATTAAGCTATTAAATAGAAGAGTAAGAGGTTATTTATTGTGATATAACGGTATATTGCAAGCGTTTTTCATAGTTTCTTGTAACTGTAGCGTTATTGTTTTATATACAAGTAGTTTACTTATCATATTGCTATAAACCATAAAAAGTAGTGTTTTCAATGATATTAGCTATTTATCGTATATTATAGCGTTTTCCTACAAATTGAAGAATACAATCCTTTTTTAGAATAATTTGCACCTTTAAGTAGCTTACATTACATTAAGCTATTAAATAGAAGAGTAAGAGGTTATTTATTGTGAATAACGGTATATTGCAAGCGTTTTTCATAGTTTCTTGTAAACTGTAGCGTTATTGTATATATAAAGTAGTTTATTTATCTATTACTATAAACCCAAAAATGTAGTGTTTTAATGATTTTAGCTAGTTATCTGTGATATATAGCTTTTCCTACAAATTGAAGTATAAAATCCTCTTTTTAGAATAATTTGCACGTATAAGTAGCTTACATTAAGGTATACGTACATTAAGCTATTAAATAGAAGAGTAAGAGGTTATTTATTGTGATATAACGGTATATTGCAAGCGTTTTTCATAGTTTCTTGTAAACTGTAGCGTTATTGTATATATACAAGTAGTTTTACTTATCATATTGCTATAAACCCATAAAATGTACGTTTTCAATGATATTAGCTATTTATCGGTGATATATAGCTGTTTTCTTACAAATTGAAGTATACAATCCTTTTTTTAGAATAATTTGCACTATAACTAGCTTACATTACATTAAGCTATTAAATAGAAGAGTAAGAGTGTTATTTATTGTGATATAACGGTATATTGCAAGCGTTTTTCATAGTTCTTTAAACTGTAGCGTTATTGTATATATGCAAGTAGTTTTACTTTTATATTACTATAAACCCATAAAATGTAGTGTTTTCAATGATTTTAGCTAGTTATCGTGATATATAGCTGTTTTCCTACAAATTGAAGTAATAAATCTCTTTTAGAATAATTTTCACTATAATTAGCTTACATTACATTAAGCTATTAAATAGAAGAGAAAGAGGTTATTTATTGTGATATAACGGTATATTGCAAGCGTTTTTCATAGTTTCTTGTAAACTGTAGCGTTATTGTATATATACAAGTAGTTTTACTTATCATATTGCTATAAACCCATAAAATGTAGTGTTTTCTATGATATTAGCTATTTATCGGTGATATATAGCTGTTTTCCTACAAATTGAAGTATACAATCCTTTTTTTTGAATAATTTGCACCTATAAGTAGCATACATTACATTAAGCTAATAAATAGAAGAGTAGGAGGTTATTTATTGTGATATAACGGTATATTGCAAGCGTTTTTCATAGTTTCTTCTAAACTGTAGCGTTATTGTATCTATACAATTAGTTTTACTTATTATATTGCAATAAACCCATAAAATGTAGTGTTTTCAATGATTTTAGCTAGTTATCTGTGATATATAGCTGTTTTCCTACAAATTGAAGTATAAAATCCTCTTTTTAGAATAATTTGCACCTATAAGTAGCTTACATTACATTAAGCTATTAAATAGAAGAGTAAAAGGTTATTTATTGTGATATAACGGTATATTGCAAGCGTTTTTCATAGTTTCTTGTAAACTGTAGCGTTATTGTTTATATACAAGTAGGTTTACTTATCATATTGCTATAAACCCATAAAATGTAGTGTTTTTAATGATATTAGCTATTTATCGGTGATATATAGCTGTTTTCCTACAAATTGAAGTATAAAATCCTCTTTTTAGAATAATTTGCAACTATAAGTAGCTTACATTACATTAAGCTATTAAATAGAAGAGTAAGAGGTTATTTATTGCGATATAACGGTATATTGCTAGCGTTTTTCATAGTTCTTGTAAACTGTAGCGTTATTGTATATATACAAGTAGTTTACTTATCATATTGCTATAAACCCAAAAATGTAGTGTTTTCAATGATTTTAGTATTATCGTGATATATAGTGTTTTCATACAAATTGAAGTATAAAACCTCTTTTTAGAATAATTTGCACCTATAAGTAGCTTACATTACATTAAGCTTTAAATAGAAGAGTAAGAGGTTATTTATTGTGATATAACGGTATATTGCAACGTTTTTCATAGTTTCTGTAAACTGTAGCGTTATTGTATTATACAAGTAGTTTTACTTATCATATTGCTATAAACCCTTAAATTAGTGTTTTCAATGATTTAGCTATTATCAGTATATAAGCTGTTTTCCTACAAATTGAAGTATAAAATGCTCTTTTTAGAATAATTTGCACCTATAATAGCTTACATTACATTAAGCTATTAAATAGAAGAGTAAGAGGTTATTTATTGTGATATAACGGTATATTGCAAGGTTTTTCATAGTTTCTCTAAACTGTAGCGTTATTGTATATATACAAGTAGTTTTACTTATCATATTGCTATAAACCCTAAAATGTAGTGTTTTCAATGATATTAGCTATTTATCGTGATATAAGCTGTTTTCCTACAAATTGAAGTATAAAATCTCTTTTAGAATAATTTGCACCTATAATAGCTTACATTACATTAAGCTATAAATAGAGAGTAGAGGTTATTTATTGTGATATAACGGTATATTGCAAGCGTTTTTCATAGTTTCTTGTAAACTGTAGCGTTATTGTATTAATACAAGTAGTTTAACTTATCATATTGCTATAAACTCTTAAAATGTAGTGTTTTCAATGATATTAGCTATTTATCGGTGATATAAAGCTGTTTTCCTACAAATTGAAGTATAAAATCCTCTTTTTAGAATAATTTGCACCTATAATTAGCTTACATTACATTAAGCTATTAAATAGAAGAGTAAGAGGTTATTTATTGTGATATAACGGTATATTGCAAGCGTTTTTCATAGTTTCTTCTAAACTGTAGCGTTATTGTATATATACAAGTAGTTTTACTTATTATATTGCTATAAACCCATAAAATGTAGTGTTTTCAATGATTTTAGCTAGTTATCAGTGATATATAGCTGTTTTCCTACAAATTGAAGTATAAAAACCTCTTTTTAGAATAATTTGCACCTATAAGTAGCTTACATTACATTAAGCTATTAAATAGAAGAGTAGAGGTTATTTATTGTGATATAACGGTATATTGCAAGCGTTTTTCATAGTTTCTTGTAAACTGTAGCGTTATTGTATTATACAAGTAGTTTACTTATCATATTGCTATAAACCCTTAAATTAGTGTTTTCAATGATTAGCTAGTTTATCGTAATAAAGCTGTTTCTACAATTGAAGTATAAATCCCCTTTTTAGAATAATTTGACACCTATAATTAGTGCTTACATTACATAAGCTATTAATAGAAGAGGTTAAGACGTTATTATGGTGATATAACGGTATATTGCAAGCGTTTTTCTATAGTTTCTTCTAAACTGTAGCGTTATTGATTATACAAAGTAGTTTTACTTATTATAGTGCTATAAAACCCATTTAAAATGTAGTGTTTTCAATGATTTTAAGACTATATTTCAGAGATATATAGCTGGTTTGCCTACAAATTGACAAGTATTTAAAAACTCTTTTTAGAATAATTTGCCCACCTATAAGTAGTTACATTACATTAAGCTATTAAATAGAAGCGTTAAGAGGTTTTTATTGTTAGATAACAGTATATTTGCAAGCGTTTTCATAGTTCTTGTAAAATGTGAGCGTGTATGTATAATACAAATTAGTTTTACTGTATCATATTGCCCTATAAAACCCATAAAATGTAGTGTTTTCAATGATTTCAGCGGTTTTAGTTATAGTGAAAAAGGTTTTTGTTTCTACAATTTAAGTATATTTCTTTATATCTGTAGTAAATAGCTGTTTTTATATTGGTTACATGACTATAGTTTACAATGTAATTGAGCTAAAAAATATCTATTTTTCATGAAATTAGGTCTCAATTTTAATCTTAAAACAAACGTTTTTTCCAAGTATTTTAATGTATTTTGGAAAGCCTAAAAAAATTCGAAATTTGTAATTATCAGACTTTTACACAACTATATTTAAATATTATGAGCTTAAAATATGTATTTTTAATGAAAATTATGTATCATTTTTAATCTTAGAAACTACGTTTATTTCCAAGTGTGTTTAATGGTATTTATGGAAGTCTAAAAAATGTCGAAAAATTGACATTATTCAGCCTCTTTACTTTTTTGATGAGGAGAAATTCAAAATAGGTATTATAGTGTTTTCGTTTAGAAAGTGCTTATTTTAAACTACTGTAAGCTTATCAAAGAGTTGAGACTTATGTTGTGATACAATGTAACATTACACGGTTTTTAATAGTTTCTTGTTAATTGTAGTGGTTATATAATTAATATCAATTGAAATTTACCTCATAAGTAATGCTTTTATACCCTCAAAAAGTGTTCTTTCAATTGATTTTAGCTAGTATTTCGGTGATATATAGCAGTTTCCTACAAATTGATGATACAATCCTTTTTTTAGAATAATTTGCAACCTATGAGTAGCTTACATTACATTAAGCTAATAAATAGAAGAGTAATAGGTATGTATTGTGATATAACGTATCTGGCAAGTGTTTTTTCATGTTTCTTCTAAACTGTAGCGTATTGTTATATATACAAGTCGTGTTAACTTATTCATATGCCTATAAAACCCATAAAATGTTAGTGTTTGACAATGATTTTAGCAAGTATCAGTGAAGAGGTTTTTTTTTTTTTCTACTGTTACGAGCGACACAGTGAGTTGTCTAGAGGAATGAGTAGTAGCGAGAACTGAAAACGCCCCGTAAAACCATAACAAAAAAAAGGTAATGGAAAAGAAGTAGAATAACAATAACAATTTAATAATATAAATAAATCAACGTATGTAGCCAAGGAGTTAAGATGATCTTGTTTTTGAAGCACTAAACAGAAGATGACCTAAAGAAAATGTTATATAACTAAGATGACCAATATGTTTTTCTACATAACACAAGATAATTAACCCTAGAGAAAAACCACAAAAAGAAACTTAGATGATTTCACCACCCAGTAGTAAAGCTTAATAATAATTAATGTGAGTTGACTTGAGTAGAGTCCCCGGTGCTAATGTTGACTGGTTTGGTACTACGTAAAGCACAAGGAATGGTGTGTTAATGCTATGTTACTCGAGAGAGTAGATAACGCTTCAGCTATATACAGAGACTGCCTTAACAAAAGAAAACGAGGTTTATAAATTGCGCTCGTTATATTGCCTGGGCTGGGGCTCTTCACTCAGCTTTGAGTCGAAAACAAACGGCGAGATCCCGGAGTAGTTACGGTGCCTTCCCCCCCATTCGTGTTGATTGAGGAAGGTAGTTAGTGGTACTCCAGGCAGTGTGTGTTGGTGTGTTTGCTGTGTGTGTGTGTGTGGGGTGTGTTGGTGGTGGTCATGTTGTGTGAGTGTGTGTGTGTGTGTGTGGAGTGAATGGTGTGTGTGGTGTGTAGTGTGTGTGTGTGTCAAACAGGATAAGGATAAGGCGAGGCTTATGATACCTCCCCAGTAAGACGACGCCACTGGGAAGAAGTGGAAGTCGTAGGAGTTGAATGTGTCAAGGTGAGCCTCTAGTGCGGAGAGGGGAGAGCGCGTAATGATGTTGTCGGTGTGCCCTTGATGTGGATGATGGTCAGGTTGTAAGGTTGGAGGGAGGAAAAGACCATCGGAGAAGGCGTTGATGGTTAAACTTGCTGCGATTTAGGAAGGACAGAGGGTTGTGATCAGTGTGTAGACTTTTAAAGGATCTTGACTTGGCGGAGATAACACGAAATTTTTGTACCGCTGAGGACGATTGCCAGGAGAGTTCTTTCTCGAGGTGCTGTACCGCTTTGTGGTGGATGTTGAAAATCTTGCTGAGTGGTGTATGCCAAGGGGTGATGATATGACCCTCCACTCTTGTAAGAGTGTACAGCTCCTAAGGCTGTTGTCGCTGGCATCTGTTTGCAGAGCAAAGGGTTGGCGAAGTCGGGAAGCGATGAGCCACTGGACCCTGGGACAGGAAGTTTCTTAAGTTGGTTGGAAGGCGGCTTGGCAGACGTCCTTCCAGTTGTAGGTCACAGCCCCACTAGTGAGCCGGGTGAGAGGGACGGTCGCGGCTTAGCGGCCCGAAGTTCGGGACAGAAATCTCCGGTAGTAACCCGCCATACCGAAAGCGCCGTAGGGCCTTCCGAGTAGTAGGGGCAGGGTCACTCCAAGATGGCGGAGATGCTTGGCATTTTGGGTTTGCGTACTTGGCTGTCACACCTCGGGGTCCCAGGGTATGTAACCGTGGTTTCGGCTGGAAGGTGGTCTTGGCCGCTTGGATGGTCAGTTGTGCTCCCTGCAGCGCTGGGTCAACACTGTTTCCCGGAGTTTTTAGAAGGTTGCTGCTCCCAATGCTCTGTCAAATCAGAATGTCGTATAGGATCCAGAAACTCCAGCCAGATCCTGTAATAAGTAGTCCATTGCCCTTTGGAAGGTAGAAGGGGGGCATTCTCATCCCAAAAGGCATGGACTCTTGTATTGGAACAAGACCAAAGGGTGTGATGAAGGCTGATATTGTTGGGCTTTCCGTAAGGGGTATTTGGTAGTGATCCCTTTCAGTAAGTCAATTTTTGGTTATATAATGATGTCTGGTCAAACCTGTATGTCGATGAGATCATCATTCTTGGTAGAGGGTGTAGGCGTCCCGGAACAGTCACAGCGTATACTCTGCGGTAGTCCGTTGCAGAGGCGCAGTTGTCCATCCTCCTTGGGGACGAAATGGGGAACATGTGACACCCACGGAGACGGTGGAATAGCCTAGTCCTCTTGGAGTAGATAATCACCTCTTGCCCTATCTGGTCACATTTCCGAGGATGTAGTCGGTAGTGGTGGTTGACGAGAGGAGAGGTTCCCTGGGAGAAGCGTCGACATAGTGGGAGGTCATGTTACATATATTAGGATGATGTTTCCCGGGGGGCCGGAAGGACATCTGTTATGGTTTAAGCATAATGGGGTTATGTCTCTCCTGTGAGAGGAAGATAGGTGTGTTAGGTAATCTCTGAGATTACCAAGTATGGGTGAGTTTTTTCACAATCTGTACCTGTTACAAGGGTGGTGTATTTTCAGGTACAGAAACTGGTTGCAAACTGGCATTGTATGTGAAATCATGTATTTATTTGTATAGGTGCAAGGTTTGGTCTACTCTGTATAATTCAGTAGATTAATAGTGAATTAGCTGAGTGCTTTTTACGGCGGTCGGGAAGTGTTTATGGTTGTAGTTATTGTCACTGACCTTCTTACATGATGTTTATAAGGACCATGGTATTAGCTTGCAAAGGTGAATCAAAGACTGGAATAATGAAAGCAAGGACTTTGTCACCTTCATGAATTGTTCTTACTTGGAGGCTGTTACTAATCAAAGTGTGTTTTTTTCAATGTACCCCTTGAGCTTGTTTGACGATTGCTTCGGGCAAATGAGCGGACTTGCTTGGTCAAGAGTAGTTGCTTAAGTTTCTCAATGTATTGAGTGATAGTGACAAGTTTACTGGTAGTGTTGTTTAGCAATCTGTTCCTTTGATTACCTTAAGTGGCCCCCTAACATTACGAACCCAAACAATACGCTCAAAGGGAGCAAACACAAAGGGAATCGTTGGGTGTCTCCCGGTATTGCGAATAGACGATAAGGTAAGGCTTCGGTCCCATTCTTGGCTCCTTTGTCATGACAAAACGTGCGGAGAACAGAAGGCCTTAAGGGTCTGGTGAGTCATCTCTCTCAAAGCTACCTGGTGATTGAGGATGGTATGCCGTAGATAGAGTCGTGTGTGATTCCAAGCTCTGCCAGACAACGCGGACAAAGAGACCTCAGTGAAATTTGTGCCCGCGGTCACTTTGAATTCCCTAGGTATGCCAAAGGTAGTGAACAGTTGTAGTGAGTTTTTAGTTTTGAACACAATGATTTGGCTGTAATGTTTTTAAGTGGGAAAGCCTCAGGGTTATCGGGGTGGTGGGAAACATATAGTGAGGATGTATTGGTTCCCTCTCCCGACTTTTAGGGCAATGGGCCAACGATGTCAAGATAATCTTTTGAAAAGGTTCCTCAGCATTGGATAGGTTGGAGTGGGGTAGCTGAGGAATATTTTGTTAGGTTTTCCCATCATCTAGCCAAGTGTGACAGAATTTTATTATTGAAGTTAGGTCTTTTTTTACATCCTGCGCAGTATAACAGTCAGTGAGTGGTATTTTTGTCACAAGTTTTCTAATTCTACATGGGGACCGGCTTTTCTCCCTGAGCGATATCCATATTGGCTCTCTCAAGTTGCCAATTGGCAATACCAATTTGGGAACTTCAGCCCCAAGTGGCATCTCAGAAAGTTTATGCAGTTTGAAGAGCCTCATAAGAACTTTGTCCTGGTAATAGAAAGCAAGGGAATGAGTGATCTGATCTCTTAGGAATGGTTCGGCATGGTACCGAGACCAGAGTAGCATCGTCTCGTTTGAGCCTCAAGCAAGTAGTTGTTCAGAGAATACCTTGCCAAGACTTACGTTAGGCGTATGAGGTAGTGGTAGTTGACAAGGGCTGAGGGGGTATTGGAGCAGTTTGCTTCGGACTGTGCACGGGAACGGCACAGTTAGGAAAAAGGATTTGGCTGCCTCCGGTTCCATGTGAGCTGTGGGGTTGTATGGTAATGGTGATGTATTAGTGCAAGGGGTGTGGAATGACTAACTCACCAGCGCACGATCGTTTAGCTAACAGGATAGTTAGTATGAGGAAATGGGTTAAAGATTGTCCTCACTGACAGCAAATGGGGGGGGTTGGTGGCAATCTACTCCATTAACAAGCGGATAATAAGGTACGGGAAAAAGTCCTGTGAAAATCTTTGAGGACACCTTCTCCCCTGTATACTTCCGTTCTACTATGGAAGTGCAGATTTTAAGAGGCATTGATTGGGCAGAAGCAGATCCTGATAATCTTGGATGAGGAGCGCTCTCAGAGTCAGAGTCGAGGGAGACAGTACCCTTGTGACCTGAAGGTTTGAAAGGATCAGTAACAAAAGGGAGGGAATTATTGTGTTCACCGAAGCAATGGTGTAGAAAATGTGCCCAATTTAGCTACTGACACCTAGGGGTCAGGACAGTTCTTTATGAGGGTGGCCAGTTATTCTCACAGAAAAGTAGCAGAACACACTCTGGCTGAACCACTTATTCAGACTTACCATCCTTTCATAACTGCACATGAACTTACACTGCGACTGAGCCTTCTTCTCTCCCGAGGATACAGGGGCGATGTACTAAGGAAAAAAGATATCTGCTATTTTAGCAGCTTTGAGTAGGTTTGTCTCATCCTTGTCGTAATGTGCAACATGATTGAGTAGGATATTACGTTTAAATTCCTCAGTGCTACGAGATTTACAGATCGTATAAGTGGTGACTGATGCAGACTTGAGCCAATTTTTAAGGGCCTTTCCGAATTTGCTCTGAGGCAAAATTGTCTAAGGTAAGTTGTTGACGCAGTATTTTGTCATTGTTGCGGAAGTTTTGTCGGTATCTTTCTGGGTGACCGCGTTATAAACTGTAAGTATAGCATCTTTAACTACAGCATGAAGTCGGCATTCTTTATCCTGCACACTGTCTAGAACAGATAAAGCCTTTCCATTAAGTTTTGGCTGACAAGCCAGGTCCAATCCTGAGTTTAGGTACCTGAAATGCGTGGCAGAGGATCGGGAACTCTCTAACGAAAGCTTCAGGAATTCGTAATCAGAGAAACTGAGGTTTAAAAGAGGCCAGATAATGTTTTGTTATGGTAATTTATTTGGAGTTGGAGTGCGTGACCGTTTATCGGTGAGAGATCGAGGGGACTTTTAACTGATGTTCTCTATTCATGTTCTTTGTCTGCTCTTTCACTCTCTTGTATTTGTAACTGGTATTCGCGTGCGAGGAACTTTTCTTCTCTTTCACTGTTCTCTTTCACGGTCTTTTTCTTCTCTTTCACGCTTTGTATTGTAAACTGGTATTCGCGGTCGAGAACTGGTTTCTTCTCTTCCGTTCTCTATCATGTCTTTTTCTGCTTTTCATCGTCTAACTTCATTGTAATGCCTGCATTTCACTTTTCTCCACTGTAGGAGAAGTACTGTGTCTGAAGAACCTCTAGAAGTGGTGGTTCTGACTGAGGCGTCACAGGTTATTGGGTCTTCACCTAGATGAGTTAAATGAGTTCATAAAGGTGTTCCTTTTTATATCATGAGTGAAACGGGATGTTAAAGTAGCGGCAATATACTTGAGAGGACTTTAGTAAAACTCTTGCAGCTTTAAGTTCGTTCAGCAGAGGGATTACCGACAAAACTCTTCCGCATCAAAACCCCATGATTAATGTTTAAAACAAAATTAAGAAAAAACATATAGGGTTAGAAGCGAGAGCCAAGGCGTATTTCAGGGAAAATCACTCGAGCTATTAAACTGAATACCCGACATGAGATTTGAAGGGGCAAAGACCCTGGAGATGTTATAACTTCGAAGGATATAACGAGCCAGTGGGAGAAGTTACAGAGAATGGCGAGTACGCACAATACTGCACACAAGGATCTGGAATAAGTGCACTCAAATGTTGGAGTTTGAATTGGTCAAGTTAATAATCGAGTGAGGTTAACTAGATTTGGAACATCGCTGGTTCCGTGAGAAAAGATGAGTCAGATAGCTTAGCGGGGAGGAAGTGTGTTTTGCACTACTTGGATAAAATTATCAAACAGGAGCAATAAGGTATTTAAAGGTTGTGTGGACGAACTGGGAAACGCCTCTACACCAGGCCTTTCGTGATAGAGTGAGTTTGTTAAAGGCACAGCTATCCCACACGTCAATCATGTAGAACACGTAAAGTAATAACCCACCAACATAGACACATTGAACTATCACAACAAAAGAAAATACCTGGTGTGTGTGAAAACACAGAAAAAATATGAATATCACTGAAGTGAGATAAGAAATAACACAGAAAGGTTATTACATCCTGGACAGGCCCCCAACTGTGTTTACGAGGCGAGGACAGTGAGTTGTCAGAGGAAGGAGTAGCGAGACTGAACCGCCCGAAACCATAACAAAAGGTGATGGAAAGAAGTAGATAACAATAATTGACATTATTCAGCCCTTTTTTTGATAGAGAAAATTCAAAATGTGGAGTTATAGTTGTTTTCGTTAGAAATGCTATTTTAAACTACTGTAAGCTATAATAGGATTTGAGACTCTATATTGTGATACATTGTATATTATACGGTGTTTTTCATAGTTTCTTCTTAATTGTAGTGTTATATCATTAATAGAAGAATTTACCTTATGTATAATGCTTTATAACCTCAAAATGTGTTCTTTTCAATGATTTTAGCTAGTTATCGGTGATATATAGCTGTTTTCCTACAAAATTTTAAGTATGCAATCCTTTTTTAGAATAATTTGGACCTATAAGTAGCTTACATACATTAAGCTAAAAATAGAAGAGTAGGAGGGTATTTATTGTGAATAACGGTATATAGCAAGCGTTTTTCATAGTTTCTTCTAAACTGTAGCGTTTTTTGTATATATACAAGTAGTTTTACTTATCATATTGCTTAAACCCATAAAATGTGTTTTCTATGATTTTAGCTAGTTATCAGTAATATATAGCTGTTTTCCTACAAATTGAAGTATAAAATCCTCTTTTTAGAATAATTTGCACCTATAAGTTTGCTTACATTACATTAAGCTATTAAATAGAAGAGTAAGAGGTTATTTATTGTGATATAACGGGTATATTGCAAGCGTTTTTCATAGTTTTTTTGTAAACTGTAGCGGTTATTGTATATATACAAGTAGTTTTACTTTCATATTTGCTATAAACCCTTAAAATGTAGTGTTTTCACTGATATTTGCTATTTATCGGGGATATAAACCTGTTTTCCTACAAATTGAAGTATAAAATGCTCTTTTTAGAATAATTTGCACTATAATTAGCTTACATTACATTAAGCTATTAAATAGAAGAGTAAGAGGTTATTTATTGTCATATAACGGTATATTGCAAGCGTTTTTCATAGTTTCTTCTAAACTGTAGCGTTATTGATATATACAAGTAGTTTTACTTATTATATTGCTATAAAGCCCATAAAATGTAGTGTTTTCAAAGATTTTAGCTAGTATCAGTGGGTATATAGCTGTTTTCATACAAATTGAAGTATAAAAACCTCTTTTTAGAATAATTTGCACCTATAAGAGCTTACATTACATTAAGCTATTAAATAGAAGAGTAAGAGGTTATTTATTGTGATATAACGGTATATTGCAAACGTTTTTTATAAGTTTTCTTCTAAACTGTAGCGTTATTGGGATATATACAAGTAGTTTTACTTATCATATTGCTATAAACCCATAAAATGTAGTGGTTTTCAATGATTTTAGCTAGTTATCAGTGATATATAGCTGTTTTCCTACAAATTGAAGTATAAAATGCTCTTTTTAGAATAATTTGCACCTATAAGTAGCTTACACTACATTAAGCTATTAAATAGAAGAGTAAAAAGGTTATTTATTTTGAAAATAACGGTATATTGCAAGCGTTTTTCATAGTTTCTGTAAACTGTAGCGTTATTGTATATAAAACAAGTAGTTTTACTTATCATATTGCTATAAACCCTTAAAATTTAGTGTTTCAATGATATTAGCTATTTATCGGTGATATAAAGCTGTTTTTCCTACAAATTGAAGTATAAAAGCTCTATTTTGAATAATTTTCACCTATAATTAGCTTACATTACATTAGCTAATAAATAAAAAGAGTAGGAGGTTATTTATTGTGATATAAGGTTTTATTGCAAGCGTTTTTTCATAGTTTCTTGTAAACTGTTAGCTTTTTTAAAATCAAATTTTTTTTTATTTTTTAAAAAAATTTAAATTTTTTTTAAAATTTTTTTTGGGGTTTAGCTTTTTTTTAAAAAAAAAAACCTTTTTTGAAAAAACCCCCTTTTAAAATAAGTTCATTTAAATTTAAACTATTAAAAAGAAGAGTAAAGGGGGTTTTTTTTAATTAAAAAACTTTTAGGTTTTTCTTTTTTTTTTAAAATTTTTTTTAATAAAAGTAGTTTTTTTATTATTTTAAAAACCCCAAAAGAAATTTTTCCCTGAAAAGCTATTTTTAGGTTTTAACTTTTTTTTTAAAATTTAAGTATAAAACCTTTTTTGAAAATTTGTGTGTGCTTAATTTTTATTAACATTTAAAAAAGATAAAAGGGGTTTTTTTTTTTTATATAACGGGATATTGAAGTTTTTTTTAGTTTCCCTTTTTAAAATTTTTTTAATAAAAAATTTATTATTAAAACATAAACCCCTAAAATTAAAATTTTTTCAAAATTTTTAATTTATTATTTAATTTTTCCCCTTTAAAATTTTAAAAAATTTTTTTTGAAAATTTGTATTTTAAAAATTTTTACTTAATATTAAAAAAAGAAAATTTTTTTAAACGGGAAATTCCCCTTTTTTCATGTTTCTTGTAAAAAGTCCCTTTTTATACCAAAGGGTTTTCTTATATATTCATAAACCCTTTTGGTTTTTCAAATTTTCGTTTAAAAATTAAAATTTTTTTAAAATTGAATATAAACTTTTTAAAAAATTTGGGCCCAATAAATTTCTTACTTAATTTAAAAAGGGTTTTAAAAGGAATTTTTTTAACGGGATATTCAAGGGTTTTTCTATTTTTTAAACAAATTATTTATATATAAAAAATTTTTAAAAATTTGCTTCCCTTTAAAAAAGGTTTCAATTTTTTTTCTTTTTAGGTTTTTTTAAAAATTGAAGAATAATTTTTTTTTAAAAAATTTGTTATAAAAGGGTTAATTCTTAACTAATAAATTTTAAATTTTTTATTATTTGTATAGGTTTTAAGGGGTTTTTTAAGTTTTTCGGGTTATTGTATTAAAAAAGGTTTTTTCAATTTTAAAATTTTTTTTTATTTTTTCCAAAAATTTTGCTTTTTATTGGGGATATAAAAATTTTTTAAATTGAATATAAAATTTTTTTTTAAAAAATTTCTTAAGGTTTCTTAAATTGTATTAAAAGAAAAAATTTTTTTTGTTTTAAAAATTTAAAAGATTTTTTTTATTTTTTTCAATTACGTTTTTAAAAAATTTTTTTTTAATTTAAATAAACCAAAAAAATTTTATTTTTAAGGGGTTTTTTTTATTGTAATTATTTTCAAAATAAAAAAATCTTTTTTTAGTAAATTTTATTAAATAGTTACATTACATTGCTAAAAAAAAAGTAGGGGGGTTTTTTTTTTGTTTTAACGGAATTAAGCGTTTTTAAAATTTTTTGTAAAAAAGTCTTTTGTTTTAATAAAGTAGTTAAATTTTAAAATTTTTTTTTTAAAATTTAGGTTTTTTATTTTATTTTTTATCGGGGAAATAAGCTTTTTCCCCCCTTTTTTAAAATGTCTTTTTTTATTTACCATAAATTTTCCTTACTTTTTAAAATAAAAGGAAAATTTTTATTTTTTAAAAAATTTTTTAAGTTTTTTTTTTTTAAATGAGGTTTTTATATAAAAAAATAGTTTTATTTCTACTATAAAAAGTTTGGTTTTCAATATTTGCAGATTAGGAAAATTTTTTTTTTACAAATTAATTTTTTTTTTATTTTAAAAGTTTTTAAAAAAACAA
>JACEEZ010005020.1:0-20014 GCA_016584305.1 Chionoecetes opilio
TTTCCCCCGCTGCCCCGCCCAAAAAAAGATTGGGAGAAAAAGGGGGTTTTTTTTTTAAAGGGGCCCCTTAAACAAGGAAAGAGTCCCCTTTTTTTTTTTTAGGGGACACGGGAAAAATTCTTAAAAAAAAAACTTTGTTGAAGGGGGGAAAAAGGCGGGGGAAAGACTTTCCCCTCCCGGGCCAAAACCCACGGGAATTAGGGAGGCCCCCCAAAGGAAAACGGGGGTAGCTCCGCGGCTTCGGCGTGCGTTCATCGAGTAGCTCGCGGGGCTTCGGCTGCTTTTCATACAGTAGTACTTCACGCGGCTTGGGGCGCGCGTTCTACGTGTGCACACGGTTCGCGAAGTGATATTATATTCTGCGGAAAAACTGCAGCAGTAACCTCAGCGAGTCTGAGTAACGGGCGGAAACCGCGACGCGTAGGAGAATCCTGCTGCCAAGCCGGGCCCCGCTGCCTGAGGTTGCCGACTAAAGGCTGGCAAGGAAAACTCTACGGGATACGACTACCCGGGTTTCCCCGGCCTCGTCCTGGCGTGCCTCGGCCGAGACCCCCCCGGGACCCCGGAGCGGGGCAGGACTCGCCCCCCCTCTCTTCGGGCCCTTTGGGGGACCACTGGGCGCGGGGGCCACCCCTGGGGGGGGCGGGGGCCGGGAGGTGGAAACCCCCTCGCGACTACGAGCCCTACTTATACCTCCTTCGGGGGCTTCCCCTGGGTTCCCCCTCGGAACCCCGGGGCATTACGAGGCCCTACAACAGGGCCTTAGGACCTCTGGGGTCCCACATACGGGTTTTCCTGAAGGCGACCACGATGGTGATTATTCCCTGTTGACAAGTGCATGATGGGGCACGTTAAGGGGCCCCTGGGGGACCTGTATCAAGCCAGGACTCTAGGGGGGACGGGGAGGGTCGCCCCGGCATAGCCGAGCTATTGCTACCCCGGGGGAAACCCAAAGCTCCCCGTACTCCGCGACACAAGGGGCTTTTTCCCCTTACCTTCTTAGAATTTGGGTCCCCCTACCCCCCCCCCCAAGGGTGGGGGTGCCGGGGTTTTGCATCCCACGCCAGCCCGTTGGATAGAACCTCAGGGGGTTTGGGGGGGGCGCTAAAACAGGGCACTTAACACCCCCCCCCCCGTTGAGCCCGCTACGAAATTTCCCTCCCCCCTTCGGGAGTAGGGGGGCGTGGGGCTTAACATTTTGGGCGCAGTAAAACGGATCCAGACTAGTGGCTGGCGGGGTTACTGCAGATGAAGAGATAGCCAAGGGGGGCGCGATAAATGTTGGTATCGATAACGTACCGTGAAATTTTTGGTGGGCCCGATAACTACTGCGTAATTTTTTTTTTTTTTTGGGTAGTACGTACCGATCCCGTGATAATTTTTGGGGTAGTACGAAAACGATCTGCGAGAAAAAAAAAAAAAAAAAAAAAAAAAAAAAAAAAAAAAAAATTCTAAACGCGATGAATGCGCGAGACTGCGAACCAAATGTTTATTTTTGGGCGTTACTATGCTACCTAGAAAACTACAGTTACACATTATAACTGGAAAATTTAATTATTTCTATTATTATCTATAATCTTGCGCTTTGCCCCCGTAATACTTTTGTTTCGTCGTCATTAAGTATCGCGGCGCTCGAGGTATCGCTAGCCCCCTCGGAGAAGCGAGCCCCCAAATGCTTAGTAAGCGTGTGGGGTGCGTGAGGCCATGACGATATTAGGCCCACCCCGAAGAGAGTCTGAATGTGTAAGTGACTGCGCACCCCGGGGATCATAGGGTCATGGGGGCGAGCTACGGCCCCGGGGCTCGGCGGCTGCCGTGTGACCCTAAAATAGGGGGGTTCGTTTAGGAAACAGAAAAATTCCTTATGGAGTCCCTGAGCGTGAAAGGACTAAAAATTTTAGGGGGAGGAAAACGGGTCGGTCGAAAGAGGAAGAAAATATTAACTGGCTCCTCGCGTGCCTGGGGGCCGGGGAGGATAAGTACTGCCCACGACCTCGGCGTAAGGGGAAAGGGAAAAAATTTAACCCTCCTCCGGGTCCAGTGTAGTATCAGCACCGTGTCGGGGTGGCCGGGTTAATTAGTCCCTGGCCCCGCCCGACTCACGATCCCATACTTTTTTCCCCGGGGGGGGATGCCCCACCCGGGCCGATCAGGCCCTGTAGGCCCGGGGGGGTGTAAACACCCGGGCGGGTGGTCCACACGCCGATTTTGCAAAACTTCCGCGCCCAAAACAGGGGGGGCAGACGGTGGTTCAAAAACCTGGGGTATCTTTAAGGTCCTCCCCGCGTTGGGTGGTAGGTAGGGGGGGAAAGGGGCCCGTGGGGCTGACGAAGGGCGATTCCCCCCACATTCCCCTCTTGGGGGGTCGAGGAGTGGGGTCCCTGAGAAACCCCCCCCAGGGTTCTCTGGCGAGAAGAGGACAGGATGCAAAATGCCCGCACCTTCATCCCAGGGGATTAAACCTGGCTCCCCCAAAGTTAGGCCCTGTGACCCACGGGGTATAAAGGGCATGATTCAGGGCACGGTGCCAGGAAGGGGCACATTGCCGGGACCCCCCGTCGCCCTTGCCCCGTATGTCATGCCATGTCATGTCATAACTATTTTTTTCACTTTTCCCGGGGAGGCACTGGTGTAAATTGGGTGTTTCTATTTCAGATCTCGTGAGGGTTTGAAGACCGCGGTAATAATAACTTCTCCTTCCAAAGTTCTCACGAGTGATAAAAATATATTATATGAGGGTTTTGGCAAATTCTCCCTCCAAGGTTCCCCCCCCCAGGGATCGCAAAGGATCCCCTCCATGAGGACTCCCGGCGACCGACCCACGTTTTTGCATCAAAACCTTCGGCTTAAAACCGGGCCCTTTCGGCCCCCTTTTGAGCGCTCAGGGGCGCTACCCCCTCAAGTTGTGGTGATCCCCCTGCCGCGCCAAACCCAACCCCCCCGTCCGCTGCTTTTTCCTTGCCCATGGCTTCCCTTTCCCCCGGATGACGGGGCCGGGGGGGGGCAAACGTGGCCTCTTTGTTCCCCCCAGGGGGGGAAAGTGAAACCTACGAGGCCATGACGTCCCCTGCACACAGCCCCCCCCCTGTGGCTCTTCTCCGGGGAAAACCACAGGACTTCCACAAGCCCGCAGGCCGAAGGCCCCGCTTTGCCCCCGGGGGTAGGTACGTGCAACTCTACGATGCCACGAGGGGCCTACCACACTGCCCCCCCTTTGGGGCCTCTCTTCGGGGCCCTCGGGGGACCACTGGGCATTGGGGCAACACTAGCGGGGGACTGGGGTTCGGAGGGGAACACGCGCTACGACGCCCTACTAGACACGCTACTACACCCCCTCTAGACACCTGCACCTGGGGTTTTTCCCCCCGGGGTTACCCCTGGGACCCCAGAGCATGGCAAGACACTCAGCAGGGTTTTAGGAAGAAACGAAAAATTTCAGAAAATCCCTTCACCAAGCGGTACCGGGCCTCACCGGCCGCGGCCCGCAGCGTTATGATACCCCCAAGACGATCCCGGAGGTTCTCCTTGATTTCCCCGGCGTTTAAAACAACGTGACCTAAAAGAGGGCCCACCCACCGCGCACCGATGAACTCTAGAAGCATACATGGATCGGCCTGGTTTCCCGACCCCGACCCACAGGGTGGGTACTGGCAAATTCCAACGCGAAGGCACCGACACAAAAAGGGGCCCCCCACCAGTTTTGAAAGGCTTTTTTTTATCAACTAGTGGCATTCGGCCTATGTAACGGACCGGGGGCCACATCTCCAGCTTTAAGGGCCAAATCTTGGAAGGTTGAACTGGGTAAAATGTCTTTCTTACCTCGACGCCATAATGTATTCTCGCCACTTTGGGGAGCAAATCTAACCCCCTACGTTGCGGTCTTGGCGACTACAGGGCCCGGGGTTTTCACTGAAGCCTTCGAAATGCGCCCCCGGCACGCGTGAAACGGGTTTCTTGTCCGTTTTTCCCCTTGAGAGGGGATCACGGCAGACAAAAGAAATTGGCGCTATCGCGACGTCTCGACTCCAACCACTACTAGCAATTGCAGTCGTTTCCCCGGGGATGGCCGCCTACTACCGGGGGGTACATTAAAACTTCTCAACCCCAGCCGCTTTACTATACTTTCTGCGGGCCCTAAAGTTACCTGGAACTGGACCACCCAAAGTGGGCAGCCTTTCGCGATCTTAAAAAGGCACTGACAAACCCCTGTCCTGCTTTCCCGAATTTCGAGCTCCCCTTCCGTCTTATCGGATGCCAGTATTTTGGGCCTGGTGCGACCTTTCCCAACTCTGCAATAAAAGGGAAAAATCCATCGCCCATAAGGCCGGACCTAACCACTTTTGGAAAAAAAACTATACGCGACGAAGAAGGATGTCCCCCTCGCTATCTCTGGGGACTACGGAAGTTTCGCCCCTATTTGCTTTGCAACAAATTCCACATCTTCACGGGCCACCACAGCTCCGTGGCTACGTTCTATATCCGGAAGACCGCCCGCTCCATACGTGGGGCCCCGTTCCCTTTAAAGGAAGATGACTTCGAGATCAAGCATAGGCCAGGGAAGGCACAAACCCATTCGATGGGGGGTCCCCCCTGCCGCTAGACACCATTCAATTGACTGCTCTTCCCCTGACGCCAGGACGGATGTGGCCGCGGCGGTCGCAGTTGAAAAAGGCGACCGACCTCCCCAGGCTGAGGGGGGTCGAAAATCGTCTTTGAGCGGGGGGGACACTAGCCCTGGGAGCTAAAGGGGGTCGCCACGCAATGAAGCTGCTTTAAAAACCAGCGGGTGGCCCTTTGGGGATTCGTAAGAATTGGCAAAATTCCGACAACGCTACCCGGGCGCACCAAGAACCTTTTTTGCCCGTGGGCGGTAAGGGGCCCGTGCAAGGGCTGCCAGCTCGGACGGATTATCGACGGCGACCCGGACCCCCTGGGGTCATCGCGGCCGCACTACCTGGGGTACCCGGGAGCCGTGGATATCATGGGGGGCCCCTTCCCCTCTCATCGGGGTAAACGCTTCGTCAAACCTTCATCGACTGTTTCTCCGGTTTATCATTTGGGGCCATCTGCTGACCACACAGGGACTACCGGGCTCGGGGGCTATGGACCGTGTCGTATCGTCTTTGGGGACCCCGCAGGATTTTCTCTGACCGAGGACGGGAATTCACCGGTATCGTGTGGTCCCAGCTCCAAAACCTCCTGGCCTTTATTGGTTCGCCACGTCACCCTACCACCCTCAAGGGGATTGGGGATTGTGGAGCGCTCGCATAGAATGTTTTAGATATCCTCCGCGCAGTAAAGGTGGATGTTCTCGCTCCGCTTTGGCCGGACTCGTCTCTTCGGGGGCCCCTCTCCCTCAACAATCGCCTGCGAAAACCACACGGTTTAGCCCCTTTTTAAATCTCTTCGGCAGAGTGGCCCCTCTTTCCCCCCGACCGCCACATTTCCGCTTTTCGGAACGGATCCCGCGCTGCCCCCATGGGGGAAATTTTCCGCACCCTGCGGATTCAGGGGGGCACAGCGCGTTTGCAGGTCCACCCCCCCTCCAAGCCCAGCCGTCATCGAACCCTTTTCATCCTGGGATGCGCATTTTTGGGGGACGACCCCTCCTTACCTGCGCTTCTCCCAAACTTCACCCAAAAGGATGGGCCCTTTTCACAGTTTTCCCATTCCAAAACTTACCAGGTTGTTTTCCACCCGACACTGGGACCGAAGTTCATGGTGCAGATGCAAACCCTAACCCGGGCCTCCCGATCCCACCGCCTCCCGTTTTTCGACTCCGCCCTTTTCCCGGTGGTGCCTCGTCCCCACGTCCTCCACAGCCCTCAGCCTCCTCTACCCCTTTGCTTTAATTGCGGCATTGACGCAGACACCCCAAAGGGCCCAGGCGGCCGTCTTCGTCGGATGGGGGGTTTTGAGGGCTGGGGCGGAGAAAATGGAATAAGAGGGAAAGAAGGATAAATGGGGGGAAGGCAGAAGGACTAAGGATGGTAGTGAAGAGGGGAAGCCAAAAAGGGTTTTTCGCTGAGGGAACAGTCATTATACGCCAAAGGGGAGAAAAGTTTTTGGCCTTAAAAAAGGAAGTCCATTTGGACAAGGACTCACGTTAATTCAGGGGGGTGAGCTCCCTCGCCACCAATGAAGGAGGAAAGAGGACAGTAGCTCGCCGGCTTCGGCGTGCGTTCATACAGTATACCCCGCGCGGCTTCGGCGTGCGTTCATACGTATACTTCACGCGGCTTCGGGCGCGCGTTTTTATCGTGTGCCAGGGGGTCGCGAACGTGATAGTATATTACTGCGGGAAAAACTGCAGCGATACTCCCCCGTCGATCGTGAGTACGGGCGAGTAACCGCGACGCGTAGGAGACATCCGCGTGCCAAACCTGGCCCGCGTGCCCGAGGTTGCCGACTCAAAACTGGGAAGGAAAAATCACGGGATAGACTACCCTGTTTTTCCGGCCTGCTCCATGGCGTGCCTCGGCCGAGACCCCCCCCGGTCCCCGGGCAGGGGAGGGCCTCGCCCCACCTTCTTAGGGCCCTTTGGGGGGCCACTGGGCGCTGGGGCCAGGGGACTAGGGGCGGGCGTGGCCGGAGGTGGAAACTCTACGCGACTACGAGCCCCTTTGATACCCCCTTCAGGAGGGTTCCCCTGGGTTCCCCCTCGGGGCCCCGGGGGTTAGAGGCCCTACAACAGGGGGCCCTTGGCCTCTGGGGTAAAACCCCTACAGGGCTTCCAGCGACGCAGCAGATGGTGTTATTCACGTATTGACAAGTGCATGATAGGGCGGGGGGATTAAGGAGGCCCCTGGGGGCCCTTTTCAAGCCAGGGACTCTAGGGGGGACAGGGGGGCCCCCCCCCGGCATAGCCCCGGGCTATTGCTAGCCTGGGGAACCAAGCTCCCCTATCTCCGACGACACGAACGGGCATTGCCCCTTACCTTCTGTAGAACTTGGGTGCGCCCTACCCGGCCCCCGCGGTAGGGGGGCCAGGGGTTGTTGTCATGCCACGCCAGCGACCGTTGGATAGAACCTCAGCGGGTTTTTGGGGGGGGGGGCTAAAAAAAGGAGCTCATTTAACAAACCCCCCCCCCGTTGAGCCCGCGTACCAATTTTCCCCTCCCCCCCTTCGGGAGTAGGGCGGGTGGGGCTTAAAAGTTTCCTTTTTGGCGCTTGATGAATGCACAGGTTGACTTCAAAAAGAATGGTTTGTTCGGGGAAGCTGTCAAAAATATTTTTTTGATTACTCGGTTTGCCTCTTTTGTGTTCCTCTGAAAGGGTTAAATGTGATATTCTTCTCAGTGCGATGTGAGGTGCGTGTAAACCCCCTCGGCCCAGGGGGACCACCACACTTGCCCCCTTTATTTAACGGGCGAAAACTCAATCACCCTCCCCCGGGGGACAAAGTGATGACAAATTTTGGGCTGCGTTTTTTTTGGTTACCCCCTCAATATGTAAAACATAGAGATACTGTTTAATAATCCCTTAAAATTTATGTTTTTTGTAGCTGTTAAAGGGAAACAACAGTTTTTTGTTGCGTATGGAAAAAACCCAAACCAGTTATAGATTAAATTTTCTGAAAAGGGGTTAAATTGGGGTTTCCCTTTTATCCTTTTTTTATAAAAAGAAAACACTCAGCTTTTTTTCCCCTCCTTTTATCCCGTGCCTGACAAAATGGGGTCAAGAGCGGGGATTTAAAGGGGCCCGCTGATTTTAAAAACCATGTAATGCCCCCACTTTGGGGCGGAAATTTTTCATTCTTTGTAATTATGTTGAAACCCCTTAACAAAATACCGAATTTCGTGACAGTGGGAAACGATTAAAAAATTAAAAAATTGAGGGTGAACTGTTTTAAAGGGGCCCCTTGGAGCTCTTTTCTCTCCTCTCACTTCCCCCCTCTCTCTTCTCTCTTCTTTTTCGTTCCCCTCTCCTCTCCCCCCGTCTCTCCCCTCTCTCTCTCTCTCTTTTCTCTCTTTTTCCTCTCTCTCTCTTTTCTCTCTCTCTCATCTCTCCTCCCCCTTCTTTTCTCCTTTTCTCTTCTCTCGGTCTCTCTCTTCTCTCTCTCTCCTCTCTCTCGCTCTCTCTTTTCTCTCTTCCCCTCCTCTCCTCTCTCCTCTCCCTCTCACTCTCCCCTCTTTTTCTTTCTCTCTCTCTCTCTCTTTTCTCTCTCTCTCCTCTCCTCTCCCCTCTCTCTCCCCCTCCCCTCTCTCTCTCTCTCTCTCTCTCTCCTCTTCCCCTCCTCTCCCCCTCCCCTCCCCTCCCCTCCCCTCTCTTCTCTCTCTCCTCTCCTCTCCTCTCTCTCTCTCTCCCTCTTTTCTCTCTTCTCCTCTCTCTCCTCCCCCTCTCTCTCTTCTCTCTCTCCTCTCTCTCTCTCTCCTCTCTCTCTCTCTCTCTCTCTCTCGTGCCCATATGGTTGCAAAGATTTTTTGTGTTTCCCCCGTCTAATTTAAGGCTTCGGGGGTTTTTATAGGAAAATTTTATGATTGTATTTTTTCGGGTTTTCCCGATTGTTTTTTTAACATAACACCTTTTTTTCCGGGGGCATCAATATTTAAAAACGTTAAACTCCCTAATTACTCCCGCCTGCCCCCGGGCTGCCCCTGTATGTAAATTTTTAAACTCACCATCTGTGCTTTCCCCCCATCCTAAAACGCTTCGTGTCCTGGTGGAAAGCCGACGTGAGTTTCGACAGGGATGCTTGCAGCCTATGTTGATCTCAAGAAGGCGTTTGACTCAGTGCATCGTGAGTCACTCTGGGATCTTCTGCGACTTCGAGGGATTCCTGCAAGGACTATTGGTTTGATAACTGGTCTGTATTCTGGGACTGAGAGTGCTGTGAAGTGTGGGGCAGTGTATCCAGCTTCTTTCCTGTGAATACAGGAGTGAGGCAAGGGTGCGTCTTTGCCCCATCACTTTTCAACGCTTGTATGGACTGGGTATTGGACAAGGTTGTAGATCAAAGTGATTGTGGAGCATCCGTCTGCAACACCAAGATCACTGATCTTGTTTTTGCCGATGATGCAGTAATCTTTGCTGAGTCGCTGGAGGTCCTGTGATGGCTCTCGAGGCGCTGCACGAGGAGGCAAAGCCTTTGGGACTTGAGGTCTCCTGGCTCAAGACCAAGGTCCAGGTATTTGGAGACTTATTAGATGAAGCAGTACAGTCTGTTCATGCGTGTGGCGAGGACATTGAGATCTTGGAAAGTTTTTATATACCTTGGTAGCGCAGTCCATAATGACGGCGGGTCACGTCAGAGAAGTCTTACGACGGATTGGCATAGCCCACGGTGTTATGGACTCGCTCAGCGGGAGTATTTGGCGTTTGTCGGTACCTGTGCAGGAGACAAAGATCCGGATCTTCAAGTCGCTTGTGATCCCTGTCTTACTCTATGGTTGTGAGACATGGACACTAAATAGTGACTTGAAGAGACGAATCAATGCCTTTGGTAATAAGTGTCTTCGCAGAATCATGGGGTATCGCTGGATGATTACGTGTCAAATCAGCGATTGCACCGTGAGACTGAATCGAGGCCTATTACCTGCATAGTCCGTCAGCGCCAACTTCGGCTATATGGGCATGTGGCACGCTACCCTGAAACCGATCCTTCCCATCGGGTTGTATCTGTAAGAGACAATCCGGCGTGGAGGAGGCCAAGGGGGCGCCCACAAGGCTCGTGGCTGGGGCAAGTTGATGTTTCTTGTTGAGAGCTGCTTGGTATGGGAAAGGAGCCTGCATGGGAACTCGCGCGTGGTGACCCCCGGGAGTGGCGTCGTAGGGTGGGCGAGGCGACACGCCCACCGGCGTATGCCCCCAATGATTGATTGATCTGCTGCGTAGCCTCCTGGTGGGCCTGTACGTTGTACTCAAGGGTTCCTCAAACCCTGCTGCGTGTGTCTCTTCATGCCCCGGGGTCCCAGGGGTAACCCAGGGGAAGCCTCACGTGCAGGTGTCTAGCAGGGCGTTGTAGCAGCGTAGAGTTTCACCTCCGCCCTAGCCCGGCCCTAGCCGCCCCCCGCCCTAGCCGCGTCAATCCCGGTGTGGCCCCGGAGAGACCACAGGGGCGGGTTGTGTTGTAGGGACGTCTTGACATCGTATATTTTCACTTCCCTCCCCGTGGGGAAAAGCCACTGGGGCAGGTGCTCTAGCAGGACTTCGGGGCATCATAGAGTTGAGTAGCACCTGCCCCGGGGGGACAAAGCGGATCGGTGGACGTTGGGGGCGTCGGGTAAGGAAGGGCGCGGCGTGTTGGCGCGGCAGTGTGAGCCTCAGCCACATACCTGAGCGTGTGTACCTAGAAGGAATACCGCGTAACTCGCTCGCTGCACTTAGACAATACTAGTCTCGTAGTCACTTATCACCGCGACGCAGTAAAGCGTGTGCCCACACCGGAGGATATCTATATTCTGATCTTTGTCTCCTCTGTGTTCAGGAGAGCCAGGCGTGTGGTGGGTACAGGTCAAAGGTTATCTTAGTGCGACAGTCAATCATGTGGGGTGTGATGTGACGGCGTGAAGTGACTCCGGCCCTGGCAATCTTATTCCTTCTCCTCGGCCTTCGCCCCTCTCTTTCACTTTCTCTCACTCTCATTTTCTCACCTTCTCTTCCTTCTTCTCCTCACTCCTTCCTCCTACCTCCCTCCTCGTGACCGCTCATCTGCTAAATTACCTATGTCAGCAATATTCACCCCTCGCTGGTTGATATGGAAGTGTGGTGTAGGCGAAAATATTATTACCTCTCTCTCGTCCACCCCCCGTTATTAAAGACTCTCTCTCCCCCTCATTCTCTTCCCCTATTTCTTTATCTATCTTCCTCTCCTTTCCTATTCCTCGTTCCTATGTCCTTCGAGCCTTCATAAGAAACATTAATTGTAACCCTTTGTTGCCTTTTTGATTTATAGCGTCTCAAAGTATTTGCGTAGTTATAACTCTCTTTGTGTTCTTCCGAAATTCCTGAGATTCCACGGGGTACTCATGAAAACAAGGTTAGATACCCACAAATAATTATGTACGAAATATAATAATATTAATATATATTTTTTTTTTTTACTACGTTTGGAGCCTATGGGCGCCTATAGGCTATTACTATTGTTTTACCTTTGTAGTCCAATCAATTAGGCGTTTTTACCCCTAACCCACCACAATTGCAATAGAAACAAAACAATATTTTTATGAAACCTGTTGATCCCCAGAACAAATATATGAAATTATACTCAATTCTAATGAGTGGATCATATTTTTTTCAGATTGAACGAGAGCCCGTGAACGAGAGGGGGAGTGACGCTTGCAGTGAGAAATTGGATCGGTGGCAGAGGACAGTTCAAACGCTGCGGTCATTGTGAATGTAAGGAGTATTATATTTAATGTAGGATTGTTTAAGGTTTTATTTTTATTTAAAGTTTTAACAAAAAAAATTCTGTAACTTTTTTAAACATTAAATTTTCAACAAATTTTTTTTTTAACATTTCAATTTTTTTTTAACATTTCATTAGTACCAATTTGGGCCGTTAACCACTTACCCGATTAACTAAAAAAACTTGGAGAGTAAAACGCTGCGGTCATTGGAATTTTTAGGAGTATTATATTTAATGTAGGATTGTTTAAGGTTTTATTTTTATTTAAAGTTTTAACAAATTTTTTTTTTTTTCATTTTTTAACATTAAATTATTTTTTTTTTTTTTTTTAACATTTCAATTTTTTTTTAACATTTCATTAGTCCCCAATTTGGGCCGTTAACCCACTTACCCGATTAACTTAAAAAACTTGGAGAGTATACTGATTTTGTATTTTGTATGAACATGTATATGAACATGTACATTATAGTCGGAAACAGAGGGAACAATGTAATCCTAAGTTTCCTCTCTTTTCAGCAACATGGGTGACTGCGTCTTCTGTAAGAAACCCCTCTCCTGTGATCCAAACCAGTACACTGACGGATAAAGGTTGTACGAGGATCAAAGAAGCTGGAAGTGAGCGTGGTGAAGAAGTCCAAGTCCATCCAGGACAGGCAGTTCATACAGATTGCCGGAGGGTGTTCTGTAATGTGAGAGACATTGAACTTTCTCTGAAGCGAAAACATGTTTGGGTCTGATGCAGACAAAGGAGGTGCCTTCGTTCTTTGGATTCAGCGTTTGAATACCGAACTCAGTGTCTTTTCTGTGGTAATCCTGACAAGTACCAGGGGAGGAAAAAGATCTAATGTGATCCATGTTAAGACATTCGACTTCCAAAATCATGTGTCGACTGCCTGTGAAAATCGATTGACCAATTGGTCAGATACAGTGAGGAGCAGAATTGCAGTTGTTGGCGATCTACACGCAGCAGAGGGCGGTATACCATAACGTGTGCAGTACTAACTTTCGTACAAAGAAACAGTTACCACTCAAATTCCAATCGGAAGGGGCGTCTTAAATCCAAAAAGCAGAAGTTGGGTCGACCTAAGGACCAAATCAGACATGAAGCGTTCCTGAAGGTGGCAAAGTACCTAGAAGGAAATGATGAGGAACTAACCACAATTAGTGATTTAATTGGGAAAATGGGGGACTTCCTAGTAGACAACTGGCTGTGATGCATATGGTTTTTCATACTTTGAAGGATAACCTTCTCAATCAATTTTGGTGATAAGATCATAATTGCAGACATGAATGGAAAACCAAATTTTTGTGACATTTAGGGTGTGGCATCGTCGATTCTTCAGGCCTTCTATCGTAAACAAAGGAAGTGATCCTGAAGCAGAAAGTTGCGCCTGATCAGACAGCCGCTGATCTCATTAAAAGTGACATAAAACAGGTATCTCAAATTAGGAACATTTCCCCGACTACTATCGACATGTCACTGTCAATGCTGCAACCAAGTTCCTACCAGAGTCACTAAAGCTCTTGCTGGAAATGCTCTTTGTGGGGAAAGGAAAAGACTTAAAAATCTGCTCACTCGGACAGGCGATCATGCAAGCCACGAGGCCTAGGATCCTTCAAGCTCCACTGTTGCTGGGTCTTGGTATCCAATGCACTACCATTTCGGTTCTCGATTTCTCATAGACACGCTCTTTGTACATGGGTATACTTGTTCATACACGGAGGTGCAAACGTATGACGCAGCGCAGCAGTCACGAGTGGAACAGATATCCCTGGTTTAACCCTGACATTTCATTCAATATGTGGCTGACAATGTTGACCATGACATCTGCACATTAAATGGGGAGAAACATTCCATGGCATGGGCATCATTGCGTGTGTGACACCAAAGCAGTCCGGACACTTCAGATTGCCGTAGAGCTGTCTCAGCAGAGGATATCGCACAAGTGGGGCGAATCAATATAGTCCATTCACAAGCATGTGGAGGACTGCAGTCACTTATCTACGAGAAGCTTCCGGAGTCTACTGACCTGCGACAAATCAGCTCAAATGTTGATCTCCTCTGGAAGGTTTCGCTCACAGTTCGATCACCTCGACCCTCTTGGGACTGGAATGATGCAGATGGTACACAAGGGAGAAACATCCGGGTGAGGCATCAATAATGTTTCTGCCCATGATTGATCTCAGTCAAGTGACTTGGACTGCATCAACTCCCACACTGCATTTCGTTTGTGAATGCGCAGAGATATGGTGTAACCCCGATACTGACATTTGATCAGCCACTTTGGTGGAAAAGCTCCCCACCATAGTCAAGAGCGACCCGCGGACAGCAAACTTCACTCGATTGTTCTAAGACTAGGAGGATTCCTTTACACTCATGAGTTTCTTGGGTGTTTTGGGCCACCTGTGTCTGGTACAGGACTCAAAGAGCTTCTGGAATTTTCATATGCTAGCAACACTACAACCCACATGATGAGTGGCAAAGCCGTGTCTAGAGCTATACGTGGACATCTACTCGTTGCCCGCCGACTCATGCAAACTTTTTTTCCAAGGTATTTCAGATGAACCTACCAAGTGATGGAGACAGTGAGCCTACACTTCCAACAGAGCTAAATTGATGCAGGTGACGTGTTTGACGGTCTGATGTCGGGTGACCAAGCAGTGTCAGACATCGAGTCGTCGAAGGTGAATGGGGGTCATTGGAGACAAAATCAAGCATGTGATTGATGCAATGAAGGTTTCAACGGACAGCGAGACTGTGGTTACAAACATGGAATGGTGGACCTTTATCCGTTTATTTCTGAAATCTGAAAGAACAGGGAATGGATGCTTCACTTGCATGTCCTGCGCGCCATGCTGGCCCCTATCTTGCAGCTTCCGGACACAGGCACTTACACAAGTGCCCTTTACATATATCTGCAACTTATGACAGAGTTACCGAAGGACCATCCAGAAGTAAAATCAGAAATTTCTCCAAGGATTCCAAGTTGTCCGACGGAGCGACAGTACTGGGCTGGTCTGTCTACCCATTTAGTCATCGAGCAAGTACTATTGAGGAGCTGAAGACATCAGGTGGGCCCGACCAGTGGAAGAGGGATGGGCAGAGACACAGCGCTCAGTTTTGGGGCATGGCTAGCCCTGTCTGTGCAGAGGTGAACAACGCCCTCCAACACCTCACTGGGAAATGATGTATGGGACAAATTTAACAACACAAGGATCTATCAAAGTCTAGACAGAAGAAAGATGTAGCTGATACCCAGAAAATTTCTTGCGTTTCTTCATGAGAGGGATCCCTTTCAAGAAAAAAGATACTCTTCACAACATTTTCACTGGTATAGTTGCCAAAACAGCGGTCAATGTTGATGACGCGAAAACCCTGGGAGAAAGGGTCTGGGGGCAGATGAGTGGTAAACGTGTTGCTTGAATACATCATCAAAGAAGAACAGTCAAGCCATAACTATGGACTCAGAGACTGCAATTTACGACACCAGACGGAGACATCAATATCAACCCTCAGTTACTCTTCCAGAGACTTGTGATCGCTGGCACTGAATTAGGGGACTTATCCAAGCACTCGTTTGTGAGTTATGCGCATATCCTCCTTCTTTGTTCGAGACTAAATAGCCTTGCTCTCCGCAATAATGCCAGGCGTTAGCCTCAGCAATCAAATCCTTGGCACCTGCCGATACTATACAACCATCCGATATAAAAATACGGGACTAGATGGCGGTGCCCTATTGCAGCGCATACCGTGGCAGTCAGGTGAACAGTACAATAATTTTCTTGACCGCTACCTGAAATATGTTAGTAGCACTACGGGCATGCTAATCGGGCGTGTTTGATGGCTATCGTCAAGGTCCCTCAACGAAAGATTTTGCTCATCAGAAAAGGGGTGAGCGACCATCAGTGAAGGTATCTTTTTCTGAAACCATGACGCTTACTGTCAAGAAAGGAAGAGTTTCTTTGGAACAAGAATAACAAGCAACAATTCATAGACATCCTTGGTAGAAACTGGAAGAATCTCATTGTGAAGTGCTTCATGCGAGTGGAGATGCGGACCTACTCATAGCAACAACTGCAGTTCGTAGTTCTTCAAAATCCAACACTGTTCTTGTTGGCGAAGACACTGACTTGTTGATACTACTGTGCTATTATTTCAGCAAGAATAGTGGCGCACAGTCTCTACTTAATTGTCGGAGCCGAAAAGGGGTTCATTGAATCCAAGACAATACTTGGACATTGCAAAGTCAGAGAGGCTCTGGGTGAACTGTGTGTGAAAACTTCTCTTCATCCATGCATACCTGGGATGCGACACGACATCAAGGTCTTTGGGGATCGGCAAAAGGGAATGGACTCAAACTGTTCAAGGACAATGTATGTTTTTCCCGGCAAGCGGCCCTAATTTTCGGGAAAGAATACTCAACACAGGATGAGATCATTGCTGCAGGAGACAGAGCAAGGTTTGTGTGTACGGAGGAAACCATCAGACAATTTAAACGAATTGAGAGTAGTAAAATTTCATGCAAGGGTGACAACAAAAGAACAGCATTGCACCCACGGGTACTTTCCGCCAACGAGCTCAGCTTCCAAATATCACAGCCTACGGGTATTCCATCAGGTTTCATGAGTGGAAAGGACACAAACTCAATCCACTTTACTGGGGATGGAGTATCATGGGGGCACCAGGATGATCCCTGTGCATTCTGACCTCGCTGCAGCACCAGATATCTCCTAAAGCTTGTTAGATGTTCAGGCAAGGGTGGCTGCATGGTAAACGTTGTGGTTGTCGGAAAATTGGCTGCCTTGCACATTCGGGATAAGGGGCTGTGCAGAGGTAGTTGTTCAAATGCAGACGAAATCAGTATACGTTTTTCGATGCTGCTGATGATGGTGACCATGGAAGAGATGAAGTGAGTGTTAAATATTGTGGAAACGGACCTAAGTTCATTGTGTACACATAGTTTTGGTAGTTTTATCCCAACATTCCCCTATATAATATAAGACCTTGTGTTTGTAAATTGTAAATTTTCTATATATGTATATGCCTACCTATCTAACTATATTTCTTGACTCCTATTACTAATTAAGTACTAGAAATTACGAACTTTATTCAGCTCAAAGAATATTTTTTTCAAAGAAATTCCCAGACTCACATCAGCTCAAATTTAATACCGGTATCACCTTTACGGGTAATGTCATTTTCCTGAAGAAGACTAGCAATACATTTTTGGTGAGGGGCTATATATAAATTCAAGTTTTTTTGCTGCATTTCACAGCTAAGGGGGGATCAGTAATAATGGGTTTAAATGATAAGCGTCACATTTAAGTATAAATTTAATCCCAATTTTTGATGTGCAAAAAATGATAGGCATAATATTTTGTTCATTATTGGATGTGACAGTTGTCATTTGCCATAACCAGGCCACAACTGGGTTAAATAAATATTAAAAGTTGGGTTTTTTTGTATTATTAAGAGTGATATTGTCGTATATTTAATTTCCAATTATTGCGGGAGTCCGAAAAAATAACCAAAACGCAAATGACCTGAAAAACCATGTTCCACTCAAAATATTTAAGTATAAACTTGGGCAGATATTCAGTAGGCATCAAGGTTTCAGAAAAATATAACTTCGTTTCTATTGCAATTTGTGGTGGGGCCATTCATATTTTGACGGACTATTGAGGGCTCAAGGTGGTTGGCCCTGCAACTGGGGTGCACATGGAGGGTCGTGTTGGTTGGCCTTCGGTTGTGGTGGTAGTGGCGCAGGCATTATTTTTATAGTACACCTGTGATCTATAGGTGAAGGTCCGTTTTCTGTGGTGGTCAACCCTCAGTTTAGGCTCATGCTGCCAACCCGGTGTTTCATCCGCCGCACTTGAAATCGCAGTGAAAAGGAACAGGAATGCAGCATGGGGCGTTTTTCTTCGGCCAATCGAAGAATTTACAGTTGCTCTTGTGGTGGGACTTGAACTCGGACCGTTGCTCACCTACCAGGCTCCAACCTCCTAGCTGTATCTGCTTCATCATTGTGTTATTCAACATGGTCTTGATCATGGTGTTGAATTCGCGATCTCCTGTTATCCCCCCCGTTTGGAGCTTCGAAGGGCCGATGGTGTGTGGGTGTGTGTCTTGTTTACCTTTTTTTTTTTATACTACTATTACTATTACTACTTACTACTTACTATTACTACTACTACTACTATTACTACTACTACAACTACTACAACTTGTTCTGCAAGCGTTGCATGTACTTCAAACCCTAACCACAATCGTAGGCCATTTACCATTATCAGCCTAAAAAGGACAAACATTATCATATATCAAACTTGCCCCCACAGATAATGAAAAGGATTTGGGACACGTACACTCACCCAAACATTTTAGGGGTACGGCTGTGAAAGGGCGCGAGTGTGTGGTGCAGATTACAACTTTTTTATCAATTTATTTCCCTTCTGTCACTCCATCCGTGGGGCGTCGTCGCTTACTTTGTCCCAAATTAACCTTGTCAAGTGGCATTAATATTGAACCGCGTGAACCTGTGTATATTTCAGCGCGTATGATCTACGATATAAGTGTTTGTTGTATGGTGTGTATGTGTGTGTGTGAGTGTGTGTGTGTGGTGTGTGTGTGTGTGTGTGTGTGTGTGTGTGTGTGTGTGTGTGTGTGTGTGTGTGTTTTGTGTGTGTGGTGTGTGTGTATGTGTTGTGTGTGTGTGTGTGGTGTGTGTGTGTGTGTGTGTGGTGTGTGTGTGTGTCATTCATTCACCCAAGGTCTTGTCCACTGGAGCTGGACTCGCGATTGGCAGCTTCATTCTCCCGGAGCGAGCCTGGAGCTCATTATGACCGATCTTAGTGTAATGTTGGGACCTACCTCCCTCGGGGGGTCCTGGGAACTCGGTTAGTAACCGCCCAAATTTTTTTTGTGAAAAATCCCCGGGAGCGAGCGGTGATTCGAGCCGGCTAACCACAGAATATCTCCAAGCTCTATCCGCTTAACCATCATAGAGGTTTGTGTGTGTGTGTCTGTGTGTGTGTGTGTGTGTGTGTGTGTGTGTGTGTGTGTGTGTGTGTGTGTGTGTGTGTGTGTGCGTGTGTGTGGTGTGCGTGCGAGTATGTGTGTGTGTGTATGTGTGTCTGTGGTTGTGTGTGTTGTGTGTGTGTGTGTGTGTGTGTGTGCGTGCGTGCGTGTATGTAAGTAAGTAAGTAAGTAAGTAAGTAAGTAAACGTTTATTGCTAATAATAAGACAATGTTGTAATATATACAAGTTTTATAAACATTAGACACGGTCAGTCAAGCCGAAGCTCCATGACGGACATGTATTTTTACTGTATTGTTAGCGGGCGTGGAAACTTAAGACTAGCTAAATTATTATTTGTCTAAATAAAGTTACATACATAGAAAAATTAATCCAAACTGAAGATAACTACATTCGATAATGACACGGGTAATAAATGGAATTACAGTAGTAGCAGAATACAAATAATTGTAATAATAATAATAACAGATATATATAATAATAATATTAATGTTAATAATATTAATAAAAAAAATAAAAAATAAAGATCAAATAAAAATAAAAATAAAAATAATGATACACTAAATAAAATATTTATACTTGTAATAAATAATAATTACATATTTGTTGATAAAGTAAATACTTTTTAATTTCTTTCTTATATCTAACTAAATTGGTAGTTGTAAGGATAACTTTTTTTATCAAGAGGCATATCATTAAACAGTTTCGGACCAAAACTGATAACACTGTTTTTAAATAATGTTGTTCTAAATATTGGACAAATAAGGTTAATATTATTTACTCCTTGTATGGGTAACATTTCAACAAATTTAAATATTGTGTTTTGTTCTTGACTTTTGAATGTTAATTATAATGTAAAATATGTGTGAATAACAGGGAATTTTTTAAAAATTTGTTTCAGAGAATACTTTTGCTGTTGAATCAAACTTTTTAAAGAAGAATATACACCGCATTTTTTTATTTTGTGCTATTGATAAATATAATTCACTGGTCGACACCAAAAATGGTTCTGAGTTCATTGTGTGTGGGTTGGGAAGCATTTACGCTGCTGATTTCAAAAATGGCATTTCTTTTTCTCTAGCACGTATAGTTTTTGAAATATCGGCATTTTAAATTTTAATAGCTATTATAATTATATACTTATATATAATTATATAATTAATCGAAACAATCCCCCTACGTTAATATATATTACTCGTAATTAAATTATGGTGGTGCCTGCGGCTTTATTAGGATCTAATGTACATATCTGGCAAAAAATATACTTAAATTATGTTACAAATATATCCGAAAATGTGCCACATCTTGGAAATATCCGAAATATGCCAAATCCCAGTAAATTTGGGCTTTATATATACACCTTTTTTACTGTCAACAAGAGGTTTGTACATACAGTTGAACCTGACAGGTGAGTCTTTCGGTCGTGTGGCCATTCCTTTTGTTTGTAATGTTTGCTGTCCGCTGTAGAGTCCCACAAAAAAAGAAACACATGTGTTTAGTGTAACCTAACTGGAGTCCTAGAACAAGAGATTACCTTAAGGCCCCACACAGATTCACTGATGTTCTTCATATTTAACAGCAGATAACAAAGTCTCATAGTTCATAAGTTCACTCATTCATGTCCCTGGCA
>JACEEZ010005021.1:0-2500 GCA_016584305.1 Chionoecetes opilio
GCCCTTTTTCCCCCTGTACCCTTGTTGCCTGGTGGTGCCCCTTTGGCCCCGCACCGTTTCGAAAACCAATCACGGCTGAGTCGCTGTATGCCATCATCATTCTGTTCCCGCGCGGTTTTCTTAGCTTACTTCACCTTCAAGTACCCTCGTCCCTCACCCTCAGGCATATCTGTGCCACTGTCATCTCAGGTTCCTGACCGGCCATCGTCCAGATTATTCAGGGTTTCATTAAGGAACAAGCTGAGTGGGAAGGGAAACGTCCTGACCCTTGTCAAAATATTCGCTTGCCACTGTCACCGCACTCCTTGGAAAGTTCGGTCTTCTGCAACACCCCCGGCAAATACATACTTTCCTCGCGCTCCCTGGGCCTCACCTCTTCGCAAGGCCTATCGAATGGTATGGCAGTTAGTAGAGAGCACGGCATGGCACGCTGAGCACCTGGGGATATCACACCGTTGTGCCCCAAACACCCCGTGTCCCTCCCACCATCCCGCTATTGTCAGTCTTAAAGTTCAACTTCAAGGCTGGGAAATTGGGCCCCTGACCGTCCTTGACCAACTTTCGGTACGAAATTAGTGAAATAATGATTCTTAAACGTAGCGTCAATATTCAAATTAGGATCAGCCATGGTTTGGAAAAAATAAATAAATGGATGAGAATAAGATCGTCCATGATAACATAACGTTCGAGACTGGAATTGTTAAGAGAACTAAAATAACGCAAAGAAAGAGCAATGGTTTTCTAAAATAAATATCAATATACGAAAAATGGTAATGTTTTCCTGAATATTTCGGTGAATGTTGAATTAACAAAAACATTATATATGATATGGAAGCCCAAACACTCGCTTCCATTCGGTCCTTTGGGTCATCAGACACAGATTTATATTTATTTCTAAATTATTAAATTTATTTCTAAAGATTAAGATTTAGGGTCACAATTATAAGTTTGGAAAAGACTAAAGTAACACCAGGAATATTGTAAAAATATCAGTCCCACCAGCCTGGCACGTCTCCCTCATACACACACACACACACACACATACACACACACACAACACACACACACACCACACACACACACACACACACACACACACACATAAACCACACACACACACTTCTGGTCTCCTTAAATAGTAAGAAATTGAATCAAAAACTTTAAGAGCACTAGAGAAGCAGGATTTTAAAGTCACAAATCACAGTGGCTGACTCTGCTGGTCTGGTGGAAGTCATTGCCATAAGGGTAGTTGCCGGCGCCTTCTTGTCTGGACTGGGAGCGACCTTGCCGGACCGTCGTGACCGCCCGGGACACATACGAGTGTAGGGAGCCACGTATATCTAGGAGCCAGTCAAGGGTGCCAGGGCAGACATTCAGAAAGAGTTAAAGGGCACGGTGTTTAGCTTAACTAACTTCCTCGATTTCTACAACCCGGAAGTGGCGGGGGTTCTGGTACGAGATATGGCAGGGCGCTACGGTGTCACTATGGGGGAGCTTTTTTCCCCTTGATAATCTCTCTATTCGTAACTGTTCTTCCTGCCATTTGGGGGAAGCAACCATTCCGGGAGGCGGTCACAAACCCCGGCTAAAACCCGATACCCATCACGGCTGGATGGACAAGGCTTGGGTTTTATTAAGGAAAAGGGAGCCATTATACCTTCAGTCTGATGCGTGGCGGTTAGTGGCAGCTACCCGCCGGGTGGTGAAGCGAGGTGGTCTCGGTCAGGGTCTCGGTGAGGTGCCGCCGTTCACCACTCGGCCCACACCCCATAACAAACTCATAATAAACTCACCACGAGGGTAGGAGATAGTTTTATGGCCTAATTTCTTTTGTATACTTGCCCTGTTCATTCTTGAGTCAGAAACATCATATATACTCAATTTATGAGTATTTTTATGTATATTGCGTGCTCTAACGCCACCCCTACCGTGGTCGCTATGTTTTGACAGCTTAACGTCTTTAAGTACGTCATCAATCTGCCCGCAGAATGCCAAAAGTTGCCCAAAACAGCTGTTGGAAGTCGCTAGGTCGTGAAGACCGTAAGTTAGCCTCTCTGAATGTAGCCCCAGGACGGTCTGGGCGAGGAGCCGTCAGTGGCGACTGAAGACTTGCCTCCCAGACTGTTTTGGCGAGGGCTGGGGCAGCGCGGCGACTGTTGGCTCATAAATACACAAATAATCGCAAAATTATGCCTATGTATCCCATTTCTATCACTCTTTCCACTGACTTTTATCTATTTGTCTTTATTTGAAGGCTCATTTTTCCTTCCTCACAGCACCGCCCCGTCCAGTCCCACCAAGCTCTGCTACGCCCACCAATGATTCCCGGGGTTGAGATTTATGTAACTCAGCTCCTACCGCAAGGCCACACAGACCCCCGAAGTTTGAGATCTTGCCAACACATTTCACTTTTTCATCCCGGGATCTGGCATGAGGAATTCCTCCTTCTTTAAGTTCTCCTCGGAAATATAAGTTGGGAGAGAACTCATCATCATTAGTC
>JACEEZ010005021.1:5000-16577 GCA_016584305.1 Chionoecetes opilio
AACTTGGGTTATTTACTGATTTTTGTCCCCCCCTTCCCCCCATCCTTTTTTTTTAAAATTTATCAAACATAGTCCCAGTTTTTCCCTTTAAAGCCTAATTTCACTTCTGAAAAAATTTTGGGGGAGCGAATTCCTTTTGTTCGAGGTTGGGTTTTGGAAGGGGGTGGGACAAAAAATTTTAACCAAAACCCCTTTTTCCCCCAAAGTGGGTTCGGCCCCATGCTTTTTACCCCACGTCTTTCACGGGAAAAGGCCCCCGTTTTTTTCCAAACCGGAAATGTTTAACCTTGGAAAATAAAAACACAAAAATTAAAATTAAAAGGGGGGAATGGTGACGCAAGGTTGAATTTTAGGGGGGTTAAGGCTTTTTGCCCCTTTTTAAATTCCCACAAAAATTTGTAAGCCAATTTAACGGGACCGGAAAGGAAAAAATAAAAAGAAGTTCCCTTTTTTTTTAAAAAACCCACCAAAATAAAATTAAAAGGGGGTTTTAAAGGAAGGCTAATTTTCCCCCGCATTTATTTGTCAAAAACTCCCCAAAATGGGGAACCCGGGGGGCCGCCGGGGGCCAGGCGGTTTTGGCATTAATTTTTTAAAGGAGATGGATTGGTCGGGCAGTATTTTTGATTTATTTTTAAGAATGTAAATTATTTTGGATTTTGGTAAGGGGAGGTATGTATGTTTTTGTATTTATTATTTAGGGTTGTATGTTGTTATGTTTTAAATGTATAGTATGTATGTATGAAATGTATGTTTTATGAAATGTTGTTATGATTATGTTTTTGTGCATGTTTATGTTGTATAAAAATGAAGATGTTTATTTACCTTTTAAAAAATAAAATGGAGTTTAAAAACCGGGGCCCCAAGGCAAACGAAAGAAACTTCCAAAAAAATATATAGTACTTTAAAAAGGTGGGGGTTTTTAAAAAAATAGTAAAAATGTTACGGAAAACCCACAAAAAAAAATATTAACAAATTGATAATAAACCCCAATAAGTGATTAAAAACCGATAAGGTGTCCTATTTTTCTTTTTTCCAAATCAGCGACGTCGCCCAAAAATTTTTGATGAAAGTTTCAAGATAGAGAAAAATGAAATAAGAAAATTTTTTTTAAAAAATTTTTAAATAAAAGGAAGAAAGGTTGAAATGGACCAAACTTTTCCCGCGTCGCCCTACAGGCATTTTTCCAGGCCGCTGCCTCGATGTTCCCTCAGAAAAAAAGAAATCAATCCCTAAATTTTGGATTTTTCTTCTTATTTTACATAATCAAATACAATTAAAGGGAGGGGCATCATTTTGTCTTTGGGTTCATTTTTTGTTTTAACTGACTACATACATTTTTGGAGTAATTTTTTTTTAACTCTTATTTTTTTTTGAGTGTGGGGTTTTGTCGTTTAAATATATTTTTATGTGTTTGTGTGTGTTTTGTCGTGAATATATTATTTCTGCCCATTAAATTTTTTGTCCCCAAAACCAACTTTACCCCCAACCCAACTTTCCATTCCCAAAAATTTTTTTTCATAGCACAATTTAGGCCCCTTTGTACAGGCCCCCATTTTTCCCAAAACCAAAACCCCAATTCCAGACTTTTTTTTCTATACATTTCTTTTCGAAACTTTTTTCCCCTTTCCGGGGGTATCCTTTTTGGGCCCCCTTCCCCTTTTTCCCCCTTCAACCTCCCAAATGCCATTCTGGACCAGACTTTTCCATCCCATCTTGTGTGTTTGTGTTTTGGTCTGGTGTGTGTGCGTGGTGTGGGGTTTTAAATGTGTGTATGGTGGTGTGTGGGGTGTTGTGTGTTATGTGATTGTGTGTTGTTGGGTGTGTGTGCGTGTTATTTGGTATGTGTGTGTGTGCGTGTTTTTTTGTGGTTTTGTTGTGTGTGTGTGGGTGTGTGTGTGTTGTGTTGTATATGTGTATTTTGTGTGGGGGTGGTGTTGTTTGTTGTTGTTGTTTATGTTGTTGTTTTGTGTGGGGGTGTTTTGTGTGTGTGGGGGTGTGTTGTGGGTGTGTGTTGGGGTGTGTGCGTGTGTGTTTTGTGTGTGTGTTTTTCACGTCCATTTTCATACTTTTTATATATATCTTTTTCCCTCACTATAAATGCTAGTTTTCAGTTTGCCCCAGGACCCCTCAAAATGCCCTCCTCTTCTTCCTCCCCCCCGGTTTTTTTCTTTTATTTCTGTCATCATATTTCAGTGTATTTTTCGTTTTTCCCTGTTTGTGGCTACGTCGGTTATGGGTCCGCCTGTCCCTTTTTTATCGCTTTTATTTTTTTAAATTCAAATATTTTATTTTTTCTTGGGCTTTTTGGTTGCCATAAAACCTTATTTTTTTTTTATCTCTTCACGAAAAAAAAAACAAAAATACTCCCCCAAAAAAAATTAATAAAAGGGATTCCTCTTTCCCTTTTCCCTCCTTTTTTTTCCTTTCATTTTTAAACCCTTTTCTTTTTTTCCCCATATCTATTCACATCGTTTTCAAATTTTTCACCTTAAAATTTTTATTGACTTCTTTTACGTTCCCCTTTAAAAATCTCTCTCTCCTCTCTCTCTCTCTCCTTTCTTTTCTCCTCTCCCCCCTTCTCTCCCTTCTCTCCCCTCTCTCCCCTCTCTCTCCCCTCTGCTCCCCCCTTCTTTGCCTTCTACGGGGATCCCATATAAAGGTGAAAAGGGGGAAAAAAGGCACTCATATTACATTACCCAGCGCCCCGTCTGCACGTCAACCAAAAATTAAAGGGCCTTCCGCGAGACACCCTAAAATTCCAAACCCCCAAAATTCGGTCTATTCTTGGGGAAAGGGGGAAAATGGATCGTCCTTTTCCCCCTCCCCTTTCCCCCAAAAAACCCCGGAAACCCCATGAAACGGGGTTAGAGCTTACTTCATGCAGCGAGACCCGGCGCCCTAGGTCGTTAAAAATGGAAAATAGGATTAAGTAACGGAAAGAGGGGGGTAGAAAGGGAAAGAATGGGGGATGAATGATAGGAAAAGGAGGAAAAAAAAGAAAAGGGTTTTATGGAGTGGGAAAAATGGAAAGGTGTACCCAAAGGAGGAATGGGAAAGGGAAAATGAGAAGGGTGACATAGGGGTTTTAATGGGGTGGGTTATTGGGAGGATTTAAAGGGAGGTTTTTTTAAGGAAAGATTGTTTGGGAAACCGGGAAAAGGCCCCCGTTAGACTTTGGAAAAAAAAATATTTTTCCCACGAAAGGTTTTAAATATTAGGGCAAAAAAAGGGGGTTAGACTATTAAAAAACATTGGGCCGGGCGGGTTAAAAAAAAAAATCCCAAAAAGTAATTAGGGGTAAAGTGTATGCATTGGGAAAGGAAAAAATAAAAAAAATTTTCAAAATGAAACAAAAAAAAAGGGTAAAGAAAATAAGGAAAATAAGGAAACGAAACCCGAAATTTTTTATATCAATGAAACAAACTGGAAAAAAATCAAAGTAAAAAGGATGAAAAAAAAAGGAAAGATAAAAAAGATTGAACTTCAAACACCCTTGAAAACAAAGGAAAACCAAAACCCTGTGTTGTGTTTTGTGTGGGGTGGTTTTTGTGTGTGGGGTGTGTGTGTGTGTGTGTGTGTGTGTTGTGTGGGGTGTGGTGTGTATTTATTGCTTTGTTTTTTAAAGGGTTGTATTTCTGTTTTTTTTTACCTGTGTTTTTTTGATGTTTTCTCGTGTACACGTGTGTTTTGTTTTGCGGTTTTTACACGTTTTTATAAAATTTTACAAAAATTTAAAGGGCCATGTTTACGCATTGGGGAAAACGTATTATACATTTTTTTTATTTTTGTGTGTGCCCTTTTGTGTGTATGTATATAAAGTTTTGGAAAGTCCCTAGGAATTACGTATATGATGCATTTCGAAACCCCTGTCATTTCCTCTTTAAAAAAAAATACAAAATTTAAAAAGATCAACCCATTAATCACTTTCCCCGTAGTTTTTTTTCCCCCCCTTCCCCCCCCTCCTCGTCCTCCTCTCCCCTTCCCCCCTTTTCCTTGAAACCCCCCTATAAAAAAAAAACTTGAAAGTTTTAATTTTTTCCTTTTTTTACCAAATCTTCAGATCCCCTTAGCCCAAAATTTGATTTTAGAAAATTTAGGACTGGGAAAATTTTGAGAGAGAGAGAGAGAGAGAGAGAGAGAGAGAAGAGGCGAGAGAGAGAGAGAAGAGAGAGAGAGAGAGAGAGAGAGAGAGAAAAGAGAGAGAGGAGAGAGAAAAAGAGAGGGGAGAGAGAGAAAGGGGAAGGGGAGAGAGAAAGAGAGGAGGGGAAAGGAGAGGGGAGAGAGGAGAGAGAAAAGAAGAGAGAGAGCAGAGAGAGAGAAAAGGGGAGAAGAAGGGGGGAGGGGGCCCCAAAAAGCATTGTTTTTTAAAAAAAATTTTTCAGGAAAAAATTTCTTCAGAATTAGTTCAGGGAAATTTTTATCCCCCAGGGACTCGGAAAGGGGGGGGCAAGGGGGGTTTGGGGAAAATGAGAAAAGGAAGGGAAAAGGGAAAAGAAAGGGGAAGAGAAAAATTAGGAAAAAAAAGAAAAAAAGAGCCCAAAATAAAAAAAAACATCAACAAATACTGTAAAAAGGGAAAGGGAAAAAAAGAGGAAAAAGTTAAAGTAATCGCCCTCTGAAAAAAGAAAAATGAAAAAAAACTGAAAAAAAATTTAAAATAGGAAAGGGAAGAGAAAAAAAAAAGGAAAAAACTGCAGCCAATTAGGAAACCCCAGGCGAGGAGAGAGAAGGGAGAGAAAAGAGAGAGAGAGAGAAGAAAAGAAAGAGAGGAGAGAGAGAGGAGAGAGAGAGAGAGAAAAGGAGAGAGAGAGAGAAGAGGGGAAGAGGAGAGAGAAGGAAGAGAGAGAAGACTTCCGCAACACCCTCCCGTACAACTCCCCCGCCCGACCTTCCTGCCAAAGGGGGATGATTTTCTTCAAATTTGGACCACACTCAAGACTCCATTCTGCTGTGCGTGTGTTTACCGTCCACGTGGCAAGGTGGTGACCCCTTCACTCCCGCCCCCAACTTAGTGCCCGCCCTCCACACCCCTGTAACATCTCATTATTGTGGTGATCTCAACCATCCCCTTGCCCCAGAGCATTTGACAGCGTGACGGTTTTGGCTCCAATCCGTCGACTTCCCCACCCCATCTCGGGTCTTCACTTGCCCTTCCTTAAATCACCGATTTCCCCCTGCGTATAGTGACTTGCCGCCCGCTACAACAGTGGTTTCCCCACCGGGCTGTTCTCACCAAGATCAACTGGCCATCGACAGAGATGGGGCAGTGACCGCACCAACTGGCAGGGGAAAAGGGGGACTGGGATGCAAAAAGGAAACATTTAAACAACATGTGTGGTCGACGTGCTTCGGTGCCTTTGACCACAAGGAAGAATTTTCACAGAAATCCTACCCCACCCAAAGAAATTTGTGCCCTGCCAACAACAATCTAAACCGGGAGACCACCCCCTGGTTTGGCTTTCTGCGGGAAAGCGCAGACAAAAGAGAAAGGGCCCTGGTGCAATATAAGTCCCACCCCAAGAAAAAACCCGAAACAAATGCCCTGTGAAATAGGGAAAAGTCCAAAAAGGGCGATCAACAACTGGGGATCCCCTAAAGCGAAAGCAAAAGGGCCCAGTCTGGCATAAGGATTGGTTGAGCGCACAAACAACAACAGGTTTCCTCGTGACGACAGCCCCCACCGTTGACAGCACCTGATGCTCTGTTTTTCACAAGTCCCCGGGAAAAAGCTCAGGTTTGGGCTGCCCACTTCCCCTCAAGATGACATTTTCCTGACCCAAAGGGCCCCTCCTACATTCCTTTTTCAAACCCAAAGGGCCGCCCTGGGGAACATCCCATTACCAGGGAGGGGGTGTTGCAACAACTTCAACAAGTTGATCCCAAGAAAGCGCTGGGACAATAGTATCGCCCTCACCTGCTTAAAAGATTGCCTCACAACTTGCTGTGCTCTTGCTACCTTTTCCCGGGGTTTGCCTTTCATCTCAGAAATGGCCATCGAGTGGAAAGGGGCGGAGTCTGTGCTATCCACAAAAAAAGCAAGGCACCCTCAGAACCCCCGCCCCATTTCCCTCCTTTCCGTTTTTGGGGAAGTTCTTGAGCCCCTCATTGCCTCCAAAATCCAAAATTTTTTTTGACCTCACCGCTTGCTAAATTCACGGCAATTGGGCTTCCAAAGGGGAGTTGCAGAGACTTCTTCTCCTGCCTCAGCGCCCGGAACCCCCCTAATGGGGGTAAAGCACCTTCGTCGTCCCCCTTTGACATCGCTGTCCCCTTTGATAGGTGGGGCTCAGGGCATCACTCCCAAAGCTGAAAGCCTGGGATCTGGGGGACCTTTTACACCCCTCAAGTTTAAACCTCCATGAAAGAACTGGCGCGTGGTGGTAAATGGTCCACCCCCTCTAAAAAATGCTATAAAAGCCAGTGTCCCTAAAGGAAAGTGTACTCGGCCATTATATGGAACGTTTACTTAAAAATCCTGCAGGGTTTCCCTAGGAAAGGGCGTACGCGACGCTGTACTCTCACATTCACCGTGAGGGATGACTGCCACAACACAGTCTTCGATAAACCCAGGCACTGCAGAGCATCGCCTCCGGGGCAAGAGATGGCAAGTCACCTTTGCCCAGAAAAGACCCAAGCCGTCCTCATCTCCCGCAGGCAAGATGCAGTCAACTGGGGCCAACACCCATTCTCCTGGAGGGAGAAAAAATACACTCCAGGGGGCATCAACATTCTAGGGTGGAGTTTGACTCTGGCCTCACTACACCCCCACGTCAGGAGGTCCCAAGGATGCGCCTGGAAAATGAGCTCATCCACGCGTCGCCACCTCCGGACGCTCAGGGATCGGCACACTCTACAGTCACAATCCGCTCCCCGATGGAATACTCCCCCTCGCTGGTCCCCCCTCCCCCGCATATCGGGCCCCCTTTTCCGGGTTCAAGCCCCAAACCCAGCGGCTGGCCCGGGTGAAAACCCCTGGGCTGCTCAAAAAAATTCAACCTCTCCGCAGCGGCTGACTGGGGGCATGTGCTCATGTACAAGGTCCAGGATCGCTCCTACAACTAGCAAAACTGCGCCTCACCCACGGGCCAGGCCCCCCCCCCCCCCTACCCCTGCGCCCCCAACTACCATCAAGTGGGCTGTGCCCTCGCGAGGGCGGGAAAATTACCTCCCCTCCTTCCTACCCCGCTATGGGGCACTCGGAACACCCCTTGGGGCGCAGACCGACCTGCACCTCACCACTCCCCGCACCCTTCAATCGGCGTAAATGCCTGGCTGCAAGCGGAGCTAACGCAATAGAACATTAATAAAATAATGACAAATATTTGTTTATAAGATTAAAGTTTTACTTAGTATAATTTTTTTATATATATGTGTACAATATATTTATACTTTCTTTTTTTGTTATTACGTTTGTTTTAGTTAATTTCTTATCACCGTGTATCGTATTATTTTATAGTAGAGAATGTGTACTTTTTCCATATTATTTGTAATTTTTTCATGATAAAATATAATACGCTAAAGATAGTCCCCTTGGGGGTCCCATTTGGACTTTACAATCAACTCCCTTCTGTTTTTAATGTTTATGTTAAAAAAAAAAAAAAGAAAAAAAAAAAAAAAAAAAAAAAAAGAAAAAAAAAAAAAAGAGAGAGGAGGAGGAGAGAGAGAGAGAGAGATGAAAAAAACTAAAAAGTGCTACCCTGTTCTTCGTGATGTATTTCCAGCTTCAATTTTATTCCTGATGCGATATATTACCTCAATCCATCTACTTGCCTCTACCTGGCCTTTTTTATTGGATTATATTGATGAACATTGAATACCTGACTTGATCCTCTCTCTCTCTCTCTCTCTCTCTCTCTCTCTCTCATCCTCTCTCTTCTCTCTCTCTCTCTCCTCTCTCTCTCTCTCTCGTTGAAGGAACAGCCTACACAAAAGACAACTCTGCTACTTGATACGTGAATAAAGATACCCTTTTGAGAGAGAGAGGGAGAGGAGAGAGAGAGAGAGATAGAGAGAGCGAGAGAGATAGAAGAGTAGAGAGAGAGAGAGAGAGAGAGTGAGAGAAAGGAGCGAGAGAGAGAGAGAGAGAGAGAGAGAGAGAGAGAGAGAGAGAGAGAGAGAGAGAAGAGAGGAGAGAGAGAGAGAGAAATAGAAAAAGAGAGAAAGAACAAAATAAAACAGAACAACGATGAATAAAAACTATTGGATGTGAGATTTTTCCTTTTTTATATTCACGCGCGTTCCTCATATTTATTATTTTTTTCTTGTTGTGTTACGCATGAGTCGTCGTTGCCTGGTGATGGTGAGTGGTGGTGGTCGTGGTAATTTTTTTTTTTTTTTTTTTTTTTTTTTTTTTTTTTTTTCAACATTTGTGCCTATAGCGCCTGTAGGCAGTGGTGATCCAGGGTTCGGATGGTAGTCTCTGGAGGTTCACTTGAGGGGTGTGATGGTTGGTTCTCGCCCGTGGTGGCGCAGGCAGGATTTTTATAGTGACGCCTGTGATTAGAGGCTCATGCCGCCCCCCTGTGTCCTCCGATGCACTCGCAATCGAAGGTAGAGTTGATGGGCAGGGCATGTGGGTGTTCTTAGGCCACTCGACGATGCAGAAAGGTTTTGGTTTTCTTCGGGGATCGAACTCGGGTCACCGAGAACGCCAGTCGGAGACGCTAACCACTCCTCCCTACCGCCTCCCCAATGGTGCGATGTGTGTGTGTGCGTGTGGTGTGTGCGTTGTGTGTGTGTGGTGTGGTGTGTGTGTGTGTGTGTAGAGCTATTCTTGTACCTATTGTTGCTGTTTTCCTTATTTTCCTGTCATTTTTTTTTATATTTCTTTTTTTCTCCTTGTACCAAATTTTTCACCTGGTCTTTTTTTCCTTTTTTTTCTCCGTCTTCTTCTTGTCATCTTCTTCTCCTTCATCTTTATTTTTTCCTTCTCTGATCTATTAATTCTCTTCCTCCCTCTCACTCCTCTCCTCCCTCCTTATTTTACCTCTCCTCCTCCTCCTCCTCCCTCCTCCTCCTCTTCTCCTCCTCCTCTTCCTCCCCCTCCTCCTCCTTCCCTCCCTCCTCCTCTTCCACCTTCATTTTTCTTCTCACATTTCTGAGGATTTTCTTTTTGATGGTCTCTCATTCGTGTTTTCTTTTCCTCTTTTCTTTTTCCTCCCTAACTTTTTTCTGAGCTTTATCAGTATTCTTGGTACCAATATTTCTCCTCCGTCGTTTCTATACTATTTATCTATATATTTTATTGGCCATACTTCCTTTGATTACTGTCTACCCCCGTCTCTCTCTCTCTTTTCTCTCTCTCTCTCTCTCTCTCTCTCTCTCTCTCTCTCTCTCCATGAATTCCCAGTTTATATTCAACACATTTGCACCTTTAAAGACCTAAGTTACATTCGCCTCACATCATCTGTAAACCCTCAGCTCAGCTCCTCATCTCACCTAATCTCACACCAATCTCATCGTCTTCTCTTCACATCTGCTCTCTAATCACTCTGTGTGTGTGTGTGTGTGTGATCTTAACAGACTAACTCATTATCCTCATCATAACCATTACATTCTGGCATTCTATTTCAGCAAGTTTCCTCATTTGACTCATATTTCCTCATCTATTTACCATTATCTTTTCACCTTTATCATTATCCTCGTTATTAGATACACTATTACACCTTTTTAATACATTCCTGAACTGGCTAAATATTTTGACTTCCTATTAATAATCTTGGCCTATCCTATATCTCATTATATCCCCCCATCCCCACCCCCGGTCTCTTATCCTCACCAACCCCTCTCCTCCCCATCCCTCTGCTCTCCTATCCCGACCAAACCCTGTCCTCCCCCTCCCCCCCCACTAAGGACATGCTACCCGAACACCTGCCGGCAAAGTTAATTAGCCTGCAGGTGAGGTAATGAGGGAGGTCCGTGGATGAATCTTTGATGAGATAGGTGTGCCTTCCTATGTTTACCTGTTCTGTTTACTTCTTCCTCTTCCCCCTTCCTCCCCCTAAAACCCTCTCGTGCCCCCTGAGTGTGTGTGTGTGTGTGTGTGTGTGTGTGTGTGTGTTGTGTGTGTGTGTGTGGTGTGTGTGTGTGTGCGTGTGTGTGTCAATGCAGTATCTCTCCTGTGGTCTTACCTATTGCAGTATTGTAAAATGGTAGTATCGTACTTTCACTCACACTTCCCTTTAATTAACGGTTGGTATCAAGGGGGACTGGCGCGTTAGGTGGGCGCTCGTGCGTTATCTGAACCGTGTGTTTGTGTGTTTTGTACACAAGAGCTTTATGCTGTGTAGTGTGTGTGTGTGTGCGTTGGGGGGATAATTAAAGGTACCCATGTGTGAGGGGACAGAAAAAAGAAAGGGGGAGGAGAAGGATTTGGAGGAGGTGGGGAGCTTATAGTGGGAAAAGCTGTTGATATATAACAAGATGATCTGTTATGATAATATATTTTGCCTTAGACCTACTCCTAGCAAGAGAGAAGGATATATAAAAAGGAAAGGATAGGAAAAGGCGAAGGATCGAACGCGTATCGGGTAAACGACCGCCTGTTCCTATAACAAGGTTACCTGCTCAAGTACACTATTTTTTCGATCAATCTTTCTAACAGTGTGACGCAGGACACCGAGAGGGGGAGACTGACCCCCCCCCCCCATACACTCCTTCCTCCGGCACACTGCTAGCACGAAAAAGCGAGGCATTTTTTTATTGGAACAAGATATTATATAAAGCTTTCATAGGAGAGAAGGGAACGTTCCTGTACTATCGACCAGGAGGTGGAGGTGGAGGAGAAGGAAGAAGAGGAAAAAAGGAGGAGGAGTAGGAGGAGAAGGAGAAGGAGTAGAGAGAGGAGAAGGAGAAGGAGGAGCAGGAGAAGGAGTAGAAGGAGGAGAAGGAGTCGGAGGAGAAGGAGAGGAGGAGGAGAAGAGGAGGAGAAGGGGGAAGAGAAAAAAGGAGAGGAGGAGAGGAGAAGGAGTAGAAGGAGGAGGGAAGGGGAACAGGAACATTAGCAACACAGAACAACATGTAAAAATAGCCGGTTTACTACAAGGCTACTTGGTCTGGAGATCAAATCTTTTCTGCTGACCATTACAACCAGCATGGGACAACCTAAAAAAAAGTAGAGAGGGAAAAAGAAGAAATGATGAGAACTAGAAAGATTAGTAGGAGGAATGAAAGGAAGAGAAATAAACTGATAAACCAAAGGAGGACGAGGAGGAGAGAGGTAATTTCATCCCTCATTAACAGCTACAGTCTGGCCTGAAACTTTGCAGCCGACATTCAATATATCGGATATTTCTTTTTCTTGCTGACCTTGAACCTTTTTGACCAATAAGCTGTCTGCTTCCTTAATGAACCCAATTGTAGGAAACTAAATGATTACGCTTTGAGACAGGTTGGTTGTGTGTGTGTGTGTGTGTGTGTGGTGTGTGTGTGTGTGTGTGTGGTGTGTGTGGTGTGTGTGTGTGGGTGTGTGGTGTGGGGTGTGTGTGTTTGTGTGTGTGTGTGTGTGTGTTGTTGTGTTTTTTTTCTGTTAATATTAGATATATTTTTGTCTGATTTTGACTCCTTGACTGAAAA
>JACEEZ010005023.1:5000-90000 GCA_016584305.1 Chionoecetes opilio
TATGATTGAACTGTACGTTTTGATTCAAGAAGTCGACGATATATATATTTAATATATAGTTTGCCCTGATATGAATTTATTACAAGTACATAGGTATATTGTATGTTGAAAATATGAAAATAGGAGTCAATGAAGCAATAAAACACCATCACATTTCAAACAGGCAGCATGAAATGGCTATAATACACGAAAATAAAACATAAGTATAGTGATACAACTTGTTAAGTTATTGGTTGTTGACGTCTAGCCGCTTCAATTTCACTCCTTAGGGGAGTTAAAGGGTGCTCCCGACCACCCTAGCATCTGCGGTTCCGTAGCAAGTGAAAAAATGGTTTGAGCATATCCCTTAGAGGGCGCTACGAGGTAAAAGTGTCCTTAGGGGGAGTACTGACGGGCCCGTAACTCTTTCGAGCACTCTGCCCTGTCTGACATCCTCTCCGAACTCGTGCATTCGGGAAAACTCTTCACGATAAGAGAAATAAGAGCCCAAGGCCGGCCATGTTTGCTTTAGAAATTTAAAAACTTACCAGGCTACAGACCATCCAATGTGGGTAGAGAAAGTCAAGGGTTTTTGCTGCGCTATACGCGCGTCGCTTCGGACCCAGGTTTCGTGCACAATGGAACGCCGAATTCTGGGTTTCCGTGAATGGTTCGGAAATGTCGCAACTGGAAGAGGCCCTACAAGGAGGGACATGAAAAGAATATAACTGTGAACAGGTGTTGTGTGTGTGTGCTGTGTGTGTGTGTGTGTGTGTGTGTGTGTGTACAAGGAATATAGCCCTAGTTCCAAGGTATAGTTGTTTTATGTTGTTTGTATTCGATTTCATTTTTCAATTTCCCCATAACTAAGGTACCACATCCCATGTATCATTTTGAGTCAGCAATCGCACTGATGCTAACAAGCTAATCCATTCTGTAATACGGAGACCAAAACTTGTACGCACTAGTCTAGGTGAGGTCTGGACTAGAAGCTAAATACACCTCTAGAATAACCGAACGCTTTACTTTTACACAAAACTGGCACCTGTAAATCCTGCATACCAATACCGCGATGAGGAATACATTATTGTTTCCTCCCCCAGCTAACAGCTCACCGGCGGGCCGACGTAGGCATAGATTAGAGCTGTCGAACGGCGGACGCCGGCGGCAAATTACCTCCGTCAGGCCCTCCGAAGGCCCGCTGGGTATTTCAGACGGATAATTATATGTTGAAAATTAATGTTACAGAATTCACGAATTGAATATTGCTATGGTAAAAAGTTTTAAACTACAGTTATATGATATCTTGCTGTAGTATTACAGCATAGTGATAAGGCAGCGGCAACTTGACGTCAATCCTCTGGGGGCCCCCGACTGTGGCTAGGTACTTGTAAGTGGGGAATATTTCATGATATTATATATATAACTCATCAATATACATAGATCTCAATATCGGTACCATCACATCATTAGGCCTGTCAAGCTATTAAAAATTGTATAAAAGTTTTATAAAGTTCTATAGAAATGATCATATTTCAGTTATTTCAAATATTCCAGCTTAATCAGGCCACCCAGGGAGATACATTAGGAAATAAAGATGAGATTACGTTACATAGGAAGGAGGTACAGGAAAAAGGTATCAGTTAGTCTATGTGGTGTACGCTAGTTCATATAAAAAAACATTGATTAACCGCGCGGCAAAGATTACGGGTGATAAAAAACAAAAAGTCATATTTTCATATTCAATAACTTTCCAACATATTATCAACACATATCAATACTCAAACGGTACACCTAATAAGGAGTATTAGATGAGGAGAATTAACATGGATAATATCATGATTAGATAGAATATATTTGAAATCATTTCCCAGTTATCATGTACTAAACTGCCAAAGTACGATAGCCATACAAAGGGTTAAAAACCCACAAAGGCCTAACTTCGTCACCCAACCAGTCGATCAACATAATGAGAACTAGTTAAAGATATTTTCCTCCTTCATTATATCGAAAACTAGACTGAATAATATAAATTGATTGCAGTACGACACGATTTTTTAGAAATTCTCGGCGGCGTTTGTCAGTGAGTGAATATCAGTTACTGGGAAAACGCACAGGGGGTGGATGTTTGTTATGTGGTTCGCCGCCATCCAAATCCTTCTACATGGCTGTTCAGTGTTCCACGTAAACCAAGCATGTAAACCCAACAACGAAAATGTTTTTGTACGTAGAAATAAACAAGTCCGTTGCAATTATGAATCTCCTTTTTCATCGTATTATGGAATAACGACAAGGAATATTTATGGTTATACTTTAAAGATATTGAGATATAGTAATGTTTTATTAAGTGTTGAACAGCCCATTAGTTCTATTAATCGGCTAATGGGTTGTTGCAACCACCCTTAAAACATTACTATATTCTGCAATATACTTAGAAAGTATACCATAAATATTCGCTCAATCAGTTTAATCTAACGGCGCGGCAAAAATGGTCACTATGCCCTACGGCGGGCGTGGGAGCGGTGGTCCCGCCGGTGAGCCTCGAGCAAATTCCCAGCGGCCCTACGTCGTACACTTCCGTCGGGCGCCGGTAAAGACATACGAGAGGCTCCGGAGGCCCTCCGCTTTGTGTTTGCTGGGCTAGGGGACGGACCATAAGAAGCATACCCACACACGCACACATCTCGAAAATCCACGCTGCATAATGTTGATTTACTCCCCCTCCACACACTGGCGGCGGAGTGGACCATAACATACTGTACGCGAGGAAAATTACATAATAGGGAAGAGGATAAAATACACATAAGTATCAATAGCTAACGAGGAATTTTCTCCCACGCCTCATTCTGAATCACAGTTAGGTAGTATATTTTAAGCCTAGTAGTAATTAGACACGTAGCGAAACAGAAGGTGAGAAAACGGGATTCTTTTTTAAGGTTAGGATAAGTTTAGAAGCAAGCTCGGACGTCATGAGTAAGTTCGCTGTGGGAGGTGCTATTCCGCCCGTGGTAAGGTATGTTATGAAATGTTTGTTAACCGAGATGTAGACATGACTTACACTGGTGATCCTTCGTTGACCAGGACTAATAAAGTGTATACTTAGGTCCCAATGTAGGTGCGTTGCGGACCAGGGGGCCAAGCGTCACAAATTAGCAGATGGGGGCAACCAAACATGTCACAGCAGCCGTGTGAGGACAAGGAGAAAGAAGGAAATAGAAAAATAAGTGAGAGGGAAACAGTTGGAAGTGATAGGGACTACGTAGACATTATCTTAAGGATAACGAACTTGAGCAGCCATGTGCGTATGGTAAGGAGCGAACAGTGCGGGACTCGAAGTACCATGATAGAAAACTAATTAGGATGACGACTTGAGCATTTACGCATGCGTATCGTTAAAGTGGTAACAGTGCGGACTTGAAGTTACCAGAGATAGTAACTAGATTAGGATGACGACTTGAGCATACATGTGCGTATCGTTAATGTGGTGACAGTGCACGAAGTACAAAGATAAGTTTAAAATATATTAGGATAAAGACGTGAGCATTTCGCGTGCGTATCGCTAGGAGGAAAGGAAGACTTAATATTAAGATAACTTGTGAATATATAATAATTACCAAGTGAGACAGTAAAGAGTTAAATATAGTATAATTAGAAAATATTAACGCGTTTGTCATTCAGTTTCCAACCAGTATTTACATATTTTCTTAAATCTTTTATTTTTGTTCATTCATATATTTTTTCCCACTTAAGTAATCGTCCAGCCCAATTTCATCATTCCTGATTTAATGCATCAAAGCATAGCATTAACGAGTATATCAACAATACGTCGCCCACTTTTGTATCCATCAGCCGTTTTTAATAATCCGCAATAAAAATCTGCAAATTCCCGATTTTCCAAAAACGCTCTCAAGGTTTGCAGACGCTCAGCTCAGCTCGGTGAGAAACCCTAAGGGAGGCTCATCTTCCCGCGCTGATCAGAGAGAGACGTAAAACACAGAGATAAATACAGGTGTAACACGAGTTTATGCAAATGTTGATACGGGAGATAGACCGAATTATTCTAAGAAAAAAATGTTCTATACCCATATGCTTTCTGAAGTTTCCCTTTACGTGACATGGAGTGAGAAAGAATTTAAACCGCGGCCGTCATGAAACTCAGGGCTACGGGAGGCAGGGTATGAGATGTGCACTCGCGCGTATGCCCCCCGGTGAAATTATGAATTATCTAATCATAATTTTTTACTAGTTATGGACAATTACGTATTTTATAAGTTTAACTACACAATCGATATTAATAAACGGCTGTTATTTACCAAATAAGCAGAAACATGAGAACAGCAGGCTGTCATAAGCAATAATGTAAAGGGCTACTTGACATTATGTCGGTGGGGAAGAGGCAAGGTGGGTAGGGATGGGTGCCGTGCGAGGCTACATCAGCTGTGTCCCTCCTTCTTCCCCGCCAGGGGCAGTGGCAGTGTTTAGTTTGAGAGAGTGAACTCTGCGGACAATGCCGTACTCCTACAGTAACGTGGAGTATGCGATATGGTTTATCAAAGGGGTTTCTGCAATGGAAGTGCAAATGCTGCCGTACAGGAATACAGAAAAAGATACCCTAACAGAAAATGTCCCAATGCCCCACATTACCGTAAGCGTACAACACTGTCTACAGCTTATTTCTCTCAAATTGATACTAAATAAGTCATGATTTTAACTCTCTCAAACTAACACTGTCGCTAATCTGGGCGGGAGAAGGAGGGACACAGCTGATGTAGCCCCGCACGGCAACCCATCCCTACCCACCTTGCCTCTTCCTCGCCGACATAATGCCAAGTAGCCTTTACATTTTTGCTTATGACAGCCCTGCTGTTCTCATGTACTGCTTATTTGGTAAATAACAGCCGTTTATTAATATCGATTGTGTAGTTAAAACTTATAAGATTGTAATTGTCCATAACTAGTAGAAATTATGATTAAATAATTGATAATTTCCCGGGGGACATACGCGCGAGGGGCCAAAACTCATACCCCTGCCAAGATAAAGAGACAGATAAAGAAAGATAAAAAGACACCTGTTAATCCACCTCGTACTCGGGCTCAAACATATAGGATCCCATGACAATCTGAGGTTCGTTTCCTCATAGTATAACGCGACCAGCGTCATTTCTTTCGGTGTCAGATGAGCATCGTACTCTAAATCTGTCACAACGACAGATTCCCCTGTCTGACACCCAAGTACAATCGCTCATCATAACATTTGCCGACAGGGGCCAGACAGAGTGTCTGCGGGCGTCCCCTTTTTTGACGTCATCAATAACAGTCGTAGCCCTGTTGGAGGAAGATTTTTTTTTTTTGCGCGCTTTTTACAAAAGTCGTGTTTTACGGAAATAAGGCCTGGAAATCAATTATTTTTGGTGGATTAGGTGTTTTGAATGTACATTCAAAATAATTCGGCAAAAAAAAAAATGGGTTTGGACGACTACTTTAATGTGGGTGGTGGCAGCGGAGTAACCAGGACTGTAGAGTACACTCCCAAGGTGGGGACTACATAATGGTGACAACGGTGTAGATGGTCATTTTGAGCACTAGATAAGGTGACAACGGTGTAGATGGTCATTTTTGACCACTACATAATGGTGACAGCGGTTTGGATCCATTCGATGGATCCACGTACCCACGTGCTAACTACGCCTTGTTAGTTGTTGGTTTTTTCAAGTGCCGTTACCTAGTGATCACATACTGTACAGTATTGGTGTGTACAGAGTATAGGTGTACATATAGGTGTATAGAGTAGCGTTAGTGACTATGACTAGTTCGCTCAGGCTGGGGGAAATAGATGATACAACGTAACAGTAGGCCCGGGTTACCCACACAAGCTAACATAGACGCTGATAAAGACATTAGTGATGGCCGGGGAAAAGCCGGAAGCGGAGTAGTGAAAGGGTGCACATAAACAGAAACCCCCCCAACCCGCTTTTTGAACTGAAAGTGATAGGTAGCGCGAAATGCATGTGTTTATGGGTGATGTAGGATGCGTGGGGAGTGTGGATGTGGTGATTTGACACTACACCACGTGTGGATGCAGTGGGGAAACGATGCCGAGTGGAAGTGGATAGGAGTGGTGGAAGTGAGGGTTTATGAAGGGGGGGGGAAAGGGGGCTTGTATTCCACATTTAAAACCTAATGTAGGGCAGGTGCCCTGTAAAAGGTTGGGGTAGGTTAATTCCGTACCTTACTTTAGTTAACATTAGGATGAGGTAACAGCTCATGTAGAACTAACCCCCTACAAGAAAGAAACTTTACGGGTTGTGGGGGGGGGGTGGCGTAATGGCCCCCTTTAAAAAAATTTGCGTTAGAGTGGTAGTAATGGAGGGGGAAATTTTCACAACACCATTTTGAGAGGAGGCCAGTGAAAAATTCGTGCTTTTATTGACAGAAGTGTTAATCTCTCGTGGAAGAGATAATTTTCACCCTTTTTCTCTATGAGAGAGAAAAAGAGAGAGAGATGAAGGTCCCCTAGAAAGATGTAAAGGTTAAAAATTCTTTTTTAGAGGGCCAAAATTTCACTGAACACTAAACCCGCTGGGTTTGTCGTTAGCCCCAAGGATGTGCTTGGCTCTGAGTTTTGCTCGTTGGGTGATAGACGCGGGATATGTATGCCTCGCAAAGGGGTGACCTTTATCCCAGAAATTTAGGGTATGGAGTAATCCAGTCGTGATTTCTCCCTACGCCCTACCTCGGATTGTGGGTAAAGAAAATAACTTACGACAGAGGACGGTCCAGTCGCGCCCTTTAGGCTTGGCCTTTGAAAAATAAGAGAAAGTGAAAGGTTCCTTTCAAGGGAGTGAAGGCATACATTAAATACGTATTCCCCAAACGGGTTTAATCTGCTTTTGGTAGGGGTGATAAGTTAAAAATACTACTACTATTTTGTTTTTAAATTTTTGGAAGAAGGAAAATCGGGATGAAAATATTTGTTTGAAGTGATGAAGACCTAAAAAAATTTTATAAAATTTATGTGTGTTTTGTATATGATAAAAAAAAAATTATTTTTAGTTAGATATCCGGTAGGATCTTTGAAGGACTGAGGCTAAGGAAATTTTTTGGGGGGGGGAAAAAAGCTTGAAAACGCGAAAAAATTCTTAAAGGGGGAAAGAGATGAAAAAACACAAAAGTATCAAAACTAACGGGGAATTTTCCCCCACGCCTCATTCCTAAATCATAGTTGGGCTTATATTTTAAGCCGTATAATTAGACACGTAGCGAAACGAGGTGAGAAGGGGATCTAGGTTAGGATAATTTTGAAAAAACTCGACTTCATTGGTTAAGTCGCCTGTGGGAGGTGATTTCTCGCCTTGGAAAAGGTATGTTTAAAATGTTTTTTTAAACTAAGATGTGACATGACTTACGGTGATTTTTTTTGTTGACCAGGACTAAAAAAGTGTATTACTAGGGGCCCCAAGTAGGTTTTTTGGCAAAACCAGGGGGCCAAGCGCCACAAATAAAGGGGGGGCAACCACAACATGTCACAGCCACCGTGTGAGGACGGGAAAAAAAAGGAAAGAAAAAATAATGAAGGGAAAACGTTGGAAGTGGGATAACACGTATACATTATTTAGGATCCTTAAAGCATTACATGGCGTATCGTTAAGGGTACAGTGCACTGAAGTTCCCAAATAGAAAACTATATTGGATGACGACTTAGCTTACGCATGCTATCTTTAAATGGTAACAGTGCGACTAAAAGTTCCAGAGATAGAAAAACTGATTGGGATGACGAACTTGAGCATTACATGTGCGTATCGTTTAATTGGTGCGTGCACCAAAGTTCCAAAGATAGTAAACTATTTTAGGAAAAACAAATTGAGCATTTCGCGTGCGTATGCTAGGAGGGAAGGAAGACTTAAAATTAAGATAACTTGTGAATTATAATAATTTAAAAGAGAATAAAAGAAAATATTATAAATTAAAAAAAATTAACCCCCTTGTCATTCATTTTCCAAAATTAAAAAAAATTTTTTAAATCTTTTTTTTTTTTTTTAAAATTTTTTCCCATTAATTGGGGGTGGCAGCGGATAACCAGGACTGTAGGTACACCCCCAAAGGGGGGCACTAATAATGGTGACAACGGTTTTAAAAAAAAAAACTACATATACCCCACAAAAGAACGCGGATTACCTTGCAAAAGGGGTTATCTTTCCCCCCAAAAATTAAAATTAAATTTAACTTTTTTGGGGAAAAATGGTTTAAATACAATTTTTTCCCCCCAAATTTTTTTAAAAAATTCTTTTCCCCCGTTTTTTTTTCCCCCCCTTTTACCTTTCCTTTACGTTCAAAAGGCCTTTCCCTTCTTCTTCTTTCCCTTTTTAACTTTTCCCCTTTTTTTCAAATCCACCAAACTCCCTCCCTTCACAGGGGATTTTTTTATTTCCCCTTTTTTTTGGGGCAGTTCCCAGAACAAGACGTGATTAGGCCCCGGGGGGCAAAGTTCTTTTTTTAATTAAAAATGTTTTTCCCAATTTTTCCCCTAGAGGATGAAACTTTTATAGTTAAAGGCCCCCCAAAAAAAAATACAAAAAACTCCAAACTATTTTTTTTGTAATTGATAGGGAAGGAATGGGTATAAGGGGGGGGACCCAGTGCCAATCCCCCCCCCCAAAATCTTCCCCCCCAGTTAAAAACCTCCCCCCCAACAAAACCCCCCTTAAAACTTTTTTAAAAATTAACCCCCCCCCTCCCCACCCCGGAAATTTTTAAACCCCTTTTCACACTTCCTAACAAAAATTTCCCTTTTTTGGTTCACACTTCTTTTTTTACAAATTTTTGGGGTTTTTTTTTTAAAAATTTTTTTTTTTTTACCTTTTTTTTTTGTTTTTTAAAAAATCCCCTTTTATTTTTTTTAAATTTTTAAAAAAAATCCCCTTTTTTTTTATATTTTTTTTAATTTTTTTTTAAATTCTTCTTTGGTCTTGCTTCTTTTGTTTTGTTTTTTTGAATTTTTTTGGGGTGTGGGAAACAAGTCCGTAAAGGAAAAACCAGCCAAGCCACGGGAAAAAAGGGCCCCCCGGGGCCCTCCCCGTTTTCCGGGGTTCCCTCGGGGGGGGGGCCACCCGCCTTTTTTCCCGGGCCCAGCCCGCCCACCCGGCGCACCCAAAAAAAGGGGGGGCAATTGGTTTTGGGGGTTTTTCCCCTCCCCTTTTGCCCCCCCCCCTCCCCTTTTTTCCCCCCCCTCTTCCTTTCGGGTTTTTCCCTCCCCTCCCTTTAAAGAAAAAAAAAATTTTTGGTTAAAGTTGAGTCTGGGGGATTTTGTTTTATTTTTTTTTTTTAGGGCCCGGGGGTTTTTGTGTGGTGGAACGGCTTAACCCCCCCTTTTTCCCCCCCTTTTTCTAAATAAGGGCCAAAACACCCCCCCCATTTTTATAGAAATTAGGGCCGTCAAATTTCAAAAATTAAAATAATGTAAACATTCCCTTTTTTTTTAACCCAAAAAACATAAAAAGGGGCCCCCAAAACCCCCCCCCAAAAAATTTTTTTCACCGGCCAAACCCCGCCTTTTCCCCCTTTTTCCTCTTTTCTTCTTTCCTTTGAAAAAAAAGAAAGTTTAAATTTTGAAAACCTTTTTTAAAATTTTTAAAAAAAAACCCCCCAAACCCCCCCGGGGGCCAAATTTTAAAACCCCCCTTTTTTTTTTTTTTTCCCCCAAAATAAAATTTCCCCCCCCTCCCCCCCCTTTTAAATTTCCCCCCCCCAACCCCTAGGCCCCCCAAACCGGGGGGGGGGGGCCCCCGGGGGCTTAAATTTTAACCGGATACCCGGGGCCCCCGCGGCGTTCAAACCCAATACCAGAAACCACCAGCGCAGCCCAGCCTTTGTGAGGACGTTTGTGTCTCTGCGGTGCCCTCCCAGACTCCTTGGTGGCTTCCCTCAGGGGCGTGTGTGTGTGTGCCATCCCGCCTGCCTCTGCCTTGTGCCGCCCGATGCCTCGCCACTACTCCGTGTTCTGTACATGCACCAACCAACCTGCCATGGTGAAGACTCAATGTAGGCTATTATTGTGGTTTATAATTCCCCATCCCCTTAGACCCCCCTCTCCTCCCTCTCTACTCTCTCTCTCTCTCTCTCTCTCATGTATACCGCTGCTCTCACCTCTTCAGAAGTACTCATATTATACCAATACAGGATCTACCAGTGTAGTCTCGCGGCCTTTGTAGCTTCCTTATTTTCTTATGTAATACTGGGACACGAAGTGTGTGACCATGTGTGACGACGTGCTTAACCCTTAACTATAACCTAACTACTACCTAACTAACTAACCTACTAACTAACTAACGAGGTCAAAGACACCCTAACATGGTTGTGATACGTTATCAGCGGCATCAACCTCTTAAAAGTATACTGATACGTGACTCGAGAACACCTTCTGCGCTTAGCGTCTTCCATCAACACCCACATACAAACATAGTGAGGCTTCAAACGTTCAAATACACCCGACACAGTCCTACACTCACTCACACTATCTAACGCAGGCCAACGATACTCTGAACAAACTTCCCATTACTTCCTCTCTTCTCTTTCATGGCTTGCCCGTCAGGTGGCAAGGTTGTAGAATACGTGAGGCTTGCAATGTGCAGAGTCCCTGCGCATTCGGTCAGCGGTTCGAGTCCCCTAATTCGTGCTGACGTGGCACGGAGCTTTTAAGTCAATACCTTGTAGTTGTACTTGCAAATGTCCTGATAGGATGAAAATCTTATCTTCTTATCTTTCTGGCTTGGCGAAGTCTTCATGAACACTACACAATACGTTAACACACTGAAGCTCCAAACACCCTCCAAAACAGTCCTACACTCACTAATACTTATCCTACGCAGGCTACATGAGGTCCCGAACACCTTGCACCCATCACACCTCATGAAGCACCTCCCGCCAAGACGACACCCCTGCACGACCGTCCGCCACCGCCGAGATGCGACTGCAGGCGGGACCGTCTTCACCAGCTGCTTGTATCCCGAAGCGGCTATCACCGGTGCGTTTCGTCGGACTGTTTCGTCGAACTTGCCATTTGTTGGACTGTTTGGTCGAATTTCGAGGGTCATTTCACCGAACATGTTCGAACGAAATGGTTTTGTGAAATTATACAAAATGTTGCACATACGTCGAACATACTCTGCAGTCAAAATAAGTCTATACTTTTTCTGTAAGTTATAAATAGTGTTAGCAATTATTAAGCATTGAAATGAACACCATCATATAATACGTTACAGTAAAATTAATACAGATCAGTCTATATTATATATGTGATAGATTTTCAGAAATATGAAGCTGATTTGATGTGTTTGCGGTAGAATGATTACTAGTAAAATATGAGATCTGCAGGGGCGGCATTTTGGAACACTACTAAGACCATCTTAGGGGACTAAGACCATCTTAGCGCTAGGTGGGACATTTTCGGAAGCAAAGTTCGCTCCGCCTAAGACAGTGCAGCGAGTGTAAACTAAGGCAGGGGTCGTCTTAGCCCGCAATTTTTCTCCGTCACCATAACAACAATGGTTTATATTATTGGTTATATTTATATATTTTAGACTGTATATAGTATATTAGGCTGTATAATACACTATGTATATATATATATATAGGTGTGGGCTATATATAACTATATATATAGGGGTGGGCTGGGCGGAATAGATATGATTTGCGACAGAAACGGTTAGCAGATTAATTCTAAACATATAAAAACACACCAGAAAAAAATTTCGTTATTCACGATAATATCACATACTGGCTATGATATGTGTGTGGAGGATGAAAAGGGGGAAGGAAGAGGAGGGAGAAGAAATAATAGAAGAAAAAAAAGGAGAAGAGAAAACAAAAGAGAGAGAGAGAGAGAGAGTAGAGAGAGAGAGAAAAAAAACTCGGCGTGGTATAGCGTATTTCCCGCCAAATACAGACTTGTGTCGCGCGCGCTGATTGTTAGGTGGCACTAAGAAGGGTTGGCCTTCTGTCCCCTTACACGAGGCTAAGATGACGCCCGAAAATGCTTTCTTAGTAATCTTCTTGGCCCGGTATAACTAAGTCGGTCTTAGGACGCTAAGAGGGTGTAGTTTAGAGCCCCTTCGAAAATGCCCACCCTGAGAAGTATACCGGGGAGAAAATGGAAATGATGCGTGTGGTTTTCACTGAAATGGGATGTGAAATGAATGAGGTGGTTGAAAGGACAGGAAGAGAAAGGATGTTATTGCTGCTGGGACTGTGTGATGACTGGTGGACAAGGAGACGGATGATTGAGACAGGGAAAGTTTGGAGAGAATGTGGTGTTTGTTTTGTTTGTTTAGAGGATAATTCCTCAGAGCCATAGTGATCTACCGCTCGGGCTTAGTGTTGGCCGAAGCCACCACCCCGGGAGGGGGGTCACAAACCCCCGGCTAACACCCGGTACTCATTCACTGCTGGGTGGACAGGGGCTCGGGTTTTAAGAAGACCGCCTGTCTGTCTTCGCTCCGCCCGGGGATCGAATCCGGGACTTCTCGGTTGTGAGCCGAGCGTGCTAACCACTACACTACGGGGCCACCTGTAATATCAAGATCCGGTAAAATGGACGAGGACTGCGCGGTCCTTTCCTGAGACACTGACTACATATGGTATTATTTCACACTAGGACCGAAATTGCTTACACAATTGGGCGTGTGGTTTTGGGCCATTGGGCGGGCGCCCGCCACAGGTTTCGGTGGCCACAGGTAACAGTGCCGGCGGCCGCCCGCCACTCGATTTTGGGCTCTGCTACGCCCTGCTGGGATGAAATTATTACCCTAACCTAACCGAACCTAACCTTCTAACGGGAGGGGCTCCGTCCCCTTCGACTCCCTGACGGGAATATTAACCTAACCGACTTAACCTAACCGGCGCGCAGTTCTCGTCCACTATAAACCATTTAGCTCACATGAACGCGTCTTCATCTGTCGCTGTTCTCTTCTAACAATCACCTCCTCCCTTTTCATCACCAGTAGCTACGTATATATATGCCCCTAAAGTTAAAACATTAACAAAAAATCTCCGCGCCTCTCGCTGTCATCGCTTCATCTTTGTTTGTTATTGTTGGGTGAAGCGGTTGGCCCAACCGTGTGATAGATGTGTTGTCAGTGTTCGACGAACAGGTCCAACCAAATGCTTGTTTGGTTCGACGAAACAGTCCGACGAAACGCCTCGTGTGATACCCGCTTTAAACAAGTGCGTCGCAGCTTGGAAGGAGGAAGAAGTGGAAGAGGAAGTAGGGAACTTAGTTATCTACAGTGAAGAAAGAGAAATGTAAAGTATAGTAATAGAGGAGCAGGATGTAGCTTCTGCTATACAAACAATTAAGATAGGAAAATCAGGAGGAACAGATAGAATCATAGGGGAATTCATAAAGTATGGAGGAGAAGGATTGAAACTAGCTCTAGTTAATCTGTTTAGAGAGATGTTGGAGAAAGGTGAGGTGCCTCAAGACTGGAACAGGAGTAGGGTAACACTTATACATAAACGAGGAGGGAAGCCAAAAGAGGAAATAGGAAATTACAGACCCATAGCAGTGATGAATGTACTGGCCAAGGTATTTGGGTGGGTGATAAACAACAAGCTAATGTCATGGCTGGAGGAAGATAAGGTGCTGGGAGAAGAGCAAAATGGGTTCAGAAAAGGTAGAGGAGGTTTAGAAAACTTGTTGGTGATAAAGGAAATATCATAGAAAGGAGCCGGAGGGGAGATGAGGAACTGTACCTGGTATTTATAGATATTGAGAAAGCATACGACTCGGTTGATAGAGGAAAATTAATGAGACTCTTGGCACACCTAGGAGTAGATGATAAGGTGGTGCAGGTAATTAGGGAGTTGTATAAGGAAAAGGAGGTAAAGTTCACACTAGGAGATATCAGCACAGGATGGATGAAGAATAACATAGGAGTTCGGCAGGGATGTGTTATCTCTCCAACACTCTTCAACATCTACATGGAGGAACTGATAGTGAGAATCAAAAAGTCAGAGAAGGGAGTCAGAGTGGGGAATAGAAAACTAGGATGTTTAGCCTATGCAGACGATGTAGTTCTCATGACAGAGAGGAAGGAAGACATGGAGGAGTTGCTGGGAATAGTCAACAGTTATGGACGGGAATGGAACATTAGGTTCAGTGTCAGGAAGAGTAAGGTGATGGAGTTCAACAGCAGAGAGGAAGGTCAATGGGTTCTAGGGAACAACATTCTAGAGGTGGTTGATAGGTATACATACTTAGGACTGGAAGTAAGTAAGGAAGGAGTTGGAGGAGAAAGACAAAGGAAAACTAATGAGGGAAAGGCTAGGAAGATGACAGGCATGATCATTAACGGGGGAAGTAGGACAATTAACAAATATGAAGTAGGTAGGAGTCTTTGGAAAGGAATGGCAGTGCCATATTGCTTGTATGGGTCTGAGATAACCTATTATCGGGAGGGAGACATTACTAAGCTAGAGAGGACACAGAACATTATGGGTAGATGGGGATGGAGCCCCAACCAGCACAGCTGTGGAGGCCATTCGAGGAGATATGGGGTGGAGCACCTTCAGGGAAAGGATTTTAAAAGGGAAACTTAACCTGCTAAAGAAAATAGAGGGATTTAGTGAAGATAGATGGGTGAAGCAGATCCTGAAGGAGGTTGGGACAAGCTCAACATGGATAAAGGAATTAGAGAGGTGGAAAAGGAGGGAAAACCTAGTAGAAACCTGGGACAGGATAAGAACCAAGGAGGTGAAGATAAGAATAGAAGACAATGGACTAGCTAGGTGGAGAGCAGGTATGGAGGGTAAATCCACGTTAAAGTGGTACTGTAGGAAAGAGAAGCCTGAGACACTTCACTGGCATGCAGGTGATTGGGGAAGCAGACTGTTGGTGAAGGCAAGGACAGGAACACTAGAGGTGAAGGCTAGGAGTAGGGATGAGCAGGACCAGGCCTGTAGCTTCTGTAGAGGAACAAGGGAAACTATTGAACACTTGATAATAGAGTGTGGCAGATATGAGCAGGAGAGAAGGAGGGTGATACAGTCCATATTAGGAGTGATAGGAGACGGTGAATGGATAGGAGGATACACGAGATGGATGGGGGAATCCTTACTGTGCTAGGACTGTATGTGGGAGTAATGAAGAGAGAAGGAAAATAGTAGAAATAACTAAGGTGTTTTTAAAGCAGGCTTGGGAAAAAAGATTGCGTGGGAATGTAGAAGACGTATAGGAGGGTAGTTGATAGGATGGACTTATGTCTGTGTCTATACTGCCCTGCTGTGCCCTTCTCTCCCCACAGGTGGCAGGGAAAGAAAGGGTTACAGAGGGGCAAAGAAGAAAGATATGTGTCAAGTTCGACCTCGAGCTTGACAGACGACCTACAAAGCGATAATAAGCAGAAAAGGTCACAAGAAGAAGAAGAAGAGCTGCATTCATAAGCGAGACAAATGAGACAATGAAGTACTAAAGGCCAAAGGAGATAATAGGATGTTAAAACGTATATTATCTGAGCTAACAATCATTCTTTATCAATACACCAATTTTACTATTATCAACATCATCATCATCAATATACCTATCAATGAAGAATAAATGCCAATAGAACTTTAGTGACCCTCAGAGCACATATGTCTTTCTTTTTTAATAAGTCTTTCATTACGGTGTTAATAGTAACAGTTGGCCATAACACTTGCGTCTGGAGGATATTATAAAGCCCCGTACACACTACCCAAGGTATATGCAATATATGCTACGCAGCATATATTTATCTTGACACTACCACTCACTCCCGTCGGGCCGTCGGTGTTTGCAGACGAGCAATGCCGCTGTCAGAGTTGTATCCACACTGAATGGTTTTCCTCGGCGTTCAGTGCGTTTCCTGATTTTTTTTTTAAATAAAAAAATAAAAAAAGTCATGTCTTCCGCATATCGTATACAATCACTCGAGATTATGAAATAACCACAGGAGGTTTAGAAAAACTGATCCAATTATCATCTTCATGACAAATGTATGCGTATCATAAGCAAAAAAAATATACGAAAACCTTTTTGTGTATTCTAAAAAATATAGCAAAAAGAAAGTGTATAGACATTTTTCTCAATTTTTTGTCTTCAACTCGCTGCAATTTAATATAATGCAATTTTAATACCTTAATTATTTAAGGCCAATTAAATATACTGTCTCTAATGCATGGCTTCAACAACTGATTAACACACTTGTGGACACTAGATCTTGATCTTGATTTGGGAGTCAACCCAGCGGATGCCGTCAGGGAAAAATAATAAATACCATTGGTTGACTTTTTTTCATAACCTGACTCTTCCTCTTTCCTTCTCCTTTTGTTTTTCCGTGTGTGTGTGTATTCATATAGTTGTATTCATCTAGTTGTATTTTACAGGGCCAGAGCAATGCTCGTGGGGGCCCCGTCTCCATATCAACATTTTATCATTCATCCTTAGTGCTTAGTGTTGGCCCGAAGCCACCACCCCGGAGAGCAGGTCACAAACCCTGGCTAACACCCCGTGTGTGTGTGTGTGCATGTGTGTTTTGGCGTGCACGAAAACTACGTATCTCACACATCCTTTTTCACTTATTCCCACTCACACAAGAACATAAGAACATAAGGAAGCTACAAGAGGCCCCCAGACCTCGTAGTTGTAAGAGTTGACCGAGAGTTGTAGTGTCTTGCTCTGATTTTCTAGGTGGAGCCGTGGAGGACCAACACCTGTTCAGCGAGGCTGAAGAGGTCAACAAATATGGTCATTTTCCCTACCAAATATATGTTTATCAGTACAAATGATCACTATCACTGAAACTACTGTGATAAGTCCCTACAAGCTGGCTCTGTGTCTCAGTCACTCAACACTGGCATCATTACACCCATATACAAAGGGGGCAGCAAAGGTTTGGCGAAGAACTATAGACCAGAGTACTAACATCCCACTTCATTAAAGTAATGGAAAGATCAATCCGATCCAAGCTGGTGAACTACATGGAAGACATTGGAGCATTTCATGAAGGTCACCATGGCTTCAGACAAGGCCGTTCCTGCCTCTCACTGCCGACTCATTACGAGAAAGTTTTGCAGGACATTCAGGAGGGTGACAATGTGGATGTCATATATCTCGCCTTCGCCAAAGTATTTGATAAAATTGACCACGGGATTCTCTCCCGCAAGATCAAAAAAAGCTTGGGATAAGTGGCAAGCTCGGAGAATGGCTACCGAGCTTCCTTTCCGACAGAGAACAACGAGTAGTGGTGGAGGGGAGCTATCAGATGCCAGCAGTGTCCCTCAGGGCTCGGTCCTAGGCCCCCTGCTCTTCCTCATTAAGATAGGGGATAGAGATCAAGATCGAGCACACTCAACCGCTACAGCCTTTGCCAAACCAAGAATACCAAAGAACATTTGTGCACAACCAGATACTCAGCTACTCCAACAAGACGTAGATAAAATCTTAAACTGGGCAGATAGGAATAATATGGTCCTAAATGGAGACAAGTTTGAGTTGTTAAGGTATGGAAACCGAGTTGAAATCAAAACCTCAACAAAATACCATTGCGGCCAACAGGAAATAGTAGCCAAGGAGGTGGTTAAAGATTTGGGTGTTAACATGAGCCATGATGATACCTTTTCTGACCACATCCTATCAATAACAGCAAAAGCAAGGCAGCTATGAGGCTGGATCCTGAGGACCTTCCAAACCAGGAGTGAACAGTGTATGCTGACTCTTTGGAAGTCACTGGTGCTACCACGCCTAGAATACTGCTGCCAGCTCTGGTCACCACATAAAATACGTATCCGAAATTAGTGCTGTGGCGACTAGTGTTATTGACGGTAAATCAATAACCGCCTCGTACCTGGCAGCAATAACTCTACATGAAAGAGAGAAGACAGGTTTTGTAGAGGGATTTACTTGTACAAAAACACTTAGTCTAGTATACACTGATGTCTGTTCCTTGTTACTCCCTCAAGGGTGGCCACAACATAAGTGTCTTCATTTACACTAGTTCATGCACCTCATTCTAGCGTCTTCCGGTCCTCTCACACTCCCAGCATCTATTCTATTCCTGCACATCCTTCTTGTCACCTCACACACAAGCCATTCTGTCCAGGCATCCAATCATGTCAGTGTGCTATGCTTCACCCCTTCCACCACTGCACCATCTCACCAGACACCAAATCTTGTGTATACATAATAATTCATCTCACCATCCATTCTGTTCTCGCCACACCAACCCCTCAAGCAACTTGTTTCCCCTGCTTGAACCTTAGACCACTGACATATACCTCACATCCCGGCAGGTCTCACTAGTATATAGCACTGGCGTGACTATTATCAGTGATTGATTGATTGATTTAATGCCAAAAAGGTGAATGTGCCAGACATCAGAGGTCATATGGCACTATGGCAAAGCATAAAATGGGGAAAGGTTAAAGAAAAATAGCGAAACGGTGAGGGAAGGGGAAAGAACGGAATGTTACAGCAGGATGGTTAGATCAGATGTAGGATGTGGATTTGTTGGAAGGAGGTTAAATTGTCCAGGGAGAAGGAGGGGTATTCCGGGAGAATGTCAACAAGACAGGGAGGTCGGGAAAGGGAGGACAAGTGAGGGAAGGAACTGGAACGAGCAGGAGTAAGATGGGGGCAAGATATTAGGACATGTTGGACAGTTATTATCAGTGAGACATGCCAGAAAAATTTTCTACCAAGACTTATTTGTGTTATGATAATCACAAGTTTACAACCAATTGAACAAAGAAATCCTTGATAGCCTTACACACTCTTAAATTATATCAACAAGGGTTATATAGTTACCATTACTTCTTATGACTATTTCCATCAATACTTAACCTTATCATTTTTGTACACATAGCACAAGCATCGGGACCCTCCTGTCACCCTTCACCATGCTCTTCATTGCATACTGATTCTGGCATTTTGTTTTCCGTGACTTCTTCCCAGGTAATAGCCGCAGCAGATCTACTCTCACTCCTGCTCATGCACTTAACCCCTTGAGGCCCAGAACGTAATTTCCTTTGTAATTTAGGTGCCATTAGACGATTTTTGATGAATATAACCAATGTTTTTATAGATATGACCTATGATCCTTGCCCACTAACTAATTTGGTAGATTCAGTTACTTCTTCGTAATTTTATGGCTCGACAACAGACAATTTTTATAGCAAAGGAAAGATCTGGGCGTGAAGGGGTTAAGCCTTGCACACTCCAGGCCTCTTAACTCTCATACCTATCACATTCATCACAACAAGCAACAGTATATTACAGTACAAATTTAAAGTAGTTGACAATTAACTCATGTACGCAATTTCTGGATGCAATCTGTTCGCTTAGACACAATAATTAAATGTTTAGAAAAATGGTAGGAAATAATGGTACACTGGATTTGCTGCAAAAAAACACACTACATATAGTCTATTTTTTTAAAGAGGCAAAAAATCCTGATCCCTTGTTGCTTCCTGGCTGATATTTGATGCCAGGAGAAGGGAATACTATGCTTCTTCTTACTTTCAGCTGTATTTTATCATAGTTAACCATATTACAGGCAAATATAGGCACCATTTTAAGCACGAGACCTTAAGATAGAATGGAATTTTTACCTCGTTAGAAAAAATAACCATAATTATATCAGATCCGTCTTTGAAAATGTTCCAAGTTGTACCGGGGGGGTGAAATGTAGGACCCAATTTTGGAAGTTTTCAGACAAACAAACTATAAACAAATAATACAAGAGGAATCATCTGTTTTGAATCCTAATGTTGTGGCATAGCAAGGGGAAACCAGAGAATGTACAAAGGAGTTAGAACATTAGAAAGTAAGGAAGCTACAAGAGGCCGTGAGACCTACACGAGGTAGTTCCTGTTACTTAACTCTACCTATATCCACCTCTCTTCCCCATACATGAATTTATCCAGACTCCTTTTAAAGACCCCAATAACAATGAGTTGAAGCTGGCAATGAACTTCAAACGAGGTCAAACACCGGCCACTCTGTCTGCGTTCGGTCACCGGCCACACACACACAACTATACTCGCCGCACGTTAAGTTAGCGAAAATGGGTCCCTTCCCTCCTTCCTTATGAATGCACGGGATTGGCCGAGGTGTTGGGTGAGATTGCCTTACTCCAAGTTCCACCCTAACACCCCAACACCTCAGCCAATCCTGTACGTTCGGAAGGGGGGAGTGAAGGGGCCCCATTTTCGCTACTTAACGTGCGGCGAGTACACTAACCTCCCCGCACATCCTGAGCTGAGCTATGAGAAGTAGATACCCTACACTCCCAGCACTGAGTCTAGGGTTTGCCAAACACTACTGACAGTTTCATTGCGGTGCATTAAAATCCTAATGTTATGCAGCCTTTTCTCAATTGACGATTATAGTACGTACTTACACGGTACAGCACGCAGGATTGTCCATTGACTATCATGCTACTTCAGGGGTTAGGAATGAACAAGGTATTCTAGGGTGAGTTCAACGAGTGCAAGAGATAAGGTGAGGATTGAAAGTTGATGACGATAAGAATTTGTAGGAACAATCTGAAGGGTTCTGTTGACAACAAAAATATACGTGATTTCATATGATTTGGATATTCGACTCACAACCAAGAGTTCCCACATGACATGAGTTGGATTCCCCAGTCAGGTGGAGGCATTTTAGGCTTGTCTCCTTTCAAGCTATAGCCCCTGTATAGGCCAAGCTATAGCCGAGGAGTTGTGACCTAAAAATACTACTGTCAGGAGCTGATGGTGGCAATCCATCAACTTCTGTAGGTATATATGTGGAGTGTACAGTACGTGCAGACCTTTGTCCTAAATGGTCTATGCCGCACCATGACAGCTAGTTGACAGACAGAGGGTATTAATAGAAGAAAGGGCCCACCAACATTTGTTTCATTGTTGTTCACAATAATTACCAAAGCTTTGCTGAGTGGGAGTCAACACGCCCTCCTCCTCTTTGCCAATGACCCTTGGCTATCATAGGATACCTGTGACTGGCACATCACCTATCCACTAATTGTCATGAAGCTAAGGATCCAGGCCTTAGCTGTGCCTGCCCACCAGTCCTGGGAGGCCTGGCAAGCACCTCGCCAAACTGTGCATCTCTCTCATAACTGTGAATAATAATACTGAATAATGAGTATTTTTCAGAATCCTTGGATCATACAATCTGTGTAGAGCTAACAGAATCGAATTGAGGCTGATCTTTAAAACTATTGTTTGGAGACAGCATTACAACCATCCATTGACACGTAAAGCACTCCACTGTGTTGCTCAAGTAGACAATACTGTAGCAATGTGTAGCATCACTAACAAAGGTCCAAAGGCTTCGTGGTGTCATGGTAAGGCGCTCAACTATGAATGATTTGGCATCAGTCCAAGTCTAGACTGATGCACACAACCTACTTAACCTTCATTTCCTTTGCAGGCTTGTCAAAATAAGTCATTGTACAACCCTAAGAAAGGCAGCTTGTTCCTTGACTGTCATGGTCAGGTTTGCGTCTAAGGATAAACCATCTTGGCACATAATAGACTTCAACGCCAAGGAGATGAAGAGAGGCACGGAGCACATCGCGGCTAACTGTACGTTCACTTTGAGTACCCAGAGCTCTCTTGTTCCCATTGAAGTACATAGCACAACACAGATTTCATAGGGTATGCCAAAGTAGTCTTTGGGTATGCCAAAGGACCTTACACACCTATCATCCATTGAGTAACAACCATAATGCCTACTCACAATCATTTCATAACTGTCATAAGAACATAAGAAAATAAGGAAGCTACAAGGAAGGTACTAAGTGTCAACTCAATAAATTTTGCAGGAGAATAATCCTACACTACTCAAGTGAGATAACCTGACGCCTGCTGGACAATGAGACATACCAGAATATTGACAAAGATCAAGCGATGAGGAGCACAAGTTGTACGGAAATAAATCAATACCTCACGCAAAACAGACATACAAATGCACCACAAAAACAAGAATTTCAAACAATCCACAAGCCATGAGAAAGAAAGAAAAAAGTTTGTATGAATACAATTGGAGGTAAAAGACGAGGACGTCCGCAAGACAAGTTCTGTCGGGAGAGGGAGAACAGATGAGAGAAAGAATTGGAACATAAGAACATAAGAAAATAAGGAAGCTACAAGAGGCCGTGAGACCTACATGAGGTAGTTCCTGTCAAAACGGAACGGGCAGTAGCAGGATGGGAGCAGGACAGTAGGTATGAAGGTGAGGCTCAAACCCCATCACATCTGCAATGAGGTGAAAACTGGCAACCTCACTGGCCAATGCCTCATTCTTGATTATCCCAACAACATGTGTAGGGCTGGTTTGGGGTTCGGAACTTCATATCATTTATGTTCTAATGTTAGGGGAGACGGTAGCAGAGTGGCTAGCGTCTCCGAGTGGCGTTCTCGGTGACCCGAGTTCGATCCCCGACGAAAAACAAAATCTTTCTGCACCGTCGAGTGGCCTAAGAACACCCACAAGCCCTTCCCATTAACTCTACCTTCGATTGCGAGTGCATCGGAGGACACAGGGGGGCGGCATGAGCCTCTAATCACAGGCGTCACTATAAAAAAATCCTGCCTGTGCCACCACGGGCGAGGCCCAACCATCACAGCCCTCAAGTGAACCTCCAGGGCTTACCACCCGAGCCTTAGAAGTCACTGCCTACAGGCGCTATAGGCCAAGATGTATAATAAAAAAAAAAAAAAAAAAAAAAATTCTACAAACATGGCTATTAACCTTGTCGTGGCACCCATATCAGCTTGACAGCCAGTAACACTACACAGCCATAAGATTTTGTGTTGATTAGTTTAATGTCAAAAAAAAGGGGAAATATACCAGACATCAGAGGTCATATGGCACTATGGCAAAGCATAAAAAGGGGAGGGGTTAGAGAGAAAGAGTGAAACGGTGAGGGAAGGGAAAGGAAGGGATTGTTACAGGAGGATAGTTAGATCAAATGAAGGATGTGTATTTGTTGGTGGAAGGAGATTTAATTATTCGTAGATTCGTAGATGAAGACGAAGCCTATTTCAGCGGGTGTGTGATATACGAATTCTTGTTTTCAGCGTTTAGTTTGAACCTTTCCCTGGTACAAGTTAGAGAGCTACTGATCATAGCAATTCTTAAAGTTGTCTGTTTCATATTCCATTTCAGCGAGCCTTGAGTTTCCTTTTAACCCCTTGAGACCCAGAATGTAATTTCCATTGTAATTTGGGTACCATTAGATGATTTTTAGTGAATATAAGCAATGTTTTTATAGATATGACCTGTTTAGTAGCCTTGTCCACTAACTAATTTGGTATATTGTTACTTTTCGTAATTTCATGGCTAACAACAGACAATTTTATACAGCAAAGGGGAGATCTGGGCGTGAAGGGGTTAAATGATCAATGATGCATAATGACTCATAAGTTACTGTTGGTTATACGTATAAATAAAAGCTTTCACTTCAAGCACAGAAAACACAAATTATAAAACCTAAAACTCACTCTTAGACATTCCAATTAGGAGATCAAGCATGTTAATTCATACCTGGGAACAACAACATGAATTGAGAAGGCAAACATATATATAGAATTGGCATTAATTGTTGCTGAGGAAACATGCAATTGTCACAGAGGCCACTCACAACAATGAGAATAAACATACGCACGCACACACTCCTCTCTCTCTCTCTCTCTCTCTCTCTCTCTCTCTCTCCCTCTCTCTCTCTCTCTCTCTCTCTCCTCTCCTCTCCTCCTCTCTCCTCCTCTCTCTCTCTCTCTCCTCTCTCTCTCTCTCTCTCTCTCTCTCTGTGTGAAACTTTTGTATAATAATAATAATAATAATCTAATAATAATAATAATAATAATAATAATAATAATAATAATAATAATAATAATAATAATAATAATAATAATAATAATAATACTCTCTCTCTCTCACACACACACGGAAACATAAGACTTGTTGCCATCTCATCATTCCATTCTACTTTTCTACTTACAAATAATTCTGCTGCTGTCTCCAAAGTGTCAGTAAAGAAGTAGACGAGTTCTGACCAACTTCTTATCAACCTCCAGGAAGGGGAACATTTTGCTGGGTGCAGTTTGCTTGCCTGTTCACTGATTCAAATAAAGAAAAATCAGACATCTGTGACGGAAGAGTGAGACTACGTAACCTAAGTGGTGGTGGTGGTGGTGTTGGCCGTGGCATTGGCTGTGGTGGTGGTGGTGGTAGTGGTGGTGGTGGTGGAGGAGTTGTTGGAGTTGTTGGTGGTGGTGTTGTTGGTGAGGCTGAGGTTGTTGAGGGAGTCGAGGAGTGCCTGGACGTCCTGGCGTGTGTCTGAGAGGGAGAGCTGGCTGGTGAAGCACTGCAGCAGCTCCGCCTCCTCACTGCTCCCCGAACACTCCAGGTAGGTCTGCATCATCTCGATCACCTGCAAGCAAGACACTCAAGGTTGGGCAAATGGCATTTTGTAGTCAACAGTTATCAGTGAGTCAATCTTGGAGAGAGAGAGAAAAAAAAAACTTTCAATGGTTATATGCGACTAAGAGATATACGTACATCAATCAACAGTAGAGATTGATGAGGGATGGCCAGAGAGTGAGAAGAAAAAACCTAACCTTAACCTTAAAATCTAAGAAAAATTCATAACACAGATTCAACACAACGCAAAAGAAATGTACACCAATCTCCATCTGAGAGAAGCACAACACCCACACAGGCTAATGAAGCACACATACCTGGTAGACCTGCTTCTTGATGTCACACGAGGAGGAGCAGTTGTCTCGCTGCAGCAGCTTGAGTTTGGAGCGTGCCAGGTGGAGGGGAGAGTAGCCCTGGTTGTCCGCCTGTCTCACATTAGTGCCTGCAAAATGGATCTACGTAAGTATTGACCATTTGTGCCTGTCAGAAAGAGCATCTGGGCCGTAAAACTCGTGCCGCAAATTGAAATGATGAACGCCAGCTATATAATTGGAAGTGTATCATCCACCGTCTAACCTCAACAGAGGTGCTAGCATATCCCAGCCTGCTTCCTAGGTGGGGCGTGACACTCACCTGCCTTGAGCAGCAGTGTCACCATGGGGATGTTGGAGGTGCAGGCGGCCAGGTGCAGCGCGGTGTTCCCGATGGCGTCCTTCTGGTTAGGGTCGGCGCCGTGCTGAAGCAACACCCTGGAACACCACACACCTTGCATCAGATTCCTACATGTCTTCTATTCTTATTCTTATTATTTGTTTAACGTTAGATTTTCCTATAACATCTTATGAGGTTAGATGGCTGTTGATATGCTTCCAACTATCTCTATCTATTGCTATCTATGGGATAGTTGCTGGTGTGTGTGTGTGTGTTTGATGATGAGTGTCGTTACCGTGCAATGTCAGCGTAACCCTTTGAGGCGGCGATGTGCAGGGGTGACCTCTCCTTGTCGTCCGTGACCCTGGGGTCAACGCCTTCGTCCAGCAGCTGCTCCACGGTCGCATTGTTGTTCAGACCCACCGCTATTCTCAGCTTCCTCTGTTCTAACCAATCACAGTATCCATTAGAAGCTTGATGTGCAACAAATCTATTGACTAGTAAGCATAACAACAACATTAATGATTACTATAACATCAACCCCTATTCTCAGCTTCCTCTGTTCTGGCCAATCACAGTATCCATTAGAAACTTGATGTGAAACAAATCTATTTATATTATTTTTTCATTGGCTTTAGTACTTAAGTTCATTCCCTCCTGTCTATATACCGTGTTGTTGTTGTTTTTCCTGTATGCCTTCGGGTGATGTTAAAATTATCATTATTATTATCATTATTTACTAGCAACCATACCAACGACACTAATGATTACAATAAATCAAACAATACTGCTGATATCAATGATAACTATAGTTTGTTATGGTTAAACCTGTTTACTATCAATTATAGTAAGACACACATCATTTCTGGTCTCGGAAGCAAGGGTCCTATTGGTTACATTACTAGACACAGCTTTAGCCCTTTCACAACCTTAACTTATCATTGTTCATTCTATCCAAACAACTGAAATATCTTAGGTCAGTCCATTCCACCAGACAAGCCCGCCACAATTCACGGTCTCTCAAGTTTTCCGTCACAGTCAATACCTATAGTCTATTTTTTTAACATGGCAAAAAATCCATTCTATCTTAAGGTCTCATGCTTAAAATGATGCCTATGTTTACCTGATAATATGGTTAACTATGATAAAATACAGCATAAATTTAGAAGAAGCGTAGTATTCCCTTCTCATGGCATCAAATATCAGTCAGTAAGCAGCAAGGGGGCAGGATTTTTTGGCTTGTTAAAAAAAATAGACTACGTATAGTCATTGCAACACATCAACCAGGTGCACAAGACACTTACTTGATTTGGAACAGAGTATTTTGTAGTGTTGCTGCCGCATCCTCAGCCGCAGTGTTCTCAGCTTTTTCTTGAGTGTGTTGTGTTCGTAGGGAAGCACAGCGTAGCCTTGAGCTGCGGCAGCCGGGAGGATAAGTTTAGAGCCTCATCAATTAACCCCTTGAGAATCACAACGTAATTTTCATTGTAATCAGGGATGTCAACAAGAAAAAAAAAAAAACTCTAAAATAAAATAATAGGGCGACCAATTCAACCGAGCGCAGCGAGGGAACCCCCCAGCTGGGGGTTTGGATTTTTTTTTATTTCATGCTCTGAGAGAGCTTCTGAGAGGTCCTTGGTTATATTTATAATCAAGTATAGACGTCCAGCCTCTGGCCCCTTTGCTTTTGGCTCAGTTCTTGCGGCTGGAACGTGACAGCGAGCCACGTTCCAGCCAATTAACTCATTACGTGAATTACTCATTAAGGGCTTGTTCTATGCAAAAGGTTTGTTTTACAGACCCCCGTTGATTTTCACAGCACTACTTGCATGTCGAATTTCAGCTCAATCCGACAATAATTAGGAGTAGTTTACGCTAATTATTCATTAAGGGCTTGTTTTACGCAAAAAGTTTCTTCCGACGACCCCCATTGATTTTGACAGCACTACTTGCCTGTCAAATTTCAGCTCAACCCGATAATATTTAGGAGTAGTTATACACTTTTTGGCGGAAACTTGGTTCCACGGGTCTTATGGTAAGCGACAGCGAGCAAAGCTCGCTGTCAATAATGCAACTTAAATTGTGAAATGTATATGAATCAAGTATAGACGTCCAGCCTCTGGCCCCTTTGCTTTTGGCTCAGTTCTTGCGGCTGGAACGTGACAGCGAGCCACGTTCCAGCCAATTAACTCATTACGTGAATTACTCATTAAGGGCTTGTTCTATGCAAAACGTTTGTTTTACCCCATTGATTTTCCAGCACTACTTGGATGTTGAATTCAGCTCATCCGACAATAATTAGGAGTATTTACGCTAATATTCATTAAGGCTTGTTTACGCAAAAAATTCTTCCGACGACCCCATTGATTTGACGCACTACTTGCATGTCAAATTTCAGCTCAATCCGACAATAATTAGGAATAGTTATACACTTTTTGGCAGAAACTTGGTTCCACGGGTCTTATGGTAAGCGACAGCGAGCAAAGCTCGCTGTCAATTATTAACCATTTTGACATGATAAATGAAAACATTGACACAGTCCACACTGACACAGTGAGGGCAGTGTACCAATCGATACCAGACCCCTGGATCACCAGAGCTATCTCACCTGGCTGTGGCTGCTGTATTCCACCCCCAACATACTGCCTCCTGAGCAAACTTGTAGCAGTGGAGTCAGGAGATATCGGCAGCCTAGTATTAACTTCCCGCTAGGCAGCCAAAAAAAAATTTATGGTCTGTGGTGGATCAGTGGCCAGGGTCAGGTTCGGCTGTGGGCTAGCCAACTATGTACCCCCACCCCTAAATTTTTAACCCGAATCTACACGATTCACAGAAATGACCCAGCTGGCAATAAAATACTCGGAAATCCGCGAATCCGCAAAAAATTGACATCCCTGTTTAATTTGACCACCATTAGATGATTTTTAATGAATATCAGCAAAGTTTTTATAGATATGACCTGTTTAGTATCCCTGTCCATTAACTAATTTGGTATATTTAGTTACTTTTCGTTATTTTATGGCTCGACAACATACGATTTGTTATAGTAAAGGAAAGATCTGGGCGTGAAGAGGTTAAAAGGAAAACAAATTACAGGTAAATTGTCTGTGTAAATATCCCTCAACCTACATTGAGAACATGAGATACTTCACCTCACAATTGCAAACCTATCGGGCAAATATTGTGTTCCTTCCGGCCTCCAAACTGTCTCTTTGGAAATCTAGCCTAGACACCCAATACAATCTTGTCATGACAGGAATAACCATCTTTTCTTTACATTATTAGTTTTTAGACTTGGAAGAGTACTACAGTTCTCACAAGATGAATTTTGCAGTGTGTGTTTGTTGATATTTGCAACACTACATAAGAACATAAGAAAATAAGGAAGCTACAAGAGGCCGCGAGACCTACACATGGTAGTCCCTGACAGGAATACATGGAAAATCCTCTGTTGCAGCCATACCCTTAGAGAAAGTTCTTAGGAATGGGTCTCAAAGATAAAATACACACATAAATAACTTGATACCACTGGAAATTATGTCTTAAGCACAAAATATTAAGTCTAACTCAACAGACTAGCAATTAGCTTTTCTATTTGTATCTCTGGTGTCTTTTTAACGAGGGTCTGGTGTTAGGTAAAGAACATATTAACAAGAAACTTGATTAGTGGATGGTCCTATGAGTCATGACTTCAAATGCCTCATATGGGCATTTTCACAGTAACCTAGAGGCCATCAGTAATAATTGAAATAAAGCAATGAACTCTATCTTATAATGGGTGTAGCTGATTGTGTTTTCAGTTAATTGAAGAGCACTTCATTGACAAACATCATCCAAAATTTCAAGGATCTATGTCAATAACTTTTTTTTTTTCAGCGCCCAAAAGTGTTCGCATGTTGGACGGAATTTGGTGTCTCATTTAATTAATTTAATTATTGGAATTGCCATTACTACTGCTTGTATATATGTAAAATGCATTATTTACCACAATTAAAATAGGTTAATATGTTATAAAATATACGCGTTAAATGTAATAAGTATGTATAATTTATATATTCAGCGCCGACATGTTTATGTTACACTAATTTCGGTGCACATGTGCCACTCGACAAAACTTAGTGTAATAATAAACATGTTCTCATTGATATATAAAGATATAAACTTATATATCCATTATAATGCGTATATCTAATAACATATAACCATATTTCTAATTTGTAATCAATACAAACAGATTTGATATGTCTTTAGTTTTGTATGTTGAAACAATTTTATACAGTTCTGGCAAGATATTGCGTGTGTTACTGTGACGACAAATATAGTGCAACGTGTTCGGTAAATATAATGTAATACATAATACAAATTGTAATCTTAACATATTCACCTGTCTAATGTGGTAAAAAGACAATTTGAGGTATTTTCAGTTGTGAACAATTTTTTACTTTTGAAATGTATAGTCTCCACTGTAAATATCATTTCCACTTTTGTAAAAAATTACTTTTAACTATTGATTTGAGCCTTCATATTTCAGAAAATGATAAGCCATCATAAAACTTTAGACAAATAGTCTTCAACAATGTCTTTTTCCCCCTTAAAATATTTCATATCGCTTTTTGAAACAAAGCCACATACAAAATAAGAATATTCAAATTTTATGTATGTCTTTTGGTCAAAAGATAATCTGAAAGATATGAAATTTTGTACATTGAAATATTTTGAAGCCATTTTCTTAGTTTTTTATAGTTTCTTATCGACTTTATGAAATAAGCACCTCATTTAATCCTTTGACTCTAGTTTCACAGTGTTCCTATTGGTTACATTACTAGACACAGCTTTAGCCCATTAACAACCCTAATCTATAATTGTTCATTCTATCCAAACAACTGAAATATCATAGGTTAGTCCATTCCACAGACAACACAGACACCATTCCCTCCACAATTCACACTCTCTCTGATTTACACACTCTCTTAATGTTTGTGTTAGTATCAGTGCAGCACGACTCAGCTATACTCACAGTACACTTCATAGCCATGGCTCAGACACATGGACGGCGACACGTTGGCAAAGGTCAGGCCAGGTGGAGGGTCAAGGTCAAATGTGTTCTCCCTGCCGTCTTCAGAGTTGCCTTTGGTGGACAGAGGAAAGTGCAGCTGCAAGCGACTGCCTTCCGGGATTTCAGTTGTGCCCTGTAGCAGGAAGGAAATATCTTCATACAGTACGGCTACATTATATTCTCTTATAGAATATATGTAGATATATTCTAGAAGAATATGAAATTCTTCCTTTAGAATTTGGAAGAATTATAAAGGAAGAATTTCTTTTCTTCAAAAATTTGTTTTGAATTTCGTCTGAATGAATCAGTCATTTCTTACTTCAAAATACTACGGTGATAAAAATAATTTAGAATAGAATACTGCAGTGATAAGAATACTTCAGAATACTGCAGTGATAAGAATACTTCAGAATACTGCAGTGATAAGAATACTTCAGAATACTGCAGTGATAAGAATACTTCAGAATACTGCAGTGATAAGAATACTTCAGAATACTGCAGTGATAAGAATACTTCAGAATACTACAGTGATAAGAATACTTCAGAATACTGCAGTGATAAGAATACTTCAGAATACTACAGTGATAAGAATACTTCAGAATACTGCAGTGATAAGAATACTTCAGAATACTGCAGTGATAAGAATACTTCAGAATACTGCAGTGATAAGAATACTTCAGAATACTGCAGTGATAAGAATACTTCAGAATACTGCAGTGATAAGAATACTTCAGAATACTTGACATGAATACTTCAGAATACTGCAGTGATAAGAATACTTCAGAATACTGCAGTGATAAGAATACTTCAGAATACTACAGTGATAAGAATACTTCAGAATACTGCAGTGATAAAAATACTTCAGAATATGCAGTGATAAGAATACTTCAGAATACTACAGTGATAAGAATACTTCAGAATACAGTGATAAGAATACTTCAGAATACTGCAGTGATAAGAATACTTCAGAATACTACAGTGATAAGAATACTTCAGAATATCAGTGATAAGATACTTCAGAATACTGCAGTGATAAGAATACTTCAGGATACTGCAGTGATAAGAATACTTCAGAATACTGCAGTGATAAGAATACTTCAGAATACTGCAGTGATAAGAATACTTCAGAATACTGAGTGACAAGAATACTTCAAATACTGCAGTGATAAGAATACTTCAGAATACTGCAGTGATAAGAATACTTCAGAATACTGCAGTGATAAGAATACTTCAGAATACTGCAGTGATAAGAATACTTCAGAATACTAGTGATAAGAATACTTCAGAATACTGCAGTGATAAGAATACTTCAAATACTAGTGATAAGAATACTTCAGAATACTGCAGTGATAAGAATACTTCAGAATACTACAGTGATAAGAATACTTCAGAAAACTAGTGATAAGAATACTTCAGAATATTGCAGTGATAAGAATACTTCAGAATACTGCAGTGATAAGAATACTTCAGAATACTACAGTGATAAGAATACTTCAGAATACTGCAGTGATAAGAATACTTCAGAATACTGCAGTGATAAGAATACTTCAGAATACTGCAGTGATAAGAATACTTCAGAATACTGCAGTGATAAGAATACTTCAGAATACTGCAGTGATAAGAATCTTCAGAATACTGGTGAAGAATTATAAACGTGAAGAATTTCCGAATGAATCCAGTATAGATTACTTCAAATACTACGGTAGATAAAATATAATTTAGATATAGAATACTGCAGTGATAAGAATACTTCAGAATACTGCAGTGATAAGAATACTTCAGAATACTGCAGTGATAAGAATACTTCAGAATACTACAGTGATAAGAATACTTCAGAATACTACAGTGATAAGAATACTTCAGAATACTACAGTGATAAGAATACTTCAGAATACTACAGTGATAAGAATACTTCAGAATATTGCAGTGATAAGAATACTTCATAATACTACAGTGATAAGAATACTTCAGAATACTACAGTGATAAGAATACTTCATAATACTGCAGTGATAAGAATACTTCATAATACTGCAGTGATAAGAATACTTCAGAATATTGCAGTGATAAGAATACTTCAGAATACTGCAGTGATAAGAATACTTCAGAATACTAGTGACAAGAATACTTCAGAATACTGCAGTGATAAGAATACTTCAGAATACTGCAGTGATAAGAATACTTCAGAATACTAGTGATAAGAATACTTCAGAATACTGCAGTGATAAGAATACTTCAGAATATCTAGTGATAAGAATACTTCAGAATACTGCAGTGATAAGAATACTTCAGAATACTAGTGATAAGAATACTTCAGGATACTGCAGTGATAAGAATACTTCAGAATACTCAGTGATAAGAATACTTCAGAATACTACAGTGATAAGAATACTTCAGAATATGCAGTGATAAGAATACTTCAGGATACTAGCAGTGATAAGAATACTTCAGAATACTGCAGTGATAAGATACTTCAGAATACTGCAGTGATAAGAATACTTCAGAATACTGAGTGAAAGAATACTTCAGAATACTGCAGTGATAAGAATACTTCAGAATACTGCAGTGATAAGAATACTTCAGAATACTGCAGTGATAAGAATACTTCAGAATACTGCAGTGATAAGAATACTTCAGAATACTAGTGATAAGAATACTTCAGAATACTGCAGTGATAAGAATACTTCAGAATACTAGTGATAAGAATACTTCAGAATACTGCAGTGATAAGAATACTTCAGAATACTACAGTGATAAGAATACTTCAGAATACTACAGTGATAAGAATACTTCAGAATACTGCAGTGATAAGAATACTTCAGAATACTGCAGTGATAAGAATACTTCAGAATACTGCAGTGATAAGAATACTTCAGAATACTGCAGTGATAAGAATACTTCAGAATACTAGTGAAAGAATACTTCAGAATACTGCAGTGATAAGAATACTTCAGAAACTGCAGTGATAAGAATACTTCAGAATACTAGCAGTGATAAGAATACTTCAGAATACTACAGTGATAAGAATACTTCAGAATACTGCAGTGATAAGAATACTTCAGAATACTGCAGTGATAAGAATACTTCAGAATACTGCAGTGATAAGAATACTTCAGAATACTACAGTGATAAGAATACTTCAGAATACTACAGTGATAAGAATACTTCAGAATACTACAGTGATAAGAATACTTCAGAATACTACAGTGATAAGAATACTTCAGAATACTGCAGTGATAAGAATACTTCAGAATACTACAGTGATAAGAATACTTCAGAATCATCAGTGATAAGAATACTTCAGTAATACTGCAGTGATAGATACTCATGAATACTCAGTATAGAATACTCAAATGCAGTGATAAGAATACTTCAGAATACTGCAGTGATAAGAATACTTCAAATACTGCAGTGATAAGAATACTTCAGAATACTACAGTGATAAGAATACTTCAGAATACTGCAGTGATAAGAATACTTCAGAATACTACAGTGATAAGAATACTTCAGAATATTGCAGTGATAAGAATACTTCAGAATACTACAGTGATAAGAATACTTCAGAATACTGCAGTGATAAGAATACTTCAGAATACTACAGTGATAAGAATACTTCAGAATACTGCAGTGATAAGAATACTTCAGAATATTGCAGTGATAAGAATACTTCAGAATACTACAGTGATAAGAATACTTCAGAATACTGCAGTGATAAGAATACTTCAGAATACTGCAGTGATAAGAATACTTCAGAATACTGCAGTGATAAGAATACTTCAGAATATTGCAGTGATAAGAATACTTCAGAATACTAGTGATAAGAATACTTCAGAATACTGCAGTGATAAGAATACTTCAGAATACTACAGTGATAAGAATACTTCAGAATACTGCAGTGATAAGAATACTTCAGAATACTACAGTGATAAGAATACTTCAGAATACTACAGTGATAAGAATACTTCAGAATATTGCAGTGATAAGAATACTTCAGAATACTGCAGTGATAAGAATACTTCAGAATACTGCAGTGATAAGAATACTTCAGAATACTGCAGTGATAAGAATACTTCAGAATATTGCAGTGATAAGAATACTTCAGAATATTGCAGTGATAAGAATACTTCAGAATACTGCAGTGATAAGAATACTTCAGAATACTGCAGTGATAAGAATACTTCAAAAGGTATCCGGTCATTTCGCCCACACTATGGAGTCATTTCGCCCAAGGTTACTGGTGGTTCATTCCATTTCGGTATTATTTTACGATGGCACCAAACTTCCCTACACAATTGGGAGCATGTTTTTTGTTTACCTTATTGTATTCTAAGAGACATTTTCTCTTTGAGCTTTCCGTCGCAAATCAATAGTTTCGGAGATATAGAACATTTTAGGTGGGGGGAGGAATATGTCTCCTTGTTTACAAAATGCCGCCCTCTTCCTCTTCTTGTGACCTGCATCGCTTTTGTTTGGTATTTTATTAAACGTTTTGGTTATAATGGAGGAGAGTTTCACGTTCGTTTTCAGAGACACCAACTATTTTTTCTTGGCCTACAATAGGTGCTTGTTCTAATGGTGCTAGTTTTATTTTGCGCAAACCTAAAAAAAAAAAAAAAAAAAAAACTATATTTTGTGGTTAAGGTTAGGTTAGGTTTCTTTAAAACCTGTAAGGTTAGGTTAGGTTAGGTTAGGTTAGGTTAGGTTAGGTTAGGTTAGCTTAGGTTAGGTTTCATTAAAACATAAGGTTAGGTTAGGTTTCATTTTTTTTTTCATTTTTTTTTTTTTGGTTTGCGCAAAATAAAACTAGCACCATTAGAATAAGCACCTATTGTAGGCCAAGAAAAAATAGTTGGTGTCTCTGAAAACGGACGTGAAACTCTCCTCCATTATTACCAACGTTTTTATTATTGGACCCAGTTAGGAGGTTAAAGGTTAGGTAAGGTAAGGTAGGTAGGTTAGGTTAGGTTAGGTTAGGTTAGGTTAGGTTAGGTTAGGTTAGGTAAGGTAAGGTAAGGTAAGGTAAGGTAAGGTAAGGTTCAGGTTAGGTTAGGTTAGGTTAGGTTAGGTTAGGTAAGGTAAGGTAAGGTAAGGTAGCCACGGGTGCGCCTCCGAAACAAAAGCGATGCAGGTCACAAGAAGAGGAAGAGGGAGGCATTTTGTAAACAAGGAGAAACAACAACATATTCCTCCCCCCATCTAAAATGTTCTATATCTCCGAAATTATTGATTTGCGACGGAAAGCTCAAAGAGCAAATGTCTCTTAGAATACAATAAGGTAAACAAAAACCATGCTCCCAATTGTGTAGGGAAGTTTGGTGCCATCGTAAAAATTTACCTCCATTTCTTACAGAGGAAGATATAGTTACATGACTTCGTGACATGGATCGTGTGGGCGAATTGACTCTTACATGTGGTCGAAATGTCTTGTGGGCGAATTGATGTGTGGGCGAAATGACCGGTAACCCTTCAAAATACTGCAGTGATAAGGGACAAATGCACCCCCCACTGACCGAGCCGAGACCCACCAGTTTGAAGGCGTGGGCGGGTGTGTTGGGGGGCGTGGTGGTGGCCTGACTGCCGCCTACCAAGCCCTCGCTATCATTCCTGGTGTTCTCCAGCTCCTCGGCCTCGATCTCGTTCACCGTGGAGGCCGCCAGCACTTCAGCGAGGACGGGGCGAGACCGAGGCCGACACCTGACGAGGACGATGACGGAGACGAGGAAGGTGAGAGAGATGACGAGGAGGACGAGGACAGGGAGGACAGGGTTGGCAGGATTGGCAGGGGGGCAGGGACGCTATACTTGGGGGCAGCGTTAGGCGGGTCCATGGCAGAGGCGTCCATGGCCCCTTCCTCCACCTCCTCCGCACTGCCGTTGCTGCTCTCAGTGGAATCGATCCCAGAGTCCATTGTATGAGTGGTTGTGAAGTGTGTGGCGAACTTGGCGAAGGTGGTGCATATATGGGACGCCTAAAGACACACAGACACCCTGCTTGGCGTCAGCTGGTCGAGTGTAAACAACGCATACACTGACACTTTGGCGCGCTGTTGGAAAGAGTCATTATCCCTATTTATGAAAACGTTACTCATGAGTAACGTTTTCATAAATAGGGATTGAACAACGTTTGCAATCCTTATTTATGAAAACTTTACTCAATCCCTATTTATGAAAGCGTTACTCAATCCCTATTTATGAAAATGTTGTTCAATCCCTATTTATGAAAACGTTACTCAATCCCTATTTATGAAAACGTTGTTCAATCCCTATTTATGAAAACGTTACTCAATCCCTATTGATGAAAACGTTATTCAATCCCTATTCATGAAAACGTTGTTCAATCCCTATTTATGAAAACTTTACTCAATCCCTATTTATGAAAACGTTGTTCAATCCCTATTCATGAAAACGTTGTTCAATCCCTATTTATGAAAACTTTACTCAATCCCTATTTATGAAAACGTTGTTCAATCCCTATTTATGAAAACTTTACTCAATCCCTATTTATGAAAACGTTGTTCAATCCCTATTCATGAAAACGTTGTTCAATCCCTATTTATGAAAACTTTACTCAATCCCTATTTATGAAAACGTTGTTCAATCCCTATTTATGAAAACGTTGTTCAATCCCTATTTATGAAAACGTTGTTCAATCCCTATTCATGAAAACGTTGTTCAATCCCTATTTATGAAAACTTTACTCAATCCCTATTTATGAAAACGTTGTTCAATCCTATTCATGAAAACGTTGTTCAATCCCTATTTATGAAAATTTTACTCAATCCCTATTTATGAAAACGTTGTTCAATCCCTATTCATGAAAACGTTGTTCAATCCCTATTTATGAAAACTTTACTCAATCCCTATTTATGAAAACGTTGTCCAATCCCTATTTATGAAAACTTTACTCAATCCCTATTTATGAAAACGTTGTTCAATCCCTATTCATGAAAACGTTGTTCAATCCCTATTTATGAAAACTTACTCAATCCATTGAAAACGTGTTCATCCATTATGAAACGTTGTCAATCCCTATATGAAACGTTGTTCAATCCCATTTATGAAAATGGGTTGTTCAACCTATTTAGGAAACGTTACTCAATCCTATTTATGCAAAACGTGTCATCCCTATTATGAAAACGTTGTTCAATCCCTATTTATGAAAATGGGAAAATGGTCCTGAAAAGGTTGCAAGAAGGTTGCAATAAGGTGGCCAGAAGGTCCTGAAAAGGTTGCAATAAGGTGGCCAGAAGGTCCTGAAAAGGTTGCAAGAAGGCTGCAAGAAGGTGGCAAGAAGGTCCTGAAAAGGTTGCAATAAGGTGGCCAGAAGGTCCTGAAAAGGTTGCAAGAAGGCTGCAATAAGGTGGCAAGAAGGTCCTGAAAAGGTTGCAATAAGGTGGCCAGAAGGTCCCGAAAAGGTTGCAAGAAGATTGCAATAAGGTGGCAAGAAGGTCCTGAAAAGGTTGCAATAAGGTGGCCAGAAGGTCCCGAAAAGGTTGCAAGAAGGTTGCAATAAGGTGGCAAGAAGGTCCTGTAGAAGGTTGCAATAGGTGGGCCAGAAGGTCCGAAAAGGTTGCAAGAAGGTGCAATAAGTGTGCAAGAAGGTCAGTGAAAAGGTTGCATAAGGTGCAAGAAGGCCCGAAAAGGTTGCAAGAAGGTTGCAATAAGGTGGCAAGAATCCCTTGCGTGGGTTGTCACCGGGGGCAACCGTAGTGTAACGGGCAGTCCGCCGGCGAGTGGAAGTCTCGGGTCGCGACCAGCGAGTGGTGCTGCTTTTCGGGAACCCCCTACCCTAACATGGCGCAGGAGTAAGCTCAAGGTCGATACCATCCCCGGACGGGCCTTGGATGACCTTAGTGGAGTGTGTGGTTGTACCGGGAGGGGCAGAGTATAACGGTGCACTTCGCCGGCAAGGTGGAAGGTCTCGGGTTCGATCCCCGAGCGGTGTGGCCTGTCGGTGAAAGCCCCTACTCTAAAGTCCTGAAAAGGTGGCAAGAAGGTTGCAATAAGGTGGCAAGAAGGTCCTGAAAAGGTCGCAAAGATGTTGTAAGAAGGTGGCAAGAAGGTCCTGAAAAGGTCGCAAAGATGTTGTAAGAAGGTGGCAAGGTCCTGAAAAGGTCGCAAAGATGTTGTAAGAAGGTGCCAAGAAGGTCCTGAAAAGGTCGCAAAGATGTTGTAAGAAGGTGGCAAGAAGGTCCTGAAAAGGTGGCAAGAAGGTTGCAATAAGGTCCTGAAAAGGTCGCAAAGATGTTGTAAGGTGGCAAGAAGGTCCTGAAAAGGTCGCAAAGATGTTGCAAGAAGGTGGCAAGAAGGTCATCGATACGTTGTGGCAACGTATGATACAACGTTGTGACAACGTACTTGGGAGTGGACAAAAAATCGGTTCCCACAACGTCCTGCACAATGTAACTGGAACCTATTCACAACGTTATGAAGACGTTGTTACAACGTCATTTTGTTTGCTGGGGAGGGCGCAGAGCTTTATATGGGCCTTTGGAAGTTTGAAGGTGAAGGCGCAGAGCTTTATATGGGCCTTTGGCAGTTTGAGGGTGAGGGCGCAGAGCTTTATATGGGCCTTTGGAAGTTTGAAGATGAAGGCGCAGAGCTTTATATGGGCCTTTGGCAGTTTGAGGGTGAGGGCGCAGAGCTTTATATGGGCCTTTGGAAGTTTGAGGGTGAGGGCGCAGAGCTTTATATGGGCCTTTGGAAGTTTGAGGGTGAGGGCGCAGAGCTTTATATGGCCTTTGGAAGTTTGAAGGTGAAGCGCAGAGCTTTATATGGGCCTTTGGCAGTTTGAGGGTGAGGGCGCAGAGCTTTATATGGGCCTTTGGAAGTTTGAGGGTGAGGGCGCAGAGCTTTATATGGGCCTTTGGAAGTTTGAAGGTGAAGGCGCAGAGCTTTATATGGGCCTTTGGCAGTTTGAGGGTGAGGGCGCAGAGCTTTATATGGGCCTTTGGAAGTTTGAGGGTGAGGGCGCAGAGCTTTATATGGGCCTTTGGAAGTTTGAATTAAGGTGAGGGCACAGAGCTAAAGAAGAATTTCATATATAGCATAGCCCTACAGATCACGCCTAGTACAATGTAGCACTAAAGCCCGTCCCATCTACCCTGCACCCGTCGGCGCTTCCCGTCGTAACAGTGTTCGTCACTCAAAGTGGCAGTGTGACTGATGCCGTCGAGCAATGTACCGCGGGGGCGCCAGAGCTTAGCGTTTGAATATTGAGCGGGCAGCCGCACTTAGGGTCTGCCAATAGGGTGTAGCGAGCTTTATATGGCTTGGAAGTTTTGGGTGAGGGCAGTTATCATGGCCATTTGAAAGTTTAGTAGGGTGAGAAAGTTTAATGGGAATGCGTTTGGAAAGTTGAATTAGTGAGGGCAACAAGCTAAGAAAATTTATATAACTATAGCCTTTGATACTTTTTAGTAACACAACAAGGCACTTTAAATCATGAAAAAATGTAGATATAAAATGGAATTAGAATAGTCACGGGTTTTAAAAACCACTGATGGTATTCCATTTCACTACGATAAACACGATATAAAAGCTTGGTGCAATATGAGTCGATCACTGTACCTGTCCTTTTAGTCGAAGACACAACCTGAAAATGGCCTTTCGGGGCAAAATCACACACGGCGGAACCCGCTGGTGTGGTGTGTGACGGTTAAAAGCAAGACTGGATCTCGCCTACGATAGCTATACGGTGTTTAAAGCATAAAAGCAACCGTTAATTAATCTTAATACGTATATAACACTTGCAATAACCTACTACCAAGTGACCATAATCCTCCTTAGTGAGATGTACCTAATGAATATATGGCTTTTTGTGGGCAATATAAAGTGTAGTAAGGGTAAAAGTGATGACAGAGCAAAGTGGCCGTGATCCGACAAGTGATACTTCTGGATCTGTCTGTCATATACGGGAGCTTAAATATTTGACAATAACATAACCTAACAGATAGACACCCATAGAGGACAGGTAAAATCGTTAGGTAGTAAAGTGTAGTGGTAGTAGTGATGATAGGATAGTAATTTTTTATAAGAAAATTTGAAGACCAGACAAATGCGTTGACACAAAGGGCCGATCGGCCACTGAACTAGGGGACTTCGAACGCTGATCGAATGGCAGGACGCTGCACCATTGCGAGGAGTTGTTACAAACTGGCCACTGTGGGGAGTAGAGTGACGAAGGGTTATGTTTTGCTTATGTGGGGAAAAAAGCCATCATTTCTACCTGTTCCTCTATGAGTTCGTCTATCTGTCTAGCTTTACATGTCATTGCAGGTTCATTTAAGCTCCCTATAAGGAATGCCGATCCCAGAAGTCATCACTTGTCAGGTGTCACGGGCCACTTATCTCTGTCTATCCACTTTTTCCTTATAAACTACAACTTACATATTCACAAACACAGTGAATACCTACTACATCACTTGAAGGAGGATTACTGGTCATCTTGCGGTAGTAGGGGTAATGCAAGTTGGTGTATTAGTAGGTAGTACATAATAGTAGCGGCCGCTTTACAGCTGTTTTGCTCTGTTGTCTAAGCTAGTGACGTCACAACATGGCGCCAGTCGTTTTAGAGCGTATACATTTTCCTGTACTTAAATTGGCTGTATCATCAAAAATACTGTTCACATAGAAAAATCAACATCACTGCCCAACTATATGAGGCTTGAAGATGTCAAATCAATCCTTACCTCAAGTAGAGTAAACTGGTCCATTGCTTTCAAGAGAAACATGTGAAATTCCTTTTACGTAATCTACTGATAAATAAAAACCGCTTCTGGTATTCTTAAAAGCTTTTCCGTCAAATAATCAATTGAAATAAATATCATGGGACACGTGTAAAAGCGTATTTATATTTTAAAATAATAGATATGGCACCATTGGGAAGTCTTCAAAAAACCGACTTGGCACCACTGTAAACCATTCTCTCTTGCTGATGCTGATGATGATGACTCCTTCTTCTCCATGTGTTAACGCAAGACGCGAGGACGCTGACGATCGTGAGTACCACCTTTATCACTCAACATCCTTCTTATATCGATTTCCTCAGCCCATTCATGAGTGTGGAAGGTAGATTAACATGTTAGTAAGGTATTGGTGTAGGTAGGAGTGTTGTATTATTTATATTTATTGAGAAAGTTGATGTACAAGAAATGTTTTGAAGCCCGTGGTGGTGATGGTCTAAATTTTCAGGTGTTGTTTACTTATCTGGGTTTAGCACTTTCTATTTCGTAATAAGTTAAATGATGCCTTGTAAGTTGTGCATTTATGATCGTTTAAAGTGACTCTTGAATGAGGCTAGAATGAGGTTATTTAAGGTTATCATGAGGTGTGTGTAGGTAGCAGACTGGCTTTTGTATTGATGTATTCCTGGCCATTGGACTTATTTCTGTATTTATCATTGGATTCCTGTCAAGCTGCTGTTATAATCTGGACTGTTGCTGGGTATATGTGATTCGGGGTTAATGGAACTGTCGCCGATAAGAATTCTCGCCGAAACACCAACCGAGAACTTGCTGAAGTTTTCGGCGAGAGTTCCACTTGGACTAGATGAAAGGAAGAATAAAGGGTATTGCATTGTTGGACACCACAATTTTCAAAGACATTATTTTTGGGAGCTTTGAACCAAAGCACAGTACACAATTGGGAGTATGGTTTCTGTTTACCTTATTGAATTCCAAGTGATTCTCTTTGATTTTCCCGTCACACACACGTGGAACACACCGAGACGAGAAATCCGGTAGAGTAGATAAACCATAGTAAGCCCGCTAGCTTTAAGAAATCGCAGCATCTAAAGATTTGGCCCCGTGTGCTTAACCTCGTGGCTAGAGGTACGGCGGCCGTACCCCTTTGGCGCGGTTATAGTTACGGAGCATTTTTAGTGTTCCTTCCAGCACAACTGAGCCTTGCCAAAGGGAGGCGTGAGCCCTGCGTGGCTGCCGCTTCCCAGGGGTGGTGGAGGCAGTGCTGATGGAAGTAGATCAATGATCGTCCCAAAGCTGCTCCCACAGGACCTCTTTCCTAATGTCCACTTGGGGTTGAGCACAAAGGGATGACACTGTGATACACGCTAATTTTTTAGACATTTGTCTTAATGAGACCATACGCTGGGAGGATAAACAAGTTTCATTTCAGTCGTCGTCGTCGTCTTCTTCTTGTGACCTTAGACGCTTAGTATCGCTTCATAGGTGCTCTTCCACTTCGTCTCCTTCGTTAACAAAACTTGTTAACTCTTCCCTTGTTTATTTCACCTGGGAAAGATATTTTGATCAGTTTTCAATCCTTTGATTATCATCCTAATTCATTGTCTATTTTGTGTTCTGATCTCCCAACACTGCGTTAGGAACACTTTGGTGAGGTTTACAATACTTTGTTTCCTTTCTGTCCCCATACAGCCCTAACACCGTACACAGGGCCCCGTCTTTCTGCTCTAGTCTCCTGTCCCACTCCTCTCTGCCTAGGACTACTACTATTGATGCTATAAGCTTTTCCCTCTGACTCCTATACTTGTTGCATTCCACAATGACATGTTCTACAGTTTCTTTCTCTCCTACCCTGCAGCTACAATTCTGGTTCTCCAGTTCCCTGTTCCTTCCGTTGACTTCCAAGGTGCCTGTTCTTGCTTTATAGAGTAACTTACTACCCCAGTCTCCTACATGCCAGGTCACCCCCTCTGGTTTCCGTTTCCACCTGTACCACTGCAATGTTGATTTCCTGGCCATTCCTTCCTGCCTTTTAACTAGCCCATTATTCTCAATTTTCTTTTTGATATCTATTATCTCCATCCTGTTCCATTCCTCTCCCACAGTTTCTCTCCTTTTCCATCTCTCTAGTTCCTTCTTCCAGGTGGAACTTGATCTATTTTCCTGGGATATTTTCTTTGCCCATCTATCATCACTAAGTCTTTCAATTTTCTTGTGGAACACCAGTTTTCCTTTAATTATCCTTTCCCTGAAGGTGCTCCATCCCATGTCTCCCCTTATGGCCTCTACGGCAGTGCTCCTACAAGCTCCTAGTCCCCATCTGCCTACTATGCTCCGAGTCTTTTCCAAGTGCATGATGTCTCCTTCCCTCTACTGAGTCACTTCTGACCCATACAGGCAATGGGGTACAGCCACCCCCTTCCATAAACTCCTGCCTACCTCATATTTATTAATGACTGTTACCACCATTTATAATCATGCCTGTCATCCTCCTTGCCATGCCTTCATTAAGTTTCCTCTGCTTTTCACCGCCTATCCCTTCCTTGTTTACTTCCATTCCTAGGTATATATACTTTTCTACTACTTCTAGGACATTATTCTGAAGCACCCACTGACTCCTATCTTCACTGTTAAACTCCATGACTACATTTCCTTTCACTAAAAGTGTTGAATGTAAATATGAACCGTATGTGTTAGAGTAGGGGGTTCACCAATAAAGGTTGCACCGCTCGGGATTCGAACCCGGTACCTTCCGCATGCCGGGCGGCTGTGCTTCCCGTTACACACGGGAACCTCCTAGTGACAACCCACACAGTATGCTTCATAGCGAGTGTTTAGTACATCATGTGAGCATCAATAGGTTGTTTTTATCAATTTTCATCTATCACAATTAATTTTTTCTTTCTTTCTGCATCCAATTAATGTTAGACGAGTATGTTGTTTTGTATATGAGTATAATGATTGTTTTGTCTTTGCAGGAGGACGTCCCAATAGTTCAGCATGTCTGATGTGGAAGGGTGAGTGGAATCCATCGACTTGTTTATTTATTTAATTTTTTATTTAAACAACTTACATTATGGTTGACATGGGGCTACAATTGGTATGGAGGTTGATGAAGGCATTAAGTCAGTGTTCTACTAGTTTGTTTCAAAGTGATGATGCACTACACAATTATTGCCTCAATGTATTTAAGAGTGCACTTGCAGCTCTGTAGTAATCATCAACATGTAACCTAAGAATCTTCATTTTCCTCCTGTGTAAGGTAGTTATTTCTGATACTTTCAGGTAATATCTTTTATAGGTTTTTAATATCATAGAACTTTTGTCATTCTGAAGTAACTGGCATCCTTTGAGGCAAGTGATGTATGGGTTGATAATCACCTCTGGTATACCTAGTTACAGTTGCAGTAATATAGTTAACTAGGTGGCATAAACATAAACATATCTATTAAAGTAGCAAGTGGAAGTACTTGAACAAACCTGGGCTAATATTTAGAAAATGACTTGTCTGGATTTAAGTATTTTTCTACCTTTCTACTGTTTCTACAGGTCAGAACGAGTGTGAAAGTAACAATGAACTGTTGTGCAAACATTACATTTTTCATGGGCGAGGTTAGGTTAGTTTGAGGCTTAGGTTAGTTAAATGGTTTAATTAGGTTAGGTTTGTTTGAGGGTTAGGTTAATTTAATGGTTTGATTAGGTTAGGTTAGTTTAATGGTTTGATTAGGTCTTTACCCAAACGTGTCTGTTGACAGAGACGTTAGCGTTCCGGTGGTCGGGGGGCCCATGGACCTGAACACCGCGGTCCAGGAGGTACTCAAGCAGGCCCTCATGGCAAGCGGCCTGGCCCGGGGACTCCATGAGGCAGTGAAAGCTCTCGACAAGTAAGTGGTGGGTCTGGTTTTTGAAGTGAATCAGAAGTAGGGTAATTATGACTATTTCCAGCCCAATGGCTTTCTTTTAAAGATTGTTATTTGTGTAAAGACCTTGAAGGAACCTGCGAGATAAAGGCATTTGAGGTTAATGTGCTGTGTATCACATGGCAGTACCAGCATCTGCATATTGGAACTCATGCTTTTGAAGAAACTGTTTTGATCATCGAAATTTTGCAAAACTAGTAAAATATCTGAAAGCACATACGTACATAATGTCTTTTTAAGACTTCAAATTATGTTGTCTTCCTTTCTGCTACAGAATGTTGCACTAAGTGGCTGAAGTTTTTTTGTGTTGATCATAGCACAGTCTTCACGCCTGCACAGAAGCAAAATCCAAAAAACTAAATTTAAATTGATTATATGAGGAAGCTTCTCAAATGGATCATTTTTGGAATAACTGTACAACTGAGTTCTCTGCAAAATGCACCTTTTATTTTATGTAGACGTTTCCAGTGAGACTGGTCTAATTATAGACCAAACCATTTGTGAGGTTTGGCTCATATATGGAGATTGCAAGTAGCCTACGTAGTTGGAATCTTTAGTGTTTCTTCCAGCATAACTGAGCCTTGCCAAAGGGAGGCGTCAGCCCTGCGTGGCTGCCGCTTCCCAGGGGTGGTGGAGGCAGTGCTTATGGAAGTAGATCAATGATCGTCCCAAAACTGCTCCCACAGGACCTCTTTCCTAATGTCCACTTGGGGTTGAGCACAAAGGGATGACACAAAGCATGTCTTTACATCGATAATTATTATTTCATTGTGTGGTTGAAAATCTAAACTATGATTTTTTTCTCTTATTTCATCATTTATTTTGTCTTATTTCGACAGACGTCAAGCTTTTCTGTGCATCCTGGCCAACAACTGTGATGAGCCTGGGTACTCCAAGCTGGTGGAGGCGCTCTGTCAGGAGCACCAGATCAAGCTTCTCAAGGTTGACTCCAACAAGAAGCTTGGTGAATGGGCTGGTCTGTGCAAGATTGACAGAGAAGGGAAGGCTCGCAAGGTTGTGGGCTGCTCCTGTGTTGTCGTCACAGTAAGTAGCGTGCTGGTCAAACTGTTCTGGTGACTGAGCTCTTAGTTAAGTCAGAATTATGCCAAGTGGGTATATGCATTTGAATTTTTTATTTTAAGTTTGGCTCATATATGGAGATTGCAAGTAGCCTACGTAGTTGGAATCTTTAGTGTTTCTTCCAGCATAACTGAGCCTTGCCAAAGGGAGGCGTCAGCCCTGCGTGGCTGCCGCTTCCCAGGGGTGGTGGAGGCAGTGCTTATGGAAGTAGATCAATGATCGTCCCAAAACTGCTCCCACAGGACCTCTTTCCTAATGTCCACTTGGGGTTGAGCACAAAGGGATGACACAAAACATGTCTTTATATTAGTAAATCTTTCTTTCCTTTTCTTAATATTCTTCCACATTGATTTTATATAATTTTTTACATTTAGTTATTCCTTTGTCCCCCCTCTCTCTCTCTCTCTCTCTCTCTCTCTCTCTCCTTCTCTATCTCTCTCTCTCTCTCTCTCTCTCTCTCTCTCTCTCTCTCTCTGCTTTCTCTCTCTCTTCTCTCTCATCTCTCTCTCTCTCTCTCTCTCTCTCTCTCTCTCTCTCTCTCTCTCTCTCTCTCTCTCTCTCTCTCTCTCTTCTCTTGCTTTCTCTCTCTGCTTTCTCTCTCTCTCTCTCTCTCTCTCTCTCTCTCTCTCTCTCTCCTCTCTCTCTCTCTCTCTCTCTCCCCTCTCTCTCTCTTCTCTCTCTCCCCTCTCTCTCTCTCTCTCTCTCTCTCTCTCTCTCTCTCTCTTCTCTCTCTCTCTCTCTCTCTCATTGTATCGTGTTGACTACTTTCAGGATTATGGGAAGGAGACTCAGGCCCATGATGTTGTGACTGACTACTTCAAGAGCAAGGGGCAGTAAAGAAAATACCACACTGTCAGGTACGTCTTAGGTGAAGTGTGGAGAGTGAGAGGCAGCTTATGTACAACTTAGGAAAGAACTTACTTCAATGTTACTGCTTTGGTTTTAGGGATGTAGAAAGAAAAGTTATGATAGCATGATGATATCTCTTCACCAGATTTTCCATGTTGGTTGAAATTGCTGATTTAATGAGTCTGATCAAATTTACTCGCTTCTTTTACACACTTTCTGTTTCCCCATTTAAAGGAAGTAATTTTTTTTTTTTTTGACAGATGCAGTCCCGAAGGCAGTAAAGAAACCATACAACACTGTCAGGTACGTCTTTGGTGAACTGATGAAAGAAGTGTAGAGTGTCAGGAATCAGCTTATGTAGTACTACTGTACAACTTAGGAAAGAACTTCATTGTTGTTACTGGATGTTACTTAGGGATGTAGAAAGAATACTTATGTTAGCATGATGATATCTCTTCACCAGATTTTCCATGTTGGTTGAAATTGCTGATTTAATGAGTCTGATCAATTTTAATCTTTTCTTTTATACACATTCTGTTTTCCTTTTTATAGGAAGTATTTTTTTTGTTGGCAGGTGCACAGTCCCGAAGTCACAGCCGCCCACCACCAGCCATGAGGACCTGCTGAGACTGAAGGGGTCATGCCTATTAAAAATACAAAAAAAATGAAAAGGTAGTTTTTGTTGTCAAATTTTTAGAATTATAGCAGCTGGGCAGTATTTAAATACATTAGGGTATTTAGAACTATTTATAAATACAGTGGTTTTCATATTTAAATACATTGTATTTAAATACTCTTAATATAAAAATAAATACTCTTATCAGTTAATTTGGCCATAAACCCACCCAACTATCTGGCAACCCTGATGTTACAGTGAATCAAGTGTTTCCACTGGCAAGGAAATTTCCTTATTTTAAGGAAATTTAGGCCCGAGAAGGAAATCTTAAGAAAATCCAATTTTTTTTCAGAAGTACAAATTTGTGTATTTAAAATTTATTTACAAATTATTTAAATACAATTGATTTATTTAGTATTTAAATACATTAAATTTATTTAGTGCCCAGCTCTGAATTATAGTATTTGCATTTTAGTTTGAAAGTGCAAGAGTAAATTATTCGTGTTGATATTTGATAGAAAGGTGACGTGAATTAGTTTGCCGGGCGCAGTAAATAATGAGTTGAGAGCCGAGGCAATGCAAGATAAAAGTTGGAAGCAGGTAATGGAGAACTAATATGTATCTGGCTCCCGTCTGTGTAAATATGGAAGGAGGGATAAAAGGCTTACAAAGAAGAAAAGTAGTGGTTTGTATGATGAGAAAGTCTTCGTTAAGTAACTGGAAGTGAGAGCAAAGCGTGTAGAGAGGGATGTATGGCAGGGGCGATAAAACTAAATACCAAAAAAATTATCAAATTGAAAATTCTTTAAGTACTATTTTTGGGAACAGGCCTCTATGTACCGTTGGCTGATATGTACCATCCAAGGCTGCTATGGTTAGGTTAGGTATAATTTGTGGTTAAGGTTAGGTTAGGTTAGGTTTCATTAAAACCTATAAGGTTATGCATAAATGCATGCTTAGTATGCATGTAATATAGGCGGCCTGATTCAACTGTAGCCGGTAAATAGTAGCCCTGTTCGGTATATAAAAGCTCAAGCAGTGGTACTTAAAGAGCCGGTACATAGCAGCCCTAAAATGGTGCATATAAGCCAAAACATTGGTACTGTACATAGCAGCTAGGAAGCCTATATTTATTTCTAATTTTACGTGTATTTGTATTACCGCCGGGTTGGGAGGCTTCCTCATGTGACGTCATCGAGCCGTGGTGCGTCGTCTGCAAGTCTTGCGGAGCGTTTTGGAAGCTCTGGGAATTTACCACTGAGCTCTATAATAACATTCATATAGAGCTTAGTGGAATTTACAGATTTTGATTGCGGATTATAGGCGTATTTTGTCCATGCCCATGGAAGTAAAATTTTACTTATTTAAGCTCCGCCCACTTATATTTTACTCTTTTGCGTGCATAGAAAACTGAGCAGATTCGTTCCCGGCAGCGGAATTTACTCTTTTCCTGTAAAATTATACAGTGTGGGGTGGGTGGGGTTTCAAGAGCTGGCCATCAGATCGCGCGCATGAGAAATCTATCAAAACTCCTCCCGAAATGTCCTTACTGGCACGACATCAAGATACTGTATTTATAATAGGTAAGAGTGAAGGAGTATAGTATATTTTTCCCCCTTTAAGTGATGATCAGACGTCCCAAAACTGCTCCACAGGACCTCTTTCCAATGTCCACTTGGGTTGAGCACAAAGGGATGACACAAAGCATGCCCTTTATTTAGTAAATCTTTTTTTTCCTTTTTTTAATTTTCTTCCACATTGATTTTATATAATTTTTTACATTTAGTTATTCCTTTGTCCCCCTCTCTCTCTCTCTCTCTCATCCTCTCTCTCTCTCTCTCTCTCTCTCTCTCCTCTCTCTTGCTTTCTCTCTCTCTTGCTTTCCTCTCTCTCTTGCTTTCTCTCTCTCTTGCTTTCTCTCTCTCTTGCTTTCTCTCTCTCTCTTGCTTTCTCTCTTCTCTTGCTTTCTCTCTCTTGCTTTCTCTCTCTTGCTTTCTCTCTCTCTTGCTTTCTCTCTCTCTTGCTTTCTCTCTCTTGCTTTCTCTCTCCTCTTGCTTTCTCTCTCTTGCTTTCTCTCTCTCTCTTGCTTTCTCTCTCTCTCTTGCTTTCTCTCTCTCTCTTGCTTTCTCTCTCTCTTGCTCTCTCCTCTCTCTCTCTCCTCCTCCTCTCTCTCTCTCTCTCTCTCTCTCTCTCTCTCCTCTCTCTCTCTCTCTCTCTCTCTCTCTCTCTCCTCTCTCTCTCTCTCTCTCTCTCTCTCTCTCTCTCTCTCTCTCTCATTGTATCGTGTTGACTACTTTCAGGATTATGGGAAGGAGACTCAGGCCCATGATGTTGTGACTGACTACTTCAAGAGCAAGGGGCAGTAAAGAAAATACCACACTGTCAGGTACGTCTTAGGTGAAGTGTGGAGAGTGAGGGGCAGCTTATGTACAACTTAGGAAAGAACTTACGTTCAATTGTTACTGCTTTGGTTTTTAGGGATGTAGAAAGAAAAGTTATGATAGCATGATGATATCTCTTCACCAGATTTTCCATGTTGGTTGAAATTGCTGATTTAATGAGTCTGATCAAATTTACTCGCTTCTTTTATACACTTTCTGTTTCCCCATTTAAAGGAAGTATTTTTGTTTTTGACAGATGCACAGTCCCGAAGGCAGTAAAGAAACCATACAACACTGTCAGGTACGTCTTTGGTGAACTGATGAAAGAAGTGTAGTGTCAGGAATCAGCTTATGTAGTACTACTGTACAACTTAGGAAAGAACTTCATTGTTGTTACTGGATGTTACTTAGGGATGTAGAAAGAATACTTATGTTAGCATGATGATATCTCTTCACCAGATTTTCCATGTTGGTTGAAATTGCTGATTTAATGAGTCTGATCAATTTTAATCTTTTCTTTTATACACATTCTGTTTTCCTTTTTATAGGAAGTATTTTTTTTGTTGGCAGGTGCACAGTCCCGAAGTCACAGCCGCCTACCACCAGCCATGAGGACCTGCTGAGACTGAAGGGGTCATGCCTATTAAAAATACAAAAAAAATGAAAAGGTAGTTTTTGTTGTCAAATTTTTAGAATTATAGCAGCTGGGCAGTATTTAAATACATTAGGGTATTTAGAACTATTTATAAAAAAGTGGTTTTCATATATTTAAATACATTGTATTTAAATACTCTTAATATAAAAATAAATACTTTTTTATCAGTTAATTTGGCCATAAACCCACCCAACTATCTGGCAACCCTGATGTTACTGAGCCAGTGTTTCCACTTTCAAGGAAATTTCCTTATTTTAAGGAAATTTAGGCCAGAGAAGGAAATTTCTAAGGAAATCTTAAGAAAATCCAATTTTTTTTTCAGAAGTACAAATATGTGTATTTAAAATTTATTTACAAATTATTTAAATACAATTGATTTATTTAGTATTTAGTATTTAAATACATTAAATTTATTTAGTGCCCAGCTCTGAATTATAGTATTTGCATTTTAGTTTGAAAGTGCAAGAGTAAATTATTCGTGTTTATATTTGATAGAAAGGTGACGTGAATTAGTTTGCTGGGCGCAGTAAATAATTAGTTGAGAGCCGAGGCAATGCAAGATAAAAGTTGGAAGCAGGTAATGGAGAACTAATATATGTATCTGGCTCCCGTCTTGTGTTAAGTATGGAAGGAGGGATAAAAGAGGCCTACAAAGAAGAAAAGTAGTGGTTTGTATGATGAGAGAGTCTTCGTTAAGTAACTGGAAGTGAGAGCAAAGCGTGTAGAGAGGGATGTATGGCAGGGGCGATAAAACTAACCCAAAAAATTATCAAACTGAAAATTCTCTAGGTACTATATTTGGGAACGCCTCTATGTACCGTTGGCTAATATGTACCATCCAAGGCTGCTATGGTTAGGTTAGGTATACTTTGTGGTTAAGGTTAGGTTTCATTAAAACCTATAAGGTTATGCATAAATGCATGCTTGGTATGCATTTAATATAGGCGGCCTGATTCAACTGTAGCCGGTAAATAGTAGCCCTGTTCGGTATATAAAAGCTCAAGCAGTGGTACTTCAGAGCCGGTACATTGCAGCCCTAAAATGGTACATATAAGCCAAAACATTGGTACTGTACATAGCAGCTAGGAAGCCTATATTTATTTCTAATTTTACGTGTATTTGTATTACCGCTGGGTTGGGAGGCTTCCTCATGTGACGTCATCGAGCCGTGGTGCGTCGTCTGCAAGTCTTGCGGAGCGTTTTGGAAGCTCTGGGAATTTACCACTGAGCTCTATAATAACATTCATATAGAGCTTAGTGGAATTTACAGATTTTGATTGCTGATTATTTAAAAACGGGTGACTAGATGCAAAAAAATTGACAATATATATATATTGTTGATATACTCGATAATGGCTATATTTTGACTGCATTAACTCAGAAATGATGAAATGGTCTGGACGATTATTTTAACCAAACCGACAGTATACATATTGCAGTTTTGATGCAGGCAGCCATAAACCGCGAGCCAGTTGCTTCCATAAACGTTGCCTAGAACCACTTTATTCAGCTGCTCAGCAGACCCATAATCCATTCATTGACGAGGAAAGATTTGCAAGAGAGAGCACAACCCCCGGCACTAGACTTCGCTGAATATGCATACTCAAAATATACACATTTATATATTTGTTTTGGTATGTATGAGAGTAGTAGTGAATAGGCTCGGCGGGGCAGTGGTTGGCGCGCCGCCCAGCTGTTTGTATTTCAGGGCAGACTGGTGAAAGAGCTCCACCGGAAGGCTGACAGACCATTCACGGATTCTCGTCTCCAGTTACCATATTTGTCATGTTATCATTGTCTTGTGGAATACACAAAGTTGGCAATGGACTATCAAGGGTCATGTGTATATTGGAGCCATGCGTAACTAAACTTGGTGTGACGGGAGTTACAGCATCACACAGGCGTTATGTGACGTCCTTAAATCGTGAGTATTCCTTTGGCTCCTTAACTGTGATACTGTTAAGGAGATAGCGTTATGGTAAAATTCTAGAGTCCTTTCCCGCCCTTGTTATTGTGGGTTTTTTCTCCAGACCACAGATCCCTTCAGATACCCTTAAAACGTAATTATAAAGGGGGAGACGCCCCCTCCTCTCTACCCTAACAAATCTGGGGGAGTGGTGGGAATGCAGGGTTTTTGGGTGAGAGACGAAAATCACAGATTTACAGCTTTACATTTTGATAATTTAGCAGTTTGAGACAATACATGGATAGCCTGACCCAACCCAGACTAGATCACTAACCTAACCTGACCTAACCTTACCTACTGTTATTTAATCCCTGAGTGCAGAAACACGGGTATAAGCTGGTTAAATTATATTGGGTGCTGTAATATAAAAAACGAGCTCGTCAAAAATAGGAACACTCGCCGACGGCGGTGAGATTACCTCTGTATACACGATAATATAGCATTATTTACCTTATTGATGAGGTACTGAGGTGGTGCACATCATCCCATTGATGATTTGAGTTGAGGCCCCATTACAGATGTCGCCCAGCTATCAAATCCCGGTAAAATATGCTGACCGTAAATCCGTCGCGTCACACGTCGAAACATGCCTTTATGAGTGAGCTAATGGTTACATGGTAGCATGAGAAATGAAAGAGCGTAATAATGGTAGAGTGAGGAAATACATCTTTGCTATTCAGATGTTTCTTCATGTGGAAATATGTTATAATTCTTAAGAGTTAGTGTTGAAAAGAATGACATAACTGTTGAAGGGCTACAAGATCTTGCTGCTGCACAAAGATTGGTTGTAGTATCCTGATCTGCACTCCATGGCAAGACAGAGGGGACAGAATAGCCTGATTGAGGTACACTGAAGGTTGTCTCTTTTCCTTACAGCTTCTCATGGCCTCACAGAAGAGCAGACGGCCATACACCAGCTGGCCACAGACTTTGCAGCTAAAGAGATGCTGCCCAACATGGCTCTATGGGATGAGAAGGTATGGATCATCTTGTCTTGGCACGGAATAAAAGTATTTTGTATTGTCTAATAGCATCAGTACTGAGGTTGATAATAGTTTTTGTTATAACTAAGCGACATTTATATAAATTACTTAATATCAATGATTTAACCCCTTGAGGCCCAGAACGTAATTTTCATTGTAATTTGACCACCATTAGATGATTTTTAGTGAATATAAGCAATGTTTTCATAAATATGACCTGTTTTTATGAATTATTACTAGTGTTACTTGATGAAGGAATGTGGGATGAAAGGAAATGACAGAAGAAATAGGCTATCACCACCACCACCACCACCACCACCACCACTGTGTCCTCTCCTTCCCATTATGCCACAAAGTTTTCTATTTACTGTGTGATCAAACTCCTTTAATTGATTATGTATGATCATTAATGTATGTATTGTATTCATTTTTGCTTCTGTTTTAGTTGGTCTCTGGTAGATTAACATTATATAAGTGTAGTCATGTATCATTGTTTAGATTTGTAGTTTTTGGGGTGATGTTAGAGATTAGTGAAGTTTTCATAAAGGAAATCATAAGTTAATGTCTTAATTTCTTACTGACAATAATATGTGTAGCCTACTAATATTGGCGGTTTTTTTATATTTAAAGCTCTTGTAATGTTCTTGTAATGTTTAATGTAATGTTCTTAATAATTTTTTTACTTTCTAATATGTTCTTTAATTGTAATGTTCTTAATGCTCTTGTAATATTTAACCCCTTTGCCCCCAGATCTTTCCTTTGCTATATGAAATTGTCTGTTATTAGCCATAAAACTACCAAAAAGTAACTAAATAAACCAAATGAGCTAGTGGACAAGGATACCAAACAGGTCATATCTATAAAATGTTGCTTATATTCACTAAAATTCCTCTAATGGTACCCAAATTACAATGGAAATACGTTCTGGGTCTCAAGGGGTTAAAGAAAAGGAAAACGGACATAACAGATCATGATAACTTTCAGGAATTGTTCCCGGTAGATACCATGCGAGCGGCAGCAGCTCTGGGGTTCGGTGCAATCTACGCCAGCGAGGAGTATGGAGGAACAGGGCTGAGTCGCCTCGATGCCTCCATTATATTTGAAGCTTTGTCAAAAGGCTGCACCTCCACCACGGCTTACATCAGCATTCACAAGTAAGACAACACTATAGTCGCCGCACGTTAAGTTGGCAAAAATTGGGCCTTTCACTCCCCCTTTCCAAATGCACGGGATTGGCTGGTGTTGGGTGTTGGGCAGGGCCGGATTATGACTTTTGGGGCCCCTAGGCTAATTAAATTGTGGGCCCCCTCAGACGGAGCCACCCTCTAACTCGCCCGCACCCGAATTTTTTTTACATTGTATAGCAAAATAAGTGAGCTGAAAAACAATATATACGCTACATTCACAAATAAGTGTTTTACTGTGTTTAGCACGATGATAAACAAACATGGACTGGGGCCCCATGATTTACAGCTAGGGCCCCAAACAGGGGCCCTTTATCTCAAATAAAGGCCTTAAACAGAGGCCCTTTATCTCAAATAAAGTGCCTCAAACAGGGGCCTTTTATCTCAAATTATTTGTAATTTTATTTAAAGTTAAATGATTTATTCAGCAATGCAAAATAATATTTTTCAAAAAAAATTATATATGGAAATCTTTTAGCAGGGACCCCAGTTTTGGGGCCCCCAAGCTTGAGGGGCCCTAGGCTGCAGCCTATACTAGCCGATAGGATAATCCGGCCCTGGTGTTGGGTGAGAATGCCTTACTCCCAAGTTTCGCCCTAAAGCTCCAACACCCAACACCTCAGCCAATCCTGTGCATTCGGAAAGGGAGAGTGAGAGGCTCCAATTTTTGCCAGCTTAATGTGCGGCGAGTATAGTTTATGTTCTTTTCTTCTGTGTGACTCAACCATCTTGGAATGCTTTATTTCACTCACTTCAAACAAAGGAAAATAATTTGGAAATCTTCATTACTTTTTTATTTATTTTTTTATTTTTTTATTTTTTTATATATAAACTTTTATGCCTGTTTACCAGCTTTCATGGTGAGGCGTTGACAATCTCTCATTGGTGCTGACATGAAATTCTCAAAAAATATTGTAGTGGTAAGGCATTAACCTCTTCACGCCCAGATCTTTCCTTTGCTATAAAAAAAATGTATGTTGTCGAGCCATACAATTAAGAAAAGTAACTGAATATACCAAATTAGTTTGTGGACAAGGATACTAAACAGGTCATATCTGTAGAATATTGCTTATATTCACTAAAAATTATCTAATGGTACCCAAATTACAATGGAAATTACGTTCTGGGCCTCAAGAGGTTAACGGAAGAGGGAGAAATATTTATAATTGCTATGCTTTTACATACAAATATAGGGACTCGGAAAACAGAGTTAATCATAAAAAAAAGCTTTAAAGTACATACCATTAACATAAATAGAGGGGCAAGGGGAGATGTTTGTCCTTGGCAGAGAAAACTGTGAAAAATAATAATAATAATAATAATACCTAATAATTTTATTCTCACCCGAAGGCATACAAGAAAAACAACAACATAATATATGGACGAGGGAGTGAACTTAAGTACTAAAGCAAATAATTGATAATAGCTATATACCTCTATAATAATAATAATAATTTTAATACTACCCAGAGGCATACAGGCAAAAAGTCTACCGTTGGGTTTATTATTTCTGCAAATGAAGAATTATCAGATGTAACTTTCGATATTTATGAAAGATGTTCGATATTTTTTTTTTTTTTTTTATATATAAAGCTCTTGTAATGTTCTTGTAATGTTTAATGTAATGTTCTTAATATTTTTTTAACTTTCTAATATGTTCTTTAATTGTAATGTTCTTAACCCCTTGAGACCCAGAACGTAATTTCCATTGTAATTTGGGTACCATTAGACGATTTTTAGTGAATATAAGCAATGTTTTATAGATATGACCTGTTTAGTAGCCTTGTCTACTAACTAATTTGCAAAGGTGGGCACCAAACCGTTAATCCGTTAATCGTTAATTAACGAAGTTAACATTTTTGTTAACGATTTAACTTTTAAGTTAACTATGGAAATCATTATCAGACTAATTAACTTCCGTTACATTTAACTTCCGTTAACTCAAGTCCGCTAACCCAAAAATTTCATAAAAACCGGTAAACGTTTAAAAGTTTATATTATTTTCAGATTTTCAATACAGATGTAGTCTTAGCATATTTAATATTGTACGCGTCATTCTTTCAACCCTGATATAACGCCACTTATTAGTTTTTTTTCACCCTTTTCTGGCTCTAAAAGCCTTTAAAACCCTAAAACAGGGCCAAAACTATGAAATCAGCCTTTTTTAGTTATTTAAAAAAGTTAAAACTATGAAATCTGCCTTTTTTCAACTCTAAAGCAAAAGAAAACTAGTTTTTGGGTTTTAAATCCCTTAAAAAAACCCATAAAGGCTGATTTTATATTTTTGGCACTTTTCAAAGGTGTTTTTAGGTGGTTTTAGAGCAAAAACAGATTTTTTTTCTTTTTTTCTATATTATAAATTAACGTTAACGGTTTATCGATAACTTCCGTTACATTTTTAAAGAATTAACTGATTAACGGTTATCGAAGTTAATTTTTTGGTTAACGAAGTTAACTTTTTGATTAACGGCGCCCACCACTGCTAATTTGGTATATTCAGTTACTTTTTGTAATATTATGGCTAAAAACAGACAATTATATACAGCAATGGAAAGATCTGGGCGTGAAGGGGTTAAGTAATAAAAATGAGAGGGAGTCTGAGAATCCTCGACAATTTCACCGGAAAGAATTGGAGTAAGAGAGACGTGGAAGTAGTGAAAGGAATGAGACAGCAGAAATTAACCCCTTCACACCCAAATCTTTCCTTTGCTAAATAAAATTGTCTGTTGTTAGCCATAAAATTACGAAAACTAACTTAACCCTTTCACGCACAAAAAGTTTAATAAGTTTTTCCGTCCACTGCGACATCAGTCTGGGGCTCTCTAAGGGGCCGCGCGTAATGGCTTGACTGCGGCGAATGTTTTGGTTATGTTATCAATTTCAACCACGATTATTTTTTTTTCCTGGCATTATTATATATCGTTGGTTTCGCAAGAGATTATTCTGCCTTATGAAAGACAAAAATAACAAGAAATGCAAGTAAATAGCGGAGTTTAACGACTTAGAAAAAACATTGAGTAAATAGAAATAAGAAATATTTACGTTCACCACTTCGTAGCTCGATACTTCCTGAGTCAACTTCTTATGGTTTATATGCCAATAAAAGCGGATTTTTATGAGGATTCCAACGCTACCATTAGAATTTTCATATGGCCAGTAGTTCTTGAGAAAATGGAGGAAAACTGAAACACATGTTGGAAGACTGATTAGGCTACAAGTATGGCTTACCCGGCTCGGGACACGTTTTAAAGGGACGGGCAGTCCGCGCTGACAGGCTGCCTGCTGAGAGTGAGCTGTGACACAAGCTCTTATCACTTCAAATCCACCCTCACGAGCGAGTTGACAATTATTTTATTTTATAGGCCTAGCTTGGATCTTTGACGCAGTAAATTTTGACGCGATTCTGATAAATACTTTATTTTTGGCGAATTTTAAAATGTTTTTTGACGCAGTTCGCGTCAAAAGCTCAGATGTAGATGGGCCCGTTTTGACGCGATCGCGTCACCGTGCGTGAAAGGGTTAATATACCAAATTAGCTAGTGGACAAGGATACTAAACAAGTAATTACCTATAAAACATTGCTTATATTCATTAAAATCGTCTAATGGTAGTCAAATTACAATGAAAATTATGTTCTGAGCCTCAAGGAGTTAAACACCGTTGAAGGCTACATGCATGAAAGTTTGTATTGATATTGTATTTGATTTTTAATGTTTTCTGTGGACTGCACTCTTTCAAAAACTTTGATCTATTGCTTATACTTAATTTTCTTCATTTATGTCCCTATTGTACACACTTTGCTCTCATAAGAACATAAAAACATCAGAAAATAAGGAAGCTACAAGAAGCCACGAGACCTACACGTGGTTGTTCCTGTTACTTAACACTACCTACATCCACCTTCCATCCCCATCCATGAAATTTTCTAGCCTCTTTTTAATGCTCCCTATTGACTCCGCACTAACTACCTGACGACTGAGTCCATTCCAATCATTTACCACCCTATATGTGAAGCAGTTTTTCCCTATTTCTTTTTTAAATACGCTTTTCCAGTTTGAATCTGTTACTTCTTGTTCTACCCTGATTACAAGACGTAAGAACTTTTTCTACACCATAGCATACACTTCATAACAATACATTGCAGCATGTGTGCATGGATGATTGACCACTTTGGAAATGCATCACAAAAAGAGCAGTGGATCCCTCAGCTTGCCGCTATGGAAAAGTTTGCGTCCTACTGCCTGACAGAACCCGGGGCAGGCTCAGACGCCGCCTCGCTCTCCACGGCAGCCAAGAGGGACGGAGCGGATCTGGTTCTTAATGGCTCAAAGGTAAGCTAATGCAAGAGTTAACTATAGTCTATTTTTTTTTACATGGCAAAAAATCCTGACTCCTTGCTGCTTACTGACCGATATTTGATGCCAGCAGAAGGGAATACTGCAGTTCTTCTAAATGTCAGCTATATTTTATCATAGTTAACCATATTATCAGGTAAACATAGGCATCATTTTAGCATGAGACCTTAAGATAACATGGAATTTTTGCCTTGTTCATAAAATAGACTATAGTATCTTCACTCTTTCATCTCCTTCTCTGGTAAACTCTGGAACTCTCTTTCCGTTTCTATTTTCCTCCTTTCTACGACTTCAATCTTTTCAAGAGAGGAGTAACAAGACACCTCCCGAACTAAATTGGCCCACCCCCCTTTTTACATGCTCATACTGTCTTCTTTAGAGAGGGACTGGTAATTAAGTGGGTCTTTTGTTACAACTTTTTTTCTTTTTATGCCCTTGGCCAGTCTTTTATGATGTAAAAAAAATATATAATTGCCATCAAAATGTTCTGTGCTTACTTAATAGTCTGGGTTAAGGATCCTGCTATTTAGGGTACTTTTCAGAACACAAACTGACAAACAAAATGGAATCGTGAGTGAAAAAAATCGTAAATTTGAGTTTTGTTTCCCCACAGGCTTTTATCAGCGGCGGAGGCGACACGGACGTTTACCTTGTGATGTGTCGCACGGGAGGCCCGGGACCCAAAGGCATATCATGTGTTCTGGTCGAGAAAGGAACTCCAGGTGTGTTGAGTTTCCATGTGGTTGTGTTGTAACTTGTACATAGTGTTTTGTGTTTAGTGTCAGAATAGGGAAGTTAGCATAAAAGCTGTTTGTAAAGAATGTGGGGTAGCACAGGTGTACAAATATTCCCTATGTACTATATGCACTTTGGTACTATGTGCTCTAATGTACTCATGCCATGTGCCTTTATTATGTATTTTTTTTGCTCAAGTACTTAAGTTAACTCTGTCTTGTTGTTATTGCTTTTTTGCCTGTATGTCTCTGGGTGATATTAAAATTATTATTATTATTATCATTATTATAGAGGTATATAGCTATTATCAATTATTTGCTTTAGTACTTACGGTAAGTTCATTCCCTCATCTATATATTATGTTGTTGTTTTTCTGGTATGCCTTCGGGTGAGAATAAAATGATTAGTATTAGTATTAGTATTAGTATTAGTAGTAGTATTATTATTATTATTATTATTATTATTATTATTATTATTATTATTATTATTATAAAATTGATGATGATTGAATGTGAGGTGTGATCTTCCAGGTCTGAATTTTGGTAAGAAGGAGAGGAAGGTTGGATGGAACTCCCAGCCCACTCGCATGGTGATATTTGAAGACTGTCGCATTCCTGCTACAAACATCCTAGGGAGTGAAGGCCAGGGGTTTAGCATTGCAATGAAGGGCCTCAATGGGGGACGCATTAATATTGGTGAGTGTACATTGGTGATCCAGAGGCTACAGTAGGAGGCCAGCCAGGCTTTGTAGTGTGGCAGTCTGGGTGTTGTATTTATGCTGGTCTATAAAAAATGATGTTTATTTTATGTGATTATCTCCTTTTAACCAGGGTAGAACAAGAAGTAATGGATTCAAGCTGGAAAAGCGTAGATTTAGAAAGGAAATAGGGAAAAACTGGTTCACAAATAGGGTGGTGAATGAATGGAATGGACTCAGTAGACAGGTAGTTAGTGTGGAGTCATTAGGGAGCTTTAAAAGAGGGGCTGGATAGGTTCATGGATGGGGATGAAAGGTGAATGTAGGTAGTGTTAGGTGACAGGAACTACCACGTGTATGCCTCGCGGCCTCTTGTAGCTTCCTTATTTTCTTATGTTCTTATGTTCTATGTTGTGATGCAGTATTGTCACTACCTCCTAGGGTGCACCTTATATGTATTAATGAACCCATATTAGCTATGAGTAAATTCCAGTTGGCATTGGATTTTAATATGTATGTCAAGCTTTAGTTTATCTTTTCGTGATTTATGTAATGTCCCATGTTATGTGGGGTTTAAAGAATGTACAGGCAGTTGTGTGAAAATGCAAAGTGTTGTAATACGTATCTCATGCAACACAGTGTTTTTATAACATTGGTAATATATATGTTAAGCTTCCTGTAAGATTGGTAAGGAATGCACCACATGTGACAGCAGACTTGGCTGGCTATGACTGGTGAACACTGCGTGATGAAACATGAATTGGAGGTCATACTTAAGATTGCAGATTGGTGTATGTGTTTATTATTGACCATCACAGTAACAGCAAGATTCTTTATGACCTGGTCAGCACCTTTATAGATATTTATAATATGAATATCATATGAATATTGCTTATCTTCTCTTTTTCAGCTTCTTGTTCCCTCGGGGCTGCTCAGGCGAGCTTAGAGGCCGCGGTGGACTACGTGAAGGTGCGGAAGCAGTTCTCAAAGCCTCTAGCAAGCTTCCAGGTACTGTATCATGATCACACATTGTTTCCTTGACAGTGTGGATGGTTATTCCTTGTAAATCTAAGCCTGTGTTAAATCTTTATTTTGCTGCTATGATAGACCATTAACCCCTTCACATCCAGATCTTTCCTTTGTTATAAAAAATTGTCTGTTGTTAGCCATAAAATTACGAAAAGTAACTGAATATACTAAATTAGCTAGTGGACAAAGATACTAAACAGGCCATATATATAAAATAATGCTTATATTTGCTAAAAATCGTCGTCTAATGGTAGCCAAAAGACAATGGAAATTACGTTCTGGGTCTCAAGGGGTTAAGACAAGATTTAAAAATTTTATTCTTAAGATCAAAATTTGACTATTTATGCTATTGAAATTGTGTGTAATAAGAATACAGTCATTCCCTACTTACATGCATTTAAGTCACATAATTTCAGAGATACAAACAAAACTGTAAGTACAAATTGTGGTTTTCACAGATATTCAAACATTCCAATATGTCTCAGAAGCATTATAGTGGAGCCAGGAAGTGATGGTGATAGCAAGAACCATAGAACTATTTATTTTTTTATAATTTTTTTTACGTTGGAGCCTATAGCGCCTGTAGGCTATTATTTTTTCCTTGAGGGCTCAGGTTGTTGGCCCTGCACATTCAAGAGGGCTGTGATGGTAATGTTGAAATTATAGTAATAATTGACGTGAACTCACCTTGCTATTAACCCAAGAACTACCTAGACTGCAATGATACCCTGTTTAGACGCTAACTAAGGTATACTCAGCAGTGGTAGATGGGTTGATGATTTGAAGGCTTGATTATTATTTGAGGGAGTAGTGGTAGTCGCTGTAGGGCGCGGATAATTGTTGTGGTGCACGTAATGGCGGCGATGGTGGTAGGCCGCGGTGGTGCCAAGGTTAACTTTCCACAGTTACCTGGCGCGGCGCGGCACTGTTGTGGTGTTTATACCACCTCGTCCTTGCTTTAACCGATTGATCGGTTAAATTGGCTCACGCATATTAAGAATAGCGTGACTACACCTTAGTGTACAGTCAAGAGAGTGGCTACACCTTCATCGTGTAGGACTAATGCGTGAAGGATGTCTTGACTGAAAACCCTTATCAAGACAGCTGGAGCTACACGTGGAGTTCCAATAATGTTTACTCCTATATGTGGAAGGTTCCAATATTTTCCTCACAATTCTTATATTATGTTAATCCTTTGATTAATTGTGGTACTAGTGATTACCACCAGAATTATATTACTATATTTAATGCATCTTAATTTATACCCAATTCTATAATAATATATACATACAGTGTCCGCAAAAAGTATAGAGCGTTTGCCATATTAATCAGTGGCCAAAAGCACCCATAACTATGTGGGCTTGGCAGCCAAGTCGTGTTGCCAACAGGAACCAACGTTTTTCTGGCAACTCAGACATATATAGTAGGGAAACTGGAGTCACAGTTTCCCACTCAGTGCTCACTGAGCTGCCTTTGAGAGGGGTTCTGTGATGCTTGCTCCCATACCATGACCCTCTAATTTGGCTTGTCAGTTTGTTGGTACTGCAACTTTTGTACCCACACATCCAGATGGCTCCAACCAACCTTAGTACAAGGTTCGCATTTTGGCCTGGAAGGTGGAAAATGTGTCAACAAAAGAAATAGCCAGACGCACAGGGTGGGGACAGGCCGCCTGAAGATGGTCATGCAAGCAAAGGGGAACATGACAAAATACTAAAAATGAAGATTTTTTTAATTTTTTTATATATAAAAAAATATATATACAGGGAGGTCCCGTTATACGAGCATTCGGTATACGATAATCCGATGATACGAGAGATGTAAATTAGGGTCTATTTTCAATATACGAGATCGAAAATCCAATGATACGACATTCAGGCTGGGGTGAGTAAAATTATCAAGTTCAAAATGCAGGCCCTACCACTCCTGGGCTGGACAAAGGGGGATTTGGTTGACCCCAGTGAGGTCACCCCTAGCAAGCCGTGACCTGAAGGGTAATTAAGCATATGGCGCGGCCTGACATTTAGGGGTAATTAGTAGGTGTGCGGCCCCTACCTTGGGACCGCAGCCAGGTCACCTCTAGCAAGGCGTGACCTGAAGGGTAATTAAGCATATGGCACGGCCTGACCTTTAGGGGTAATTAGCAGGTGTGCAGCCCCAACCTTGGGACCGCTACACTACCTTCTCTTGTATCACGCGGCGTCCCCTACATTACAACGTCTTTTTTGCTTGTTATGCATGTTTTATGTTTAATTAATGTGCAGTTATGTTATTTTGTGTGCTATTTTCTCTTTCAGAATGCTTTTTCTACAGAATAGGTAGTACAGTGTGGGTAATATAGACGCTGTATGTTTGTTGTGTTTGCTATAGTTTATTTTAGCTTGAAAAACATGTCTTTTTTATTTTTTATTTATTTTTTAATTTTTTATTGATGGGGTCCTGGAACCAAACCTATATTTTACTATTAGTTATGTGTTTCGTTATACGAGATTTCGCTTTACGAGTATGCCAGGTGGAACCTAACTGCTCGTATCTTCGGGACCTCCCTGTATATATACACATTTGTGCCGATAGCACCTGTAGGCAGTGGTGACCCAGGGCTCGGATGGTAGGCTCTGGAGGTTCACTTGAGGGCTGTGATGGTTGGCCCTCGCCTGTGGTGGCGCAGGCAGGATTCTTATAGTGACGCCTGTGATTAGAGGCTCATGCCGCCCCCCTGTGTCCTCCGATGCACTCGCAGTCGAAGGTAAAGTTGATGGGCAGGGCATGTGGGTGTTCTTAGGCCACTCGACGGTGCAGAAAGGTTTTGGTTTTCTTCGGGGATCGAACTCGGGTTACCGAGAACGCCAGTCGGAGACGCTAACCACTCCGCTACCGTCTCCCCCAAATATACCATGATGTTTATATTGGGGAGGAGAGGGCGCTCTATACTTTTTGCGGACACTGTAGGTGGAATTTTTACTCGTCTCCCTTTTTGACAGGGGAGGCGTCAAATTCCACCATACCATTCTCCTAATTAGAGAGCGGTTTTAGTGGATAATTTCCACAACTATACTGTAATGGTGGTGAAATATACTCTTGATTATTACTGGGGTATAACTGTACTGTATAAAAGAAAAATTCAGAATGCTCTTTACAATATTCAATTTCATCGAGAGTAACGTTGGACTTACATACAATTTGTGTTATAACTTACATACGTACTAACTACTAACCCCAGTGATTATTATTGTCCATAAGTAAGGGACTCTCTTTCTGTTTCTATTTTTTCATCTTCCTACGACTTAAATTTCTTCAAGAGAGGAGAGACAAGATACCTCCCGAACTAAATTGGCCCAGCCCCCCCTTTCTTTATTCTCTTACTGTCTTCTAAATAGGGACTGGCAACTAAGTGGGATTTTTGTTACTCTTTTTTTTTTTTTTTTGCCCATAGCCAGTCCTTTGTGATGTAGAGAGAGAAAAAAAGGAGCTTCTGTATGTTGAGTGTGTGTGTTTAAAGCGCTTCAGATCACCTGATGGCTTCCTGACACACCTCACACTGCTACTTTTATGGGGCAGAAACACACTTATTTTGATGGGGGGGTTTTCCTATATGAATCTGAATCCTTATAGTGCAGCAGATAATCATAACAATTGTGCAAATTATGACTAAAGGATGAAATTTTTACCAGTGTTAGTACATACCATAAGGTTCATTTTCAGATCGGGAGGTAAGTCAGATTTGACCTCTGAGGAAAGTGAGAGGTCAATGACCTGAATTACATTGAAATTGTCATTTTTTCACGATTCTGGTGCAGTTTGTCTGTTTTGGGAATCATTAAAAAGGTATGTTGCCATGTGTTGGTCCCTTTATTTTCTAGAGAGCCTATTTATACATAATCACAGGATGCAACCATGACTGAACAAGTGCTTTAAATGAGGTCAGTGACCTCAGAAAACAAATTTATTGAAATACACATTTAGGTTATTGTGGTGTCCAGAACAGCTTGCATGAAATCGTGTTGTAAGATCATCTGTGCAACCTTAATTTTCAATGTGCACTGAACATAGTCTTTAAGCTTAAAGTACAGTGAGGTCAGTTACCTCAGACACATGTATAGTACATACCGGTACATGTAATACACACACATTATCCATATAGACGCATAAATATAAAGGTGTCTGATTGCACCTAACAGTCTCCCGAACATGCACATAATGCAGTGCACTTGAGTGCAGCCTTGGTGCACTTGCAGCGGCCGGTACATTCCTTCTTGCAGCCGCAGTGGATCAGTTCGTGGCAAGATTTTGATGCCTCTGGCAGTGTCGTCCAAAGAGGCTGCCACCCAGAGGCCTCCTTTGTCCAGCCCCAGTCAGATGGGATTGGTAATTCTGGATTCAGGACCAGAGTTTGGTTCCAGCAGTTGCTTCAGCAACTGCTGGAACCAACAGCTTCAGCAGCCAGGAGGTTGGGAGGCCTTGCAGGACGTTGTACAGCCGGTGCAGTGAAGTGCTTCGTCTTCATGGCAGCAGGTGGCACACTTGTGTACACTGATGGCAGAGGTGCTACCAACTTGCGGAAGAGATGTCTTGCCCAATCACCATACACCACTGTCGAGTCCGCCATTCGTGTGTGATGGATGTTGCATTAGGGAGATACCTGTGCCATGAAAAGAATTCTTGGCTGTCGCAGAGCTGGGGTTAAGGTCAATATTATCGACAGCCCCAGTAGTGAACAGTCCCTTGCGCAGCTTGGGTGGGCAAACAACTTCTTCCATGTTGAAGTGCTGGCAGACACCATTGGCAAGGTCTGCTGTGAGCTGTAGTAATCTATCATATGACACACACATCCCTAGGCTGAACAGTGTGTCAATCAGACCTCTGCTCCTGGTCACAGCGTGAATCTTGAGGGACAAGTAGAGTGGGAGTGGGGTTTCTCTCTCGCGGCTGTGGTGCACTGAGGTGACTCCACACTGCGAGCATGCTTTACACTGTTGAACACCAGTAGCTGCGATACTGTAAGAGCAGCAGTGTGTGGTGCTTGTGTTGGCCAACTTAGTCTGGTGCTTGATGTCGCCCCATCGAGGATCATGTTCACCAGAGCAAGGAGGATGGTGTCACAGAATCTTTCTGGCAGTCAGCGTCGGAAACGCACCGTCAAAGGTGAACCTGGTCTGAAACATTTCTCTATGTACTACTGTGCTGCTCTTACATAGGTGCATGGCATCACTGTCATGATCACAGGCCTTCCTCAGGGCAGGACCTATATCTTTCTCAAACAAGAGAAGTGTGTCTCGGCCCTGAGAATGGGCTCTCAGATCAGGAAGCACAGAAAGAAGTCTGTCCTTCATCTGGTTGTTTTGTATTATGTTGGTTAACCGGGGCACCCAGCTGCTCCAGTCTCGTCTTGTAGAGGTTAGCCACGTCTGAGAGTTTAAATAACAGGGGCTTGTCCTCATCTCCATGCATGCCCTCCATGAATACCACCAGCTCAGCAAAGGCTATGCCATGCAGAGATCCGCATCCTCGCCCTTTGAGTGCGGCTGGTCTGATTTGTGTATAATGCACGGAGACAGTTGCGATGGTATTTTGCCTCGATGGCAATCATGTCTCCTGCAGACAGCTTGGCCTTGGGGGACAGACAGTTCAGTGTCCCCCAATTCAGTGGCACATCTCAGAACGTTCTTGTCAATTTCCTTTGTAGCTGCTTCGTGCAAGCTGCAGTGCCAGTGGCTTATTGCAAAAAGAAACGATAGGCTCGGTTGACTGTGGAACCCTGTGGGCAGCTGCTGTCGTGGGGTGCACGGTTGGAGTACCGGTACTAGATTGCTGTCCTGAAGTTGATTCTGTCTGCTCTGCTGGTCAAAACATTTTATGTTAAATTTTAAAAACGACATTTCTTGTGCCACTGAGACTGCGTGTCCTCAAGGTAGCTTCAAACGCCATCGCCTTTCATCCAGTCTGTTCACGTTGAGTTCCATTGGCATGTGCAGAAGTCCCTTAAAACTGGAGGTCTTCTGTCAATGTGCATAGCCACTACCACTCGGTTTCATGGTTGATCTTAGTGGGCACTGCAAAGGTTCATCTGTCTCTGCTTGGCAAAGAATACAAAGCTCCCAGTTAGTTCTTGGGGGTGGTCTTGATTGCTTGGATGTAGAGGGCTGGGCTGGGTCTATGAGGATATGACGCTTTGCCATAGTGACGATCAGGTCTGGGATGCTGTATCTTGGTTGGATCATCAGGCAGGGGAAACCTGCAACACACAAGTACAACAATTGTGTTATACCAGCCACCACAGTTACATTCATTGGCATCAATATTTTGATATGGGTTTAGGTAATTGACTTCTCACTGTCCTCAGAGGTCAAAGCTAGACACCTGTAAAAAATTACCAACGCTGTGTGGAATATGTAGGGCACTTTTTTTGGAACACAAATGCATGGTTTTGTACATCATAAACTGTTTACCATTAACCAATGACGCCAAACATCAATATTTGATACTTTGAGGGGCATGACCTCTCACGGTCCTCAGAGGTCAAATCTGCCTTACCTCCCGATCTGAAAATGAAGCTTATGGCATGTACTAACACTGGTAGAAATTTCATGCTTTAGTCATAATTTGCACAATTCTTATGATATGAGAGATTATCAGCTGTACTATTATAATGCTTTTAGGGTTCATTCCATCAATGTGTGAGTTATCCTAAGTTGGGTTGAGATCAAAGATGATATATTAGAGGTCTGTTTATTATCTTTGGTTGCGATAGAATAAATATTAAGATTTTAACTGGAAGCTGCACACAGGCAAAGCGTTCACAAAATGCCGCCAGGTGGTTGTTAGCTCAGTTGCTTTATCCATTTTTCAACCAGAAGCTAAAACAATAACTCATTTATGGGAAATCCCCTCCATACAAACATCACTGATTCCTGAGGTTTGTTCATAGCTTTGAATGCCTTTAAGTCCAACATTACTCTTTCGATACTGAATACTTGTAAACATAAGAACGTCAATTTTTTTACGTCTGTTTTTCACATAATTTTTATGAGGTTAGACGTCCAATGATACGCTTCCAACTGTCTCTATCCATTGCTTCAACGTCTTCAATGCCCAATGCTGCCAGATCCTCTTCAACACACTGCCTCCATGTCTTCCTTGGCCTGCCTGGTGGATTGCGACCTGGAACTTCCACTCTAATTTTTAACAGCTACCCCCAATGTCTCACCACCTTCTTTCCTCTTCACGTGCCCAAACCATCTCAATCGCCTTACTCTCACCACTGTACTCAGGTCCTTCAATCCAAATTTTCTTGCCACCTCTTCACTGGACACTTCATCTCTCCATGTGATCCCAGACATATATCTCAACATTCTCCAATCACACCCAACCAACACATCCTCCAACTTCTTCGTCAAAGCCCATGTCTCAGAACCATACAGCAAAACTGATTTAATACATGCTTCAAATACTTTTCCTCTGTTTTTCAGTGGAATACTCTTGTTTATCAAGCCCGTCAGGGTGGCAAGGTTGGTAGAGACGTGAGCTTGCAATGTGTAGCGTCCCTGTGCATTCGGTCAGCGGCTCGAGTCCGCCTAGTTCGTGCTGACGTGGCGGCGCTTTGTATAGTCAATAACCTTGTAGTTGGTACTTGCAAAGTGTCTAGATAGGATGAAAATCTTATCTTATCTTATCTTGTTTATCAGCAGTCACACTCTCTCTCCTCTTCATCCATGTAGTTGCTACCCGTGTTCTTACTGCTCTCTCCACTCCACCCTCGCTATCTAAGATGTCACCAAGATAACAAAACTGTTTCACTTCTTTTATTACATCACCATTCACTTCTATAGTTTCTACCTCTTCCTCTTCTGGTGGACCCCTTCTGTTGATTCTTCTCATACACACTGGACAATATAGTTTCTACCTCTTCCTCTTCTGGTGGGCCCCTTCTGTTGATTCTTCTCATACACACTGGACAATATAGTTTCTACCTCTTCCTCTTCTGGTGGACCCCTTCTGTTGATTCTTCTCATACACACTGGACAGCAGAAATCTACCACCCTGCTCAGGTTTCCTAGTCCCGAACATATTTTATGGCACCACTTGCCACATTCCTTGCATCAAATAGAGTTTACTCCTATTCCATTACCGCGCACTCCACAGGAAAACCATCCCACTGGTATATTTTGCTCTATTTTCTTGCCTGTTACCATCATCTTCGTCTTGGACATATTCACCTTCAGACCTCTTCTCTCCATTGCTTGCTTCCAATCTATAAATCTCTTCTCAACTTCCTCCTTTGTACAGTACAGCTATACCTCTATAATAGTCAACATTGTTTAGACAGTATAGTTCATTGGTTCTTGCTATCACCATCACCACTGATGCCACTGTAATGCTTCAGTAATATGTTAGAGGGATTAGATATCTGAAAACCGCAATATGTATTAGCAGGCAGGATTGTTTGTATCTCTGAAGATATGTAACTAGAGGAGTACCTGAACTATAGACTCAACTACTTGTTCAGGATTAGAAGAATACAATGAAGTTATCTATATTCTTACTTCTCATATGGAGTGACTGTGTTTATGTACTGTTATAATTTCATTGGCATCAGAACACTCAGTAGTAATGGCTTATAGTAACAAAAATAAAAGCATAATTATACAAGCAGGAGTAAATGAACTTAACCTCTTCACGCCCAGATTTTTCCTTTGCTATAAATAATTGTATGTTGTCGAGCCATAAAATCACGAAAAGTCACTGAATATACCAAATTAGTTAGTCGACAATGATACTAAACAGGTCAAATCTATAAAATATTACTTATATTCACTAAAAATTGTCTAGTGCTAGTCATATTACAATGGAAATTACGTTCTGGGTCTCAAGGGGTTAAGTACTAAAGCAAATTAAAGCTAGGGGAATTCCTTAAAAGATAAAGAATTCATATGGAGTTTATGTGTTTATGTCCTGAAAAATTTATAAATAAATTTACTATAAAAGAAGGAAGGGAATATGGAAGAGTATGGAAAGGGAGAGAGGGAAAGGAAGGGTAAGGAGTAAGGAAAAGGAAGAAAAAGGGAAAGGAGTAAGAGAAGGAAGGAAAGGAGAAAAGGGAATACGGAAGAGAAAGGGAAGGGAAGGGTAAAAAGAAGGAAGGAAAGATAGGAAAAGTCTGGAAGGGAAGGGAAGGGTGTAAGAGAAGGAAGGGAAGGAGAAAAGGGAATAGGGGAGAGAATGGAAAGGGAAGGGAAGGGTAAAAGGGAGGAAGGGAAAAGTTGGGAAGGGAAGAAGGGTGTAATTTAGGGTTTTTTATAGTAAATTTATTTATAGTGACTGTGTATTTATGTCCTGTTATGATTTCCTTGGCCTCAGAACACACAGTTCCGCCTGGCTGAGATGGGCACGGAGGTGGTGGCGTCCCGGCTGCTGGTGCGCAACGCTGCCCGGGCGCTGCAGGACGACCACCCGGACACCGTGCCGCTGTGCTCCATGGCCAAGTACTTCGTCACCGAGAGATGCTTCCAGGTAAGGGTAATTCCCAGTTCCATTAACCCCTTCACACCCAGATCTTTCCTTTGCTATATAAAAACGTCTGTTGTTGAGCCATAAAATTACGAAAACTAATTGAATATACCGAATTAGCTAGTGGACAAGGATACTAAACAGGTCATATCTATAAAATATTGCTTATATTCACTAAAATCGTCTAATGGTAACCAAATTACAATGGAAATTACGTTCTGGGCCTCAAGGGGTTAAAGTAAAAAGGTGTTTATGAAGTACGTATATGCTTCTCGCTGCGATGTATTTGCTTGCTGTGTGTTTATAGTTGTTGGAGCTTATTTGCTGTGCCTCTGTGCTCCATGGCTAAATATTTTGTCACCGAGAGATGCTTCCAAGTAAGAGTAATTTCCAGTCTCATCGAAGTAAAAAAAGGGGGTTTTATGAAGTATGTAAATGCTTCTCACTGCAATGTACCTTTCATGGCTTGCTGTGTGTATATAGTTGTTGGATCTTATTTGACGTGGACTCAAGTAAAAGTAAGTTCCAGTTTCATCAAAGTAAAAAAAGGGGGTTTTATGAAGTACGTAAATGCTTCTCACTGCAATGTACCTTTCATTGCTTGCTGTGTTTATAGTGGTTGGAGGTTATTTGTCGTGGTCATATAAATGTTCTTGGTAATATCATCATCATCAATCAAGTTGCGATGTGTAAATGATGTCCTTGAAAGAGCCCAAAGTAGTTATTTCATTCATGTGTCCTGGCTATCAGTCCGGATTTAATTAAGACATAAAACTTAGTGACAAAGAGGAAAAAAGTATCCAATTACATGAACTGCCTTGCCAGCCTCACGCCATTCAGGACCTTGAAGTATATTCCCCACACCATGACTTCTATATTGCTTTATTGCCCTTGGACATATTCACCTTCAGACCTCTTCTCTCCGTTGCTTGCTTCCAATCTATAAATCTCTTCTCAACTTCCTCCTTTGTACAGTACAGCTATACCTCTATAATAGTCAACATTGTTTAGACAGTATAGTTCATTGGTTCTTGCTTCAGTAGACTCAGGACTCGTGATCCTCATTAACACTTATAAGATAATGTCACGTGGCATCACTGGTGACCACAAGATGGCTTTTATTTATATTAATTTTTTCTTAATAACTTCAGATAAGTATGACTTAAGTTAAGTATGAATGTGTATATGTAAAGGCAACAAGAGCACATCTAACAGCTGGTTATTTGTTCTTAGTGACTCAGGATAAGTATGATTTAAGTTAAGTATGAATGTATGTACAGTAAACCCTCTATAATTCGATCTAATTGGGGGGAGGCCTGGGTCAAATTATCCGAAAGTCCGAATTATCCGATGGTTACCTCTAGCCCCCACACACAATAAGAACTCACTCAAACATGCCAAAACAGCACAGATTGTATTACTTGTTCTCACCAAAACATGGCTAATACTGAAGTCTAGAAATGCAATACTACTGTAAACTGAGCACTCGGGCATCACCGATAGCGCAAAGGCTACGTTCAGTACAGCAACGTGCACAGGTGCGCACGGTGACGTCAGTATACAGTATGCCTAGTGCAAGCTACCCTCGCACTACAGCCCAGCTGGGAGGTGCATCGCTACTGAGAAACCAGAAAACTGAAAATTTGAACTTCAGTTATGATTATGGAAAGTTGGAAAGTTGTTGAAAAATTTGAACTTGGCTTGAAACAGGTCGAATTATCCGAAGTTCGAATTATATGGGTTCGAATTAGAGAGGGTTTACTGTATGTAAAGACAACAAGAACACACCTAACAGCTGAATGGTGGACACTTTTGGTGCAGGTGATCAACGAGGCCCTGCAGCTGCATGGGGGCTATGGGTACCTGAAGGACTACCCCGTGCAGCAGTACCTGAGGGACTCCCGCGTGCACATGATCCTGGAGGGAACCAACGAGGTGATGCGCCTCCTCATCGCGCGGCACATCCTCTCAGAGTGGAAGTGAGCAATGCTTTTTATTGGTTTATTGTAGTCCTTTATTGGTTGTAAACTTGTGATCAGGCTAGAATATTAATTGTCTAGAATGATAATTAAAAGGTGAATCCCCCAACTCGGCAGCTATAAAGCCTGTACAAAGGCGATATATATATAAAGGCTATAAAGCTTTCAAGGGTGATTTGAGTGTGGTAGTCCTCTTAGCCAGCAGCTGCTGTAGTTAAGCTGCAAACTTGGGACGTTATGATGGTCACAAGCCAAGCGCACCACCATGGAGCCTCTCATGTGTATAAGAAAGAGAATTTTCACATCCGAATAAACATACCTTTTCATGGGAAATTTGAGGTAATTATTTATATGGTGATATGTGATGAGTGCACAGGCAGAGAAGCATGAAAATGAAATCCACAGGGAAGGAATAAAGAAGACGTCTTAACTTTTCTCGAGTAATGATGGAAATCTAGAATCGTTGATGTAGTCACTAGGTGTGCCATGAACCAGACTTGTACTAGAAGTAATTCATGACATGCCTGGCCTGCAGTGGGTGGCATGTCTTCTATTACATCTGTAGTGGCCCGGGTATGATATCTGGGATGGTAACTATGGTCAGGAATCCCTCTTTTATGAAACATTCTATCAGTCACTAATTCTGCTACTGTCAAAGAGTTTCATATCACTCTTTTGCATGGTTATTACAGTGTGTCAGTGGGGGGACATGCGGTGTTGAGTGGTGTTTGTGGTGGTAGCATAGTGCCATGAAAGTGCCATCTTCCAATAGAGGTAACAGTCTGGAGTGCTTCCTGCGGGTGGCTCGTGGTATGCAAGGGGCAAACGGCTAGATGAAGAGGTCATGGGTGGGAACCAAGGTCAGGTGTAGATGATGACAGATGGAGGCGGAGGATAGTGTGATTGGACAATGAGGTCGGTGCGGAGTGATTACTTATAACTGTAACTTAAGAAAAAGGGAAAGAGAAGGGTACATGTGGGTAGAACCATAATTCTTGAATGTATTTTACGCAGCCCAAGAAGAAAAAGCTTGTAACTTTGCATATCTCAAGTTGTATTTTCCAGTATTATAGATTTTACTTATATAGATGTTCATATATTTATTTTCTAGCTATCTATCAATTGAAGATAATCTTTGATACTTGCTGCTGAAGAGGCAGTCACTTTCCTCACCTTCCAGTCTACCATGACAGATTAGAGTTATTTTTCCCGACCTATAGCGCCTGTAGGCAGTGACCTCCAGGGGTGGGATGGTAGGCCCTGGAGGTTCACTCAAGGACAGTGATGGTTGACCCTCGCCCCTGGTGGCACAGGCAGGATTGTTATAGTGACGGCTTAGATTAGAGGCTCATGCCGCCCCCTGTGTCCTCCGATGCACTCGCAATCAAAGGCAGAGTTTATGGGCGGCATGTTGTGGGTGTTCTTAGGCCACTCGACAATTGCCAAGATTTTGCCACCTGGCGGTATTGGACTCGGTACACCGAGCTTGCCACTTCCAGACGCTAACCACTCGGCCACCGCCTCCCCAGAAAGGAGTAAAGTTGCGTGAGAAAGGAGCTCAAGTTATCTGACAGCTTTTTCCTATTGAATACACTAAAAACGTTACAGGTTCTTACTCATATTGATCATAATCAGGGCCGGATTATGACCTTTTGGGGCCCCTAGGCTAATTAAATTTTGGGCCCCCTCAGACGGAGCCACCCTCACCATGATAAACAAACATGGACTGGGGCCCCATGATTTACAGCTAGGGTCCCAAACTTTATTATCTCAAATAAAGGCCTCAAGCAGAGGCCCTTTATCTCAAATAAAGGGCTTCAAACAGGGGCCCTTTATCTCAAATTATTTGTAATTTTATTTTAAGTTAAATGCAATAAAATAAATGCAATAAGTTTTCAGCAATGCAAAATATCATTTTTCAAAAAAATTATATTTGAAAATGTTTTAGCATGGCCCCCAGGTTTGGGGCCCCCAAGCTTGAGGGGCCCTAGGCTGCAGCCTATACTAGCCTATAGGATAATCCGGGTCTGATCATAATATACCATGGTGAAGGTTAAGAAGAGGAACATGATGTTTTTAATGAGAAATGATAATATAAGAAAGTAAACATAATTTTATATATTTTAAAACAGCAAATCACGGTGTAGATCATGAGTTATACTTTTGATTATCTTGTAAAAAATATTGGTTGACATATTGATAACTTTCCTGTGCATATCCAAGAGATGTTCAGGAATTACAGCTATTGTAATGGTTCTATAACGCAAAGTGCAGTGTGGTGTTATGCTGATTGAGTGTTAACCGCTTCACACCCAGATTTTTCCTTTGCTATATAAAAATCATCTGTTGTTAACCATAAAATTACGAAAAGTGACTGAATAAACCAAATTAGTTAGTGGACAAGGATACTAAACAGGTCGGATCTATAAAATATTGCTTATAGTCACTAAAAATCGTCTAATGGTACCCAAATTACAATGGAAATTACGTTCTGGGTCTCAAGGGGTTAAGAGTCCAAGGTTGTGATAGCTTGTGTGAAGGGAAACAATGAACGTGATCAATAAGGTTTTATAGCTATTTATTTACCATTATCACTAAGTAGTATTTAAGTGTATTAGACAGCTGTGCCATAGATCTGCCATCAGGGTTCCTAATCGTTGCCTGTTGATACTAGTACTTTGGAAAATCAGCAAAAGTCCAACATCTGAAAAAATATATAATTATAATAGTAGCCTGCATGAAATCAACACCTGAAATTTGATGTCAAGAATCTTACGTCTCACTGCAACGTAAATAAAAACAAGAAATGGTTTAATTGGTCTGGTCTAGTCTACAGGAATATTTTCAAGGTAATTTAGTGGTACGTGTTTTTATGCTTGTGATCAGAGCCCTTATTAGATATTTTATTTCACTAAGTTATTGATGCCTGATGTATGAATAATAAAAAAACACGTTTATTCATATCTAATAGTCTATCAGGAGACAACAAAACACTGCATGATTCCAAATTCATGAGGTAACAACTTGATTATAAATATGTCAGAGTGAGTCTTATCAGCACGAGTCATGACAACACTTTGAAAGGTTGTGAATTACATAATAAAACTGACCAATTGTGCCAATATTTTTTCAAGATGTTCTTCCGTGACTGTGTCGGATCCTTCCTTATTAGCTTGGTGAGCCGCTCGCATTGCGGCCTCTGTTGCCATCAGTCTCATCACCTGCAGGGTAAACATGGATGACGTCTTTACCGTTTTGATCATTTACATAAACAGATTAGGTCTTGCAGTTGGCCAGCGGGAGGCAAGTGTTATTGTTGCTGTTTTGAGGAGCTTCACATTGCAGTAAATCTAAGTCGTCTCTACTTTCCATGGTTTGAGAGACATTCTGACAACCATTAATTAGAGTGAATAAAGCAAACTGGAATACACGAACAGTTTAATGCAAGATGGGTGGGTGACGCCTTCATCTAACACGTAATACAAAAATAACAACCAATGATGATTTTTTGTCATGAAAATCATCATACTCTGCTCCATCATAAATTATTAAAGAGTACTCAAATATTGGCATCAAATACAGGCAGTCAGGGAACACTAACCTCACCGACGAGCATAGTGGCATCGGCATTCACCTTTGTCTTCTTGTTTTCAAAGGTAGACTTCAGGAACTCAAAAATCAGTTTCTGTAAAGATACCAAAAAGAAAAGTAGTAATTATAACGCGTGTACAATCCAGTGGTATTGTTCATCAAGGATACGCCGGACTGATCCTAAATAAAACACTTACTGGAAAACCTTAAATACCGTACATCTAATAATAGGGTAAATACATTAGATATTAAAATATGATTAAAATAAAATTATATTAAATAAAATAATAGAGCGTCTGCTACAGTTATCGACAGTTTTAGACAAAAGTTTACCCTAGGGAGGTTTAAGCTTTTCCAGCAGTATCAACACACGCATGGTTTACAAGCGGCTTGTATGTAGAGTAGAAAACGAGGCATCACGGGGCAAAGTCACGTGTCTGTCACGTGGTATGACAAGTCAAAGAAAGGGAAATCCTGACACAATTATCGACAGGCTGCTACAGTTATCGACAGTCTAACATTTTTTTAAATTTTATTACAAGCAAAATTCTACAAAGTGAACCAAAAACGTAACTGACAGCAAGGTAATTGTATTTTCAAGTATTTACAGAATGAAGTAAGCCGACAAAGTACTGCAGCCATAATAAAATGATTATATACAGATATACTGTGTATACAGTATGCATCTGTGTATACAGATGTGGTCTGATACGGACGAGTGTGTAATGACAGGGTTTATTTGAACAGCTATATGCAAAAAACGGGAGCAAGTACAAGGTCAATATTTACAAGTGGTATCACAGAAGGTCTAATGTAACTATACATTGAATAAATAATTTCAAATATGCTTTACTTTATTCAAAATATGCCTTTAAAGTTAATACTGTCGATAACTAGCACTTCCATATTTATGTATACAATTATTTATCGACACCCCCGATAGTACACATAGAGGTCATCAAAGAAAGACAAATTGCAGCCATGTCATTCGTATGACACTTATTTTTGTAGATTATCAACTAAAAACAGTAGTAGATTTTTAACTCAGACTTGAAATAAACAAACACATCCATGGCTATGTGCGTTAACGTACCTGTTAAGAAGCACGATTCGGTGATTTGTGCAGTAGGAGAACAAAACATTTCAAGCTCGTCTACACAGTGGGTTAGCAGTAGAGTTGCATGATAGGTCTAGAAATGTTCCGGGGGAGTACAGGTTGTAAGCAAAGGACCAAAGAGCCACTAAAGTTTAAACGGGGTTCGCAGAGAGTAATTTTTCTGAAAAGGTGTCGATAACTGTCGCCTGTCGATAATTGTAGCCGACGCTCTATGATTAAAATAATAAATACATTGATCAGGTATTTTTCTAGAAGCCAAAATTTAATTATATGACATTAAGAGTTTTACAAAAAGATTTATTTCATAATTCCTCACAATCATATCAAACATGAATTTTCAACTTCTATATTTTTTCCATCAAATATCAATCAGTGTTCCTTCATCAAAAATAAAATAAACGCAATTCAACTAGATCCCTAAGAGCAGAACACATCTTGTAAATGAATAAGTACATGAAGGCTAGACTTCTAAAACAAAAAATATTCATTGTAAAAAAAACAGGTTATGGTCAATGTTTATGGTGGTGCTAGATAATCTTAATCAGCTTTTACCCTTGTTTCTGCATTCGGGGCTTAAATACCAGCAGGTTAGGTAAGTGATCTAGCGCCCCCCCCCCCCCCCCCCCCAGTTTGGTCAGGTTATCCATGTATTGTATTTAACTGCTAAATTATCAAAATTTAATGCTGTACATCTGTGATTTTCGTCTCCCACCCAAAACCCCCGCATTCCCACCACTCCCCAGGTTTGTTAGGGTAGAGAGGAGGGGGCGTCTCCCCCCCCACTTAATAATTACGTTTTAGGGGTATCTGAAGGTCTGGAGAAAAAAAACAATAATAAGGGCGGGAAAAGACACTAGAATTTTACCCTTGAGGGAAAGAAAGGAAGGAGACGAGGAGTAAGAGCTCGAGTATGTACAGGATGAAATGTTGACAGCTGATGACATATAGCACATTACAACACAGTACAATAAATGACAACATACTCACGTCTGAAAACTTCATCCTGACACACTATCAAGGCAACATGAAGGGATGACAGGCACCTTGAATGAAATAATCTTGAATCCGAGTTACTTGCGACCGCGCCACCTTATCATGATTGTTGTTGTTGTTGTTGGGAACTGCCTTTACAACGGCGCCTTGTTATTACCATCGTATTTTATTATTCGTATAGATATATTATTTTTGAAGTGAAATAGAATACGTAGAGAGGAACATACACATATTGGTAAAGAAGTAGGTAGGTAGACATTAGTTAAGGGTAAGTGAGATACAAGGGCAGAAAGCATGGAACAGGGGGGAGGGTACATAACACTATAGTCTCCAGTCACTCCCCACTACACTAATGTCGCCAGGTGACATATATTACGAATTTTAGCATCACTACAGATTTTTTATGTACCACTGAAAAGGCATACACAGTAGTTTATATTATGTACATCTCACTACATGTCTTCAGTGGCACATAAAAGTCTGTAGTGATGCTAAAATTCGTAATATATTGTGCCTGGCGACATTAGTGCAGTGGCGAGTGACTGGCGACTATAGTGTTATCTACGATAAAGGAGAGATGAAGGGAAGATGGAATGGAAAGGATAGAGGATAAATAAAGATAAGGGAAGAAGGTAAATATTTAATGTGCTAGAGTTTGCTGTAGGCCTACCATTTTGTGATTTTGTTCGTATCTCAAATCTGTTATTTATCTATTTATTGAAAACACCACACTCCTGTAGAACAAAAAGTGCAGAGTATTAATAGGACAAATTTTTTTTATTCGTATGAAGTTACAAGAGGTTTATGGAACTCTCGCCGAAACACCAACCCAGAACTCTCGCCGACATTGGAACACTCGCCGACGTGTACATTTTCGGCGACAGTTCAACATGTAATATATGAAAAGGTATCTAACCTAACGTAATCACATAACCTAGCCTAACTATTCAGGCTATTGTTGGTATTTAATCCCTGAATGCAGAAACACGGGTAATGGGAACATTCGCCGATGTGAAAAATAGGAACACTCGTCGACGTCGGCGAGTGTTCCTATCGGCGACAGTTCCCGATACCGTTTACTGTACCATTTTGTGATTTTGTTCGTATTTTAAATCTGTTATTTATTATTTATTGATATCACCACACGCCCATAGAATAAAAAGTGCAGAGTATTAATAGGACTGTAGGACAAACATTTTTTATTCGTATGAAGTTACAGACACGTGGAAAACATAAGGTTGAAGTTGTTAAAGAAATCCCGTGAGTGAAGTGTCGTGTGTGATTGGTGGTGACGTCAGTTCTTTGTTCCCGGGTGAGTTACAATACTATCTAAGGCCTAAGCAGTGTTATTAATTACCTATTTAAGTACTATTATGGCCATCTCACATCCAAACTACCCTCTCCAGTAAGTTATAAAGGTTTGATTGTCGTTGTGTGGATAGAAGATACCTACTTCATACCGTGGTGGATAGAAGATACCTATAGGTACTTCATACCGTGGTGGATAGAAGATACCTAGTACTTCATACCGTGGTGGATAAAAGATAGTTGTTTGAGGGGCTAAATGGAGTTAATTTAGGGAAAAGTCAACCATTCCATAAGTGTAGCGTTTGTATCTCTATCGTATATTGCATTATAGCTTTTAGATTTAGACAGGCCATAAGAATATAGGGTCAATTTATAGTTTCACCCAACCAACGATTTTCTGATGCGCCTTATGTTTTTCTGGTGTGTTTTTGTGTGTTTTGAATGAATCTGCTAACCGTTTCTGTCGCAATTTTTTTTTTTTTTTTTTTTTATGTTGCAAAAATGAAAAAAAGAAAAAAAAAATGAACCTAAACCTAACCTAACCTTTACCTATATCTAACCTAACCCATACCTAACCTAACCTATTCCTAACCTAACCTTTACCTAACTATAAAAAAAAACTAAAAAAACTAACCTTTCTTTATCTATCTAAAAAAAAAAAAAAAAAAAAAAAAAATTGCGATAGAAACGGTTAGCAGATTCATTCAAAACACATAAAAACACACCAGAAAAACATAAGGCGCATCAGAAAATCGTTGGTTGGGTGGAACTATAAATTATCCGAATATAGAAGTATGTAGGTATGTATCATAGAGTAATTGGTAAACTTCCAGATGAACACCGAACTTCCTTTGGTGGACGAATTTTTTTTTTTCTGGTGAGTTTTGATGTGTTTTGAATGAACCTGTTTCTGTCGCAGATAACTTTTTTTTTTGTGTGTGTGTGTGTGATTTGGAACAAAAATGACAAAAAAACAACTTAACCGAACCTATACCTAACCTTTACCTAACCTAATCTATACCTAACCTAACCTAACCTAACCTAACCTAACCTAACCTAACCTAACCTAACCTAACCTAACCTAACCTAACCTAACCTAACCTTTACCTAACTAAACAAAACAAAAAATAAGTAAATCAATAAATGATTTCCGACAGAAACGGTTAGCAGATTAATTCTAAATACGTACATCAAAACTCACCAGAAAAAAATAGTACTTATAACCGTCCTCAACTTGTAGATAATAGTATGACCATTTGCAGTATTTCCACCCCCTACATCAGCCGTCGGAAATAAAAAATATAAGGGAGGGTCATGTTAGGTTAGGTTATGTAACCAATGTCCAGGTTAGGTTAGTAAACTAGAGGGGGGATCTGTCCCCTCCAGTTAGGTCAGGAAAGTATTGGTCAATAGGGAGTATTATATTAAACTGCAGTTATAACTACCATATTTTAAAATTATGTTCAATAAAATAACACTGTTGCCTTACATACAGCCTGTGTAAGCTAGGCTATGTTACTGTATAGGTTTATCGTGGGATTTTATACCAGTAACACATTTTTTTGTTCATGCGGATTCTAGTTATATACATATTTTTCTTTTTTCTTTACTTTGTTCCTGCATAATGTTAACTATCATCATCATCATTGAGAGAGAGAGAGAGAGAGAGAGAGAGAGAGAGAGAGAGAGAGAGAGAGAGAAGAGAGAGAGAGAGAGAGAGCAATAAATCGTGACAAATTTGGTGGTCTTGGCTTGGTCCCACCCATTAATTATACGGCATGCAAAGCAGACAGCCAGACACATGTATATAGGCTGGATCAGGGGGCGCCGCGGACGCTAGAGGGCTATCCTGTGCATATAAACGACGACTATTCCACTATAATATCTTCCCCCTCCCCTACACCATCCCTACCATCACTACCTCCTCTCCCTTCTACTCTTTGGCCCGAACTTAACATATTTTTTTATTTCTTTTTATTTGAACAGTTATTAATCACAGTTACGCAACAGTTACAGATGGCGGAACAGGTAGATACATTAAGGCAGTAGATAAATGTTCAGTTTCATACACCATTCATTTCCCCAGCATAATCATACGTAAAGGCAACAACAACCTAATGCGCTACCGTAGATAACACTATAGTCGCCAGTAACTCGCCACTGCACTAATGTCGCCAGGCACATTATATTACGAATTTTAGCATCACTACAGACTTTCATGTGCCACTGAAGACATGTAGTGTGATGTACATAATATAAAATACTGTGCATGCCTCTTCAATGACACATAAAAGTCTGTAGTGATGCTAAAATTCATAATATATGGCGACTGGCGACATTAGTGCTATGACAAATGACTGGCGACTGTAGTGTTATCTACGGTATGGGTAAAGTAACTTGTTATGTAGTGTGGGAAGGGAAGGAGGAGTGTATCGTAATTTTTTTTTTTAGGAGTGTCGTTCTATTTTCTTGAAGAAGTTACCCTATATAATAGTAAACTTGTAAACTCTATACAATAACTTGTATTGTGGGAAGGGAGAGAGGAGTGTATTATATGATATACTAGCAGAAAGGGTGCCCTCCGGGCACCTTTCTCCTAGCTTCTGCGGAGAGCTGTGGGCCTGCCGCCCAATGGGGGGCCTGCGGCCAAGTCGATCACGGCCAACAAATTTGGACTACAAAGTCAAGTCTCTATCTCGTACGGTTTAACCGCTACAGCTGTTTTTAGGTTGTTTTTGCTTGCCACGCCCACCGGGGTCGGACACGCCCCTCAAAACATCTTCCATCCCCCCAAGTCGATCACGGCCAACAATTTTGGACTACAGTGTCAAGTCTGTATCTCGCACGGTTTAGCAGCCACAGCCGTTTTTAGGTTGTTTTTGCTGGCCACGCCCACCAGGGTCGGCCACGCCCATCGAAACATAGCCTATGTTCTCCGCTGGGTCATGAGGATTCCAAATATGTGCGGCATGTGGGGTTTTGGCCATCTGTAGCCGAGTCTATAACGAACATACAGACACACAGACAGACAGACACACATTTTGAGATTTATATATATAGATGATAATAGTTCGTTGAGGTTAAACTTGCCATGTCTCTTTTCCATCTGGGTAACCGCAACGGACTCATCTTTCTAATATGATAGGTTGTTCAGTTCAGTTCAGTTGTGGGTCGTGAGTCTGGCCTTTTTCATCGGCACTCCCTGACGTGTTTCTTCTTGCTGTCTGAGTGTCTGGGTCTTTAGTTAGTTGTCTTTTCTTATTCTGTATTTTAATTTCTTTTTCTTTCTTTCCTCTTTTTTTCTCTGGTCGTCCAAAAACTGTTGATTGTTTTTTTTGCTTCTTCCACATTCCCATCTTCAAACAAATACTCCCCCACTATATCCTCCTCTTCCTCCTCTATGTATGGTTGTTAGTGACGTAAAGTAGAGGATATAACTAAAGGAGTTGTGGTGTTTATGATGTTTACTACTAGCTACCATTATAATCGCCATCTTCATCATTGCCATTCATTAGTCTGATCTCCGCTGATATTTATAGATAATTTTTTAAGACAATAAATTTTTTGTCGACCTATTACTCCGTTTTTTTTTTTTTTTTTGTGTGTGTGTGTGTGTGTGTGTGTGTGTGTGTGTGTGTGTGTGTGTGTGTTTGTGTGTGTGTGTGTGTGTGTGTGTGTGTGTGTGTGTGTGTGTGTGTGTGTGTGTGTGTGTGTGTGTGTGTGTGTGTGTGTGTGACATAAGTTTTTTTCTTCGTGTGTTTACATTTTTGAGCTTATCTTCGATGCGTCTCCAAAGTCTTCGTTAAAACTCTCCTTAACACAACGTCAACATATTTTATAAAGATATGTCGTATAGTATTTTGATATTTTCTTTTTATTCAGTTTGAACTCTTATTTGTGCCACGAAAGGAGATTAGCTAAGGGAGGAAATGTCATCTTGCTTAACATACTTCTCTATCGGCAACTTCCTGTGTTCTGTTGTGACCTTATGAGTCCTGTAGTACTGTTTTCCCATATACTACACGTCATGAACTCGTATTTCCCAACATTGCATCGTTAATTATCATGTTTCTTTATGACTCTGAATGATGTAATAGTGAAAGGCTCAACTAAACGTATCATTATTCATATTTGTATTTGTATTTTTAGTATTATTCATATTCTCTTATTTTTTCGTATCCTTATCATTATTATCAGTACGTATCATTAGGTATATCATTTAGTTTTTTGAGGCTACCGTGTTGATTAAATTAAACCAAATCTATAAATCACACAAAACCTGATCTCTTTCTGGGGATGAAAAAAAGACCACACAACCACACACAAACAATAAAAAAAAGACCACACAACCACACACAAACAATAAAAAAAGACCACAAACCACACACAAACAATAAAAAAAGACCACACACAAACAATAAAAAAAAAGACCACACAACCACACACAAACAATAAAAAAAAGACCACACAACCACACACAAACAATAAAAAAAGACCACACACAAACAATAAAAAAAAGACCACACAACCACACACAAACAATAAAAAAAAGACCACACAACCACACACAAACAATAAAAAAAAGACCACACAACCACACACAAACAATAAAAAAAAGACCACACAACCACACAAACAATACAAAAAAACCTACACAACCACACACAAACAATAATAAAAGACCACACAACCACACACAAACAATAAAAAAAGACCACAACCACACACAAACAATAAAAAAAAGACCACAACCACACACAAACAATAAAAAAAGACCACAACCACACACAAGCAATAAAAAAAGACCACACAACCACACACAAACAATAAAAAAATGACCACACACAAAAATAAAAAAAAGACCACACACAAACAATAAAAAAAAAGACCACACACAAACATAAAAAAAGACCACACACAAACAGTAAAAAAAACCCACACACAAACAATAAAAAAAACCCACACACAAACAATAAAAAAAGACCACACACAAACAATAAAAAAAGACCACACACAAACAATAAAAAAAACCCACACAAACATAAAAAAAAACCCACACACAAACAGTAAAAAAGACCACACACAAACAGTAAAAAAAGACCACACAAACAATAAAAAAAGCCACACAAACAATAAAAAAAAGACAACAAAACAATAAAAAAGACCATACAAAAACAATAAAAAAAAGACCACACACAAACAATAAAAAAAGACCACAACACAAACAATAAAAAAA
>JACEEZ010005023.1:100000-102552 GCA_016584305.1 Chionoecetes opilio
ACAACATACGATTTTTTATAGCAAAGGAAAGATCTGGGCGTGAAGGGGTTAAGGCAGTAAAGTATACAATTGATTGGTGAGACTTTATTCACATACATAACTTATGTGTACATACATTATGCATAATAGTACGTACATTTATGCATACATTATATAACTTATTGATGCCAGAATATTCCTGTCTAGACGTGATACATAAAATAAAAAATGAGTCATTAAAGATGAATGAATAGATAAGTCGTTCAGTGAATAAAACAATAATAAATAGTTAGATGAAAAGAAAAATAGTTTAAATGAAAAATAAAACAAATAAACAAGTCATTGAATACGTAGATAGGTCAATAGAATAATACATTGTCAGATAAAAAAAAAAAAACGAGTCTTCAAATAATGAAGTCCACCTACACTAGACTGTTCTTGTTTACCTATTTAACCCCTTGAGGCCCATGACGTAATTTCCATTGTAATTTGACTACCATTAGACGATTTTAGTGACTATAAGCAATATTTTATAGCTATGACCTGTTTAGTATTCCTGTCCACTAACAAATTTGGTGTATTCAGTGTACTTTTCGTTACTTAATGGCTCGACAACCTTCAATTTGTTATAGCAAAGGAAAGATCTGGGCGTGAAGGGGTTAATATGTAACCTCATTTATATCTACTGTACATCCTATCTTCTCTTAAAGCTCTCTAGCCTCTCCGTGTTTACCCCCTCACCGCTAAGTCTGCGCCATTCATCACGTATTCCATTCCGTGAACCAGCATATGTCTTGTCTCATTTCGGTGAGAGAGCGAGAGCGAGAGAGAGAGAGAGAGCGAGAGAGAGAGAGAGAGAGAGAGAGAGAGAGAGAGAGAGAGAGAGAGAGAGAGAGAGAGAGAGAGATATTCCACAGGCGGGCTGCTATAGGGAAAAGCTCGCGTCAACCCAGTGTTGACAAAATATTAACAACAACAGAGAGAAACTATGTAGGTCCGATGTCTTTCTCGTAAACAAACCTTCCGATCTCTACCTTACTATAACCTAATCTAACCTAAACCCGTCTAGCTTGACCTCATGGCTATTGAGAGTCTTTGTAGGTAAAACATAGACACATAGCCACTCTTTTTATATCGTACCTCACTGCTTATCTAAAACATGTAATTAACCTGCTCATTCACCTTTGTTATTGCACCTTAACCCCTTCACGCCCAGATTTTTCCTTTGCTATAAAAAATTGTCTATTGTTGAGCCATAAAACTACGAAAAGTAACTGAATATACCAAATTAGTTAGTCGACAAGGATACAAACAGATCATATCTATAAAATATTGCTTATATTCACAAAAAATCGTCTATGGTAGTCAAATTACAAAGGAAATTACGTTCTGGGTCTTGAGGGGTTAATATTCTTTTTTTTTATATCGTATACTTGTATTTGATTAAAAACAGTGAAGGTTGTTTATACTTTTGAGTCAAACCACAACTTTAAAGTCTGTCATTAGTCCGTGTCACTAGTTCTTATAATATGTTAAAGTAACTCATCATTGCATTTATATATTAACTAGCCGAAAAGCCGCCCTCCGGGCGGACTTTTTGGCTAGCTCCTGCGGAGGGCTATTGGTGGGCCTTCGGCCCACCAAACACAGACTCTCCAGATAGTCCCTTCTAACTTTCCTGAAATCATGGATGTAGAAATGTATGTGTTAACGCCAACCCATTCACATCACCCCCAACCTATTCACTCACCCATTACCCATCACCCCCCACCCATTCACCCACCCATTACCCATCACCCCCCACCCATTCACTCACCCATTACCCATCACCCCCCACCCATTCACTCACCCATTACCCATCACCAAAACACCCATTCACTCACCCATTACCTATCACCCCCAACCCATCACCCCCACCCATTCACTCACCCATCACCCCACACCCATTACCCATCACCCCACCCATTCACTCACCCATTAACATCACCCTACATCAAGGTTTCCTCAATTCTCGCAACCCACTTTTTTTTTCACAATTCTCGCTAATAGGCTACTAAAAATAAAAATAAATTAAAAGGGATCGGATCATCCCCAAAGTGGCCTTAAAACCTTCCCCTGGTAGACCTGGTTCCAAAACTGTGCCATATGATGGGATTGCGCCACGGGGGGCGGAACCTATAGCGGACACACACACACACACTTTCGATTATATTATTATAGATAAGTAATGACCCTTTGAATCAACTTTATGACGATGCTTCATTGTTTTGTTTACGTAGTTATGTGTATATGTTTCTTACTAACGAAAATATCAATTAATATTCTTTTTAGCAATACAATTATGTCTTTACTAGCCGAAAAGCCTCCCTCTGGTCGGACTTTTTGGCTAGCTCCTACGGAGGGCTATTGGTGGGCCTTTGGCCCACCACCTGTGTTTGGGCCGAAGGCCCACCAAACACAGACTCTCCAGATAGCCCCTTCTAACTTTCCTGAAATCATGGATGTAGAAATGTATGTATTAACGCCTTACCATAACCCACCTCACCCCCCCACCCATTACCTCCCATCACTCA
>JACEEZ010005023.1:114935-122435 GCA_016584305.1 Chionoecetes opilio
GTAATCATAAAACATTCAGGCACACATTTATATCATGATACATATATATATTATTTTCGGAATATTAAATCGTATCTTTTTACATTCATCCAATTTATTTTACTCACATTTTATAAATCGTGTAATTGCAAAACGCGCGATGCAAATTTGATGTATGATTATGACATTTTATAGATTAACACTTCAACATTTACCTCTTCCAATATATATTTACTTTTCGTAATCACTACATATTTCGTAAATAAACACGTTCATATGCGGGTTTTAATCTCACTTATTACAGTTATTTGTGAGAATCTTTTACTCAGACTAAAAATTTCATAGTCCTTGAAGGGTCTAATTTTCATCCACTGAGAGCGTATTTATTTATAAGCAGCAATATGTGAAGTAGCTAATGGCAACTGTGATGTTCTTTGTTGGCCTTGAAATCCTATGAGTACAGAGTTAGAATAGGCAACTGTTTCATGCTACATATCGCTAGGAATACAAGACCCATTTGACCCTTCTCCTCCTCCTCCTCCTCCTCCTCCTCATAGAAGGGCTGCTCCTTGTCCTCCACCTCAACCTGAAGTCAAGAGGGAGGGAATAAGTGTAAGAAAGTAACAGTAACAAAATAACATAAGACTGATTAAAACAATATAAGAAATAACATCAGAAAAATAAAATAACATAAGTAAACATTAACTCCTTCACGCCCAGGTCTTTCCTTGGCTATAAAAAAATTGTATGTTGTCGAGCCATAAAATTACGAAAAGTAACTGAATATACCAAATTAGTTAGTCGACAAGGATACTAAACAAAATATCTATAAAATATTGCTTATATTCACTTTCAATTGCCTAATGGTACCCAAATTACAATGGAAATTACGTTCTGGCTTCAAGGGGTTAAGTTAAGTATCCGCGACTTATATTCATTATTTTATTTATTATTTTACTATCTATCCATTGGACCTTTTTTATTCAATATTATTTCATTTTATTTAAACAGTTATATAAGTAAGTAAAAACATTCATTGTATATGTTAGGGTATGGAAATGATCTTTAAAGCTAAAAATATGTCTTCTATCCTGAGTAGATCTAAGGACCTTTTTTTTTATTCAATATTATTTCATTTCATATAAACAGTTACATAAGTTAGATAGATAAATGCAGTATATATATTAGGGCTTGTGAATGATCTTTAACCCCTTCATGCCCAGATCTTTCCTTTGCTATAAAAAAATATATGTTGTCGAGCCATAAAATTACAAAAAAGTAACTAAATAAAACAAATTAGTTAGTGGACAAGGATACTAAACAGGTCATAGCTATAAAATATTGCTGAAAATCACTAAAAATTGTCTAATGGTACCCAAATTACAATGGAAATTACGTTCTGGGTCTCAAGGGGTTAAAGCTAAAAATATGTTCTTCTATCCATCTATGTCTTCCTATCTATTTTAAAGCTTTTTTGAAATCTCAGAAACTACAAAACACTCAATGCAAGTTTAATTTTGATCCATAAGTGAATTTTTTAAAGATTACGAATACCCTATCATTTACAATTTCATCTCTATATATTTGATTTTCATTAATACATCCTTTAACCACAGAATGTTCATATACGAGTTTAAGTTTCTTTTTATTATATATCCATTTTTTGTTTAAAGATTAATATCGTACCTTCTAAATCTACCTTTTCTAATTTCAACAACAATCTTACATTCTACCTATCTTTTTTTTGCATCTTTTTCTTTTGACTTATATACGAATACGGACAATAAGCGGCTTTTTGTTACTTTTTTGGTATTATTCCAGATGAACACCGAATTCACTTTGGTGGACGAAACTAATTTTTTTTCGGGGGAGTTTTGATGTGCTTTGAATTAATCTGCTAACCGTTTCTGTCGCAATTATTTTTTTTTTTTTTTTTTTTTTTGTTAGGTAAAGGTTAGGTTAGGTTAGTTTAAGTATAGGTTAGGTTAGGCTAGGCTAGGTTAGGTTTGATATAGGTTATGTTAGGTAAAGGTTAGGTTAGGTTAGGCTAGGTTAGGTTAGGTTAGGTTAGGTTAGGTTAGGTTAGGTTAGGTTAGGTTAGGTTAGGTTAGGTTAGGTTAGGTTAGGTTAGGTTAGGTTAGGTTAGGTTAGGTTAGGTTAGGTTAGGTTAGGTTTGATATAGGTTAGGTTAGGTAAAAGTTAAGTTAGGTATAGGTTCGGTTAGATTCAATTAGTTTTTTTTTGTCATTTTTGTTGCAAATCACACACACACACACACAAAAAAAAGTGATTTGCTACAGAAACGGTTAGCAGATTCATTCAAAACACATCAAAACTCACCAGGAAAAATTGTTTCATTCACCAAAGGAAGTTCAGTGTTCATCTTGAAAATTACTCTTTTTTTTCTGCCCCAGGCCAGTCCCAGGTAACGTAAAGCTTTAACCCCTTGAGACCCACAACGTAATCTCTATTAGAATTTGGCTACCATTAGACGATTTTTTGTGAATATCAGTAATATTTTATAGACATGACCTGTTTAGTATCCTTGTCCACTAACTAATTTGGTATATTCAGTGACTTTTCGTAATTGTATGGTTCGACAACGTACCTTTTTTTATAGCAAAGTAAAGATCTGGGCGTGAAGGGGTTAAGAAAAAAAATAATCCTGGAAAAACTAAATCCTGGAGAAACAAAATAGCCTTAAAAAACCACTAATACCTTCATTACCTGGCCATTTATTTCCACCAGCCGTGTATTCCGCTCTGATTACACACCACTTTAATTAGATTCAAGTGGCGATAGCTAATTACAACGCTTAAGGGTGTAAACAGAGGCTATTACTCGATCAGCTGTGGAGTTTAATTATCCAACCACTCGTTACAAGGGTTAGTTAGAGGGTTATAAACATTAAACACTATGAATACTTTGAAATTAAAGATAAAAAGAAACTAGATCAAGAAAATAAGAAAATGTATTTATATAGATTTTAATTCAACCTGTTTATATTATTTTTTCATTCTGATATTTTTGATTTTGTTTTCTTAATGCATTATAAATTAGTGAAGACAAGAAGAGACAAAAAAAAAATAAGAAAATGTATTGATATATATTTTCGTCCTTTTCCTAAATACCTGTGATTATAATTTTTTTCATTCTCTGATTTTTTAAGAATTTTTTTTTTCTTAATGTTTTTTTTTTTTTTTTCTTTAATCACTATTCAATTAAAAAGAAAAAAGGTAAAAGAAAAAATAATGATGAAGGACACTCGCTTAATTAATGACCAGCTTCCCAGAAAAATACTGATGAAATATGTAGAAAAATAAGTGTTGGGTAAGTGAGTTTGAGAAGACAAGAAAATGTGTTATAGTTTTATAGTTACGCCTTTTTTTATATTGTTCCTCTTATATTCTTTCTTCCTCCTCCTCCTCCTCCTCCTCCTCCTCCTCCTCCTCCTCCTCCTCCTCCTCCTCCTCAATTTTATTCTTGTTGTTGTTGTTGTTGTTGTTATTCTCCATCTTCATCATCATCAGCATTATATTCTTCTCCTCCTCCTCCTTCTCCTCCTCTTCGATCTTATTGTTGTTGTTGTTATTGTTATTGTCTATCTTCTTCTTCTTCTTCTTCTTCTTCTTCATCTTCTTCTTCTTCTTCTTCTTCTTCTTCTTCCTGGTGGGGTTGTTTTTAAAGAAGGAAGGAAAGTGAAGAGTGAATTTCCTTCTTCACATTATTAATATTGTCCTCGTCTCTCTCTCTCTCTCTCTCCTCTCTCCTCTCTCTCTCTCTCTCTCTCTCTCTCTCTCTCTCTCTCTCTCTCTCCTCTCTCTCTCCTCTCTCTCTCTCTCTCTCTCTCTCTCCTCTCTCTCTCTCTCTCTCTCTCTCCTCCTCTCTCTCTCTCTCTCTCTCTCTTCTCTCTCTTCTCTCTCTCTCTCTTCTCCCTCTCTCCTCTCTCTCTCTCCTCTCTCTCTCTCTCTCCTCTCTCCTCTTTCTCTCTCCTCTCTCTCTCTCTCTCTCTCTCTCTCTCTCTCTCTCTCTCTCTCTCTCTCTCTCCTCCTCCTCTCTCCTCTATACTTCTCTCTCTCCTCTCTTATTTTCTCCTCTTCTCTTTCCTCTTGTCTTCTCCTCTCTCTCCTCTCTCTCCTCTCTCTCCTCCTCCTCCTCCTCCTCTCTCCTCTCTCCTCTCCTCCTCCTCCTTACTTCTCCTCTCTCCTCTTTCCTTTCCTCTTCCTCTTATCCTTTCTCTCTTCTCACTCCTTCTCCCTCTTCCCTCCTCCCCTCCTCCTCCCTCTCCTCATCTTCTCTCTCTTCCTCTCTCCTCTCCTCCTCTCCTCCTCCTCCTCCTCCTCCTCCTCCTCCTCCTCCTCCTCCTCCTCCTCCTCCTCCTCTCCTCCCATGCGGGTAGATACTTGTGAGGGGAGCAAAAATAAGAGAAAAATATAATGGATAAGATGGTGGAGATAGAGCAGTGAGGGGACAGAGGGAAGGGAGGGGAAAGAGGGGAAGAGAGATGATGGGAGGGGAAGGGAGGGGAGAAGAGAGGAGGGGTTGATGGGACAGAGGCAAGGGAGGGGAAGGAGGTGTGGGGAGGGGTTGAGGGGAGAAGAGGGGAAGGGAGGGGAGAGACCAAGAGGAAAGGACACGCAAAAATACTCCCTTTGGTTCTCACAGTGGAAGAAAAAAAATGGAAAAGATAAAAAGAAAAGCAAAGAATATATACGAGTAAGGAGTGAATGCAAGAATAAAATGAATTGATCAGTAAATATGAATCAATGATAATAATAATAATAGTAATAATTTTATATTCACCCGGAGGCATACAGTAAAAATACATCATAATATACATACATGAGTCAATGAACGTAAGTACTAAAGCAAATAAAAGATAGTAGGGGAGAGCGGGGCAGGTTGCATCATTGCCTCTAACTCGCATTAACTTTTTTTATTATTATTATTGTTGTAGTTGTAGTAGTAGTAGTTTATAGTAGTAGTAGTAGTAGTAGTAGTAGTAGTATTAAGACGATGTACGTGTGATAACATGCGAGTTAGAGGCAATGATGCAACCTACCCTCGATGCAACCTGCCCCGCTGTCCCCTATATACATGTGGGCACTATATACACTGTTGTACATACATACATACATAGTGGATAGGAAAATTGATAGACTCAGGAAAGGACATGAAATATATAGCTTAAAAGCGTTGGCAAAAATATGAAGAAATATATAGATGTAAAATGTACAAAATATAAATATAAATTAGGTAAAAAGAATGAGCCGATAATTATGTCAATAGAGTGAATGATACATAGATATTATTTATGTCCCTTTATGAAGCATTGGAATAATTTTTTATAGGGAAATAGGTTTTGTGCACTGCATTTTAAATTATTTTTTGTTATTTATTGTAAGTCTTTGTAGGACAGAAATATGCGCTTGCCCTGTTTACATAAGGCAGCTCCCATTATAGTTATACTGTAATTTGTATGTTTATAGGTTTTACTAATCCCTCCTGGCAAGATATCATTATTATTGTTATTATCATCATCATTTTTATTACTATTATTATCATTATTTTCACCAAAACAGAAAGCTGGCGTGTCTCATATGCGTGCCGAGGATTTTTTTTGCATCGAAAATTTATAAAGAAAAAATAGAAATAAGGTTTTTTTCTCGTAAAGGAAACATTAATGAGGAAATGAGGTTCACTTGTCTCCTCTTAATGACCTCACGGGTGACGGCGACCACTTCCGCGTCGCCTGCGTCGTAGCCGGTGTGTCTCAGAGGCTCACCTGTACAAGGCGTCCTCGATGGGGTGACCTTGAAGCCTTGAACGGCCGGTTGTGTTGCGTGTGATGGCCCGGCGTCACCTCGCCGGTTGGCTGCTGTTTGCTTTCAAGGGAACTAAGAATAATTTCTCGTTCCGGATATCAAACTAACCGTCTTCGATATGGATGGTATTGTACCAGAAAAAAATATTTTGGGGGTGTACTAGAAATCACATTTTGTTTGAAATTATTAGTATACACATAGACCACTGTACCTCGATATAGTGGTCTGTGGTGTACAGAATGAAGACATTCATTTATGTCATTCCTTTTCAAGCTTTATATATATATATATTATATATATATATATATATATATATATATATATATATATATATATATATATATATATATGTATATGTGAAATACTGATTCAAAACATACATAAAAATTACATATAGAAACTGGGAATCCGTGGATCTCCGACACACGTAGGCGGATGTCAGCTATGTTATGGGCATTTTCACAGTAACCTAGAGGCCATCAGTAATAATTGAAATAAAGCAATGAACTCTATCTTATAATGGGTGTAGCTGATTGTGTTTTTAGTTATTGAAGAGCACTTCATTGACAAACATCATCCAAAATTTCAAGGATCTATGTCAATAACTTCTTTTTTTCAGCGCCCAAAAGTGTTCGCATGTTGGACGGAATTTGGTCTCATTTAATTAATTTAATTATTGGAATTGCCATTACTACTGCTTGTATATATGTAAAATGTATTATTTACCACAATTAAAATAGGTTAATATGTTATAAAATATACGCGTTAAATGTAATAAGTATGTATAATTTATATATTCAGCGCCGACATCGTTTATGTTACACTAATTTTTCCGTCCACAATGTCCACTCCGACACATCGGTCTTTATCTTATGCCAGAATATATGAAAGTCTATTGTTTTTTCATTGATCATAACCAAGCATATAAGGGACTATAATAGTCCCTTATAGTGTCTTGTATATCAATGAAAAACAATAGACTTTCATATATTCTGGCATAAGATATAGACCGATGTGCCGGAGTGGACATTGTGGACGGAAAAATTAGTGTAACATAAACGATGTCGGCGCTGAATATATAAATGATACATACTTATTACATTTAACGCGTATATTTTATAACATATTAACCTATTTTAATTGTGGTAAATATATACAAAAATTTGAGGTGTTCAGTTTTCAAGTTGTTGAATAAATTTTTTACAGTTGTCGCAATGTATTGTTGTTACTGTGAAACTATCATAATATCTGCAGCTTTTTGGTAAAAATATTGTATACAAAATACAATTGATCCTTCAATATTCACTGGAACCAAAGTGATAAAAGACAATCTAAATATTTGTGCTGTGAGACAATGATGGCCTAGGTTACTGTGACAATGCCCTTATATACCTACTATTTTACAGTGAAAAGTTTGCCTTGACGTGATTTGTGACTCCGGCTGCTTCTGTATCAGTACCTTCTAAACCCATGACGTGGCGGCAGTACTGTCAACGCGCTGCATTAAAGATTACAGAAAATGTTGATGATTTTCCATCAACGTTCAGTGTGTGACATTGAAGTAAACACCTTCCATGTAATGAATTCTCAGATACTGTTTACACAAAACGATAATAATTGGTAAGTATAAAAGAACTGTAGACTGTTTTTAATGTCCCGGATAAATGCCTAAAAACATGACACTATATTTATAGGC
>JACEEZ010005023.1:127435-129935 GCA_016584305.1 Chionoecetes opilio
AGGGCGAGGTAGTTGATGGTGGTGCCCGGCGGCCCGGCGCGGGAGATCCTCGTGGACGTGCAGGACCTGAACAGGGGTTAAGACGTGAAAGGAGACAAGCCTATACAGTATACAGTCTCCTGGCCGGGGGGGAATCGAACCCTTGTCTTGGACCCCCCGGACTTTTTATGAGCGTAGCCTGCCATCTTTATGTCATAGTGATAATGATACTGATGGTAATAATGATGATGATAATAATGATAATGACTCGCCACGGACTCGACAGTTTAAGAGTGTGGGCATCATTGATTGGTTGATTGGGCTTGTGGTGAATCAGTGGGCATCTCTCTCTCTCTCTCTCCTCTCTCTCTCTCTCTCTCTCTCTCTCTCTCTCTCTCTCTCTCTCTCTCTCTGTCTGGTACAGCTTTAATTATTACATTTACACTCGGTTGGATTGATAACACACACACACACACACACACACACACACACACACATATGTATATTATCTATAATAATATATAAGCGAAAGTGTGTCTGTCTGTCTGTCTGTCTGTCTGTCCGCGATAGGTGCCGCCCCCCGTGGCGGAATCCCATCATATGTCACAGTTTTGGAACCAGCTCAACCAGGGGAAGGTTTTAAGCCCACTTATGAGATGATCCGATCACTTTTTTTCTTCTTTTTTTTAGCAGCCTATTAGCGAGAATTGTGAAAAAAAAATGTGGGTTGCGAGAATTGAGGAAACCTTGATGTAGGGTGATGGGTAATGGGTGAGTGAATGGGTGGGGTGATGGGTAATGGGTGTGGGGTGATGGGTGAGTGAATGGGTGGGGGGTGATGGGCTGGGGGTGATGGGTGATGGGTGAGGGAATAGGTGGGGGGTGATGGGTAATGGGTGAGTGAATGGGTGTGTGGTGGTGGGTAATGGGTGAGTGAATAGGTGAGGGGTGATGGGTAATGGGTGAGTGAATGGGTGGGGGGAATACATACATTTCTACATCCATGATTTCAGGAAAGTTAGAAGGGGCTATCTGGAGAGTCTGTGTTTGGTGGGCCAAAGGCCCACCAAACACAGGTGTTGGGCCGAAGGCCCACCAATAGCCCTAATGGGTGAGTGAATGGGTGGGGGGTGATGGGTAATGGGTGAGTGAATGGGTTGGGGGTGATGTGAATGGGTTGGCGTTAATACATACATTTCTACATCCATGATTTCAGGAAAGTTAGAAGGGGCTATCTGGAGAGTCTGTGTTTGGTGGGCCGAATTGGGGAGTTTTCTAATAAGCTCACGCTCAAGCCTGTTTCTCGCGCTCTCACATCCTCTGCCCTTTGAGCCTGAATAATCTATCATTTACCGTAAATTCCCTTTACTTTTTCGGGACATATCAGAATTACCCTTCAATACAACAACTGAAACAGTTCTTAATAAAAAATGTAGTTTATCATTTTATTTGTCTGCAGTGGATGAAAATATTGGCCAAAGAATTGAATATTTGAAAACTCAATCTTTAAAAATCGTCTTTTCATGAAAACACGCAAGTTCAAGCAGAATGAGGCTTCAGGGAATATCTACTTGTAGGTAAGCATTCACTGAGTACCTGTTTTATGTGTATATGTCTCTCTTACGACGAAAATTTAACCAAGAAATAATTTAAAGTGCTTGGCAACTCAATGACAGTCCTGTATGCAAGACAGTAGAAATGTTTGTTTACTAAATAGCTCCGCCTCCACCTCAATCCCCTTCTCTCTGAATCAGTCAATCAACCCTTCCCTCTGAGTACCCTATAGTCCTCTGGTTTATCCTATGTCAACAGGTTTATCTGTTAGAGGAAGAAGACTAAATCAGTAAGTGCGAAACAGGGAGTCTTAATTTAAAGACAATGAGTTCGGTAGAGTGAGAATTTACGTTTAGAGAAACATATGGGTTGTTTTCTGGAGGACAAACAAGGCAAGAAGAGGAAACAAAATCGTAATTCGAAATCAGGATATGGGGGTAAATAAGAAAGTGTTTTCGGAGGCAGCATAGCTTGAAGCTCAGAACACGAAATAAGGAGACGAGTCTCCGGTATGTGGGAGCGGATGCCGCGAATATTCCAGTAGAGGACAGACAGTGTGAAGAGATCAACGGGTGATGATAGTATAGTTAGGATGACAGCCTCTGGGGTTGAGGGGTTAGGAGTATCAGGGATGTGAGCCATGAGGTATAAGGGAGCGGCGGTGCTAAGCGTGTGATGACAACAGGAAAGTGAGCTATAGCAGATCCTGCCGGCGGGATGGTTTCTGTGGAGATGCTGAACGCCACACTGTGTTTTGGTTATATTTTCGTCGTAAGAGAGACATATACACCTAAAACAGGTACTCAGTGAATGCTTACCTACAGGTAGATATTTCCTGAAGCCTCATTCTGCTTGAACTTGCGTGTTTTCATGAAAAAACGATTTTTAAAGATTGAGTTTTCAAATATTCAATTCTTTTGCCAATATTTTCATCCACTGCATCCTACAAATAAAATTATAAACTACA
>JACEEZ010005023.1:132435-134935 GCA_016584305.1 Chionoecetes opilio
CTCGAGTTAATCTTACATAAATTCCACATTTGAAGACCCTAGATAGGAATACTGTATGACTTGAATAGAAAAAGTAATGCTTGTGAATTGATTCCTTTAAACTTACGCAAGACAGTGTTAAATTTACTGTAAAAACTTTGAAGCCTTTCCTCTACATCTATTTTATCACAAAAATTGAATGACATATAATGTCCTAAATACTTGTAATTTTCCACGATTTTATAGTGACTTATATATCCCTTCACCTTACATTTCTTCTTATTGACATCATGAAAGACCATACATTTAGATTTTGAATGATTTACCTTTAGTTTCAAACTTTTAATTTTACTTTCAAATACATCTAATAATGTTTCTAAGTTATTATGAGAGTCAACAACTAAAACTATGTCATCAGCATACGCTATAATATTCATTCTAAATGATCCATATTTACATCCTACGCCAAGGTTGGATATGTCCCTGTGAAGATCATCAATATATAATTTAAATAAAAATGGCTACAAAATTCCTCCTTGTCTTACACCAGTATCGATTTCTGTATAAGATCCTTGAAGACCATTCCATATAATTCTAGCACTCTGATTTCTCAAATAATTCATTAAAAATAAAACAATGTCAGGAGAAATGTTCCTATCTAATAACATATTACCTAAAATAAAATGATTTACCTTATCAAAAGCTTTGGACAAATCCATAAATGCTACAAATGCTTTATCATTATTTTTTGTATAAGAATGAACAGTTTCTTTTAGAAGGAAACAAGCATCATTGGTTGACATGTTTGCACAAAAACCCAACTGTGTATGGCTAAAATCAAGTTTTTCCTCTAAAATGTCCAATATATGCATTTCAAATAATTTCAATATACATGATGACTGCATTACTGGTCGATAATTGTTTGAATCACCGATATTTCCCTTAGTATCTTTTATTATAGGGTTTATATCACCCCTAAGCAAATGTGAAGGGATATAACAGTGGCTATAACATGCATTCATAAACACACAAATATTTGCAAGTAATTGTTTGGAGGCATTCTGTAAGAGTAGAGAATGGATGCCATCCTGACCCACCCCTTTATTTAGTCTCTTTATGTAGTAATGTAATCTTTCAGCAGAAATAACAACATGAAATGTATTCCTCCTATTCCAAGTATCTTTCAGTTTATCAAGTAAACATTGCTCTTCATTTGTGTAAGAAACGTTCTCTTTATTAAAAAAATTGTTATGGAAACAATCAATCAATTTTTTTTGTGTCATTTTCTCCATCGATTATATTTCAGGACTTTTGTTTATTACTTTTCTTTTTAATTTCTTTCCAGAACGCTATCATATCCTTTGATTCATATTTCTGTTGTATAGATATCGATCTCTCAATGATTTCATTTTTTCTACAATTAGAAAGTGCTTCTTTGAACTATTTTCTACTTGTTTTCATGTTTGTGAGTTCAGCAGTATCTCTCGACTTTCCATTTAATAACCATACTTTATAATTATCCTTAAAGTTAGTATACAAATCCTTAACATTTCTGTTCCATCCTGGTAAACTACTGGTTTACTACTTTAAACTTGTTTTTCTTAACAGTCGTTTTAGAAAAATTCATGGAAGAATTAAAAACAGCATTGATCAATTTCTCATACAAATCCTGGCGCTGCAACAGGTGGCCTCATGCTGGCATCCAACACTACAACACATAGTGGCTTCACATGAAATGTTCTGAAGTTCATCATCAATATTCTTATTCATACATTCGTATTCATGAGAAGTGAGACTCCTCCAAGGTATATACTCAGCATGATTCTGCTGAACACTTTCTTTTATGTTATACATAGCCAGAGTCCTAGAGATGTGAATATTTCCTGAAATAGGTAAATGATCTGATCCAACAAAGTCATATAAAATCTCTATACTATTGAAATATATATCATTACTATTTCTTCCTAATATATGATCTAACCATTTGCAATGTGAATCATTATGGGGTACAAAAGTAACACTATCGGGGTCAAGAATGTCAAAATCCAACACATACAAGTTATTTCTACTACAAAAATTTATCAGGGGAGTCCACGCCTTTCCAGCAAAAGGGTCAGCATTAAAATCTCCTAAAATATAAAAAGAATCCAAATTTTCATTAGCTAAAATTCGTCCTAATGTGTGAAGTGGTTGTAGGTATTCATCCATGGTTTTTACCTCCCACGTAACATTTTTTAAATAAACATTTATTAAAATAATTATAAAATTCCCAATCAATATTTGTAAAACAATGTAATCCTCATCACTCAATAATATTTTTACTTTCCACTTAACACTCTTTCTCCATAAGCATACTAATCCACCCTCACATCTTCCTGCATTGGAGACAAGACACTTCTCAGAGTAGATTGCAGGTACACCTACACCTTCATAACTTTCACTTATAAAATTAATATCACCCAGTCTATCATCCAATAAAAACGTTTCCTGTAAAAATATCAAATCATACTTCTGAGCAGCA
>JACEEZ010005023.1:137435-142435 GCA_016584305.1 Chionoecetes opilio
GTGGTGGTGATGATGGTGGTGTAGTGGTGGTGGTGATGATGGTGGTGTAGTGGTGGTGGTAATGATGGTGGTGTAGTGGTGGTGGTGATGATGGTGGTGTAGTGGTGGTGGTGATGATGGTGGTGTAGTGGTGGTGGTGATGATGGTGGTGTAGTAGTGGTGGTGATGATGGTGGTGTAGTGGTGGTATACGTGGTGGTGTTAGTGGGTGGGTGGGGGTGAGTGGGGGTGGGAAGATGGTGGTTACCTTTATAGTGGTGAGTGTGGTTGATTAAGGTGGTAAGTCTTTGTTATATGTAGGTTATGTGGTGGTGGTGAGTGGTGGTGTGGTGGTGTGTGGTGGATGGTGGGGGAGGAGGGGTGGTGGTGGTTGTGGTGGTGGTGGTGGTGGTGGTGGTGGTGGTGGTGGTGGTGGTGGTGGGTGGTGGTGGTGGTGTTTCAAATATTTATCAAAGTCGCTTTAATATGTCGATGGCGGTAGATAATTTTTTTCTTCATCTATTATCGAGTCGGTTTTTATTCGTCTTATTTGTTGGAAGTGTAAGAGTTGCTGGTGGGAGGGGAGGGAGGGAGAGGGAGGGTAGGAGGGGGATAGAGGGAGAGGGAGGGTGGAAGGGAGGAAGGGTGGAAGAGGGAGGGAGGGTGGAAGAGGGAGAGAGGGTGGAAAGGAGGGAGGGAGGGTGGAAAGGAGGGAGGGAGGGAAGTAGGGAGGGTTGACTGAGATGAATGATTGTGTGTGTTTGAGGAAGAATGAATGGAATGTGTGTGTGTGTGTGTGTGTGTGTGTGTGTGTGTGTGTGTGTGTGTGTGTGTGTGTGTGTGTGTGTGTGTGTGTGTGTGTGTGTGTGTGTTGTGAGAGAGAGAGAAGAGAGAGAGAGAGAGAGAGAGAGAGAGAGAGAGAGAGAGAGGAGAGAGAGAGAGAGAGAGAGAGAGAGAGAGAGAGAGAGAGAGAGAGAGAGAGAGTGTGTGACATACTTTTTCCCCGTCCATCCACCCCTATCTCTCATCTCCCGAGGCCAGTAGAAGCGACGGGAGTTTCTTGGGAATGAGAAAAATTAGGTAGCAATTGGTCTGGTTAGCGGACTTAGCGGAGGAGAGAGTCTTACAGTGGCCTACCCTAACCCTCTGCAAGTAGTACATCTGTTACTCCGTCCATAGCTGTGGCAGGGGAATGTAGTACACCCTATGTTTATGCACTTTGGTACGTACTATATATACTGTCTCCTAATGTGCCTATGTTATGTATTTTTTTTTTTTCCTCTGGTACTTAAGTTAACTCTTTGTCTTGTTGTTGTTGCTCTTTTGTCTGTATGCCTCCGGGCGATAAAAAAAAAATTATTATTATTATTATTATTATTATTATTATTATTATTATTATATACATAGGCCATATAGAAAGACGGAAACATATAGTATCTTTAACCAATGCAGAAGCTATAAATCTTTACTAGAGAGACGATAATGTAGATAATATAGAAATTTCTTCGTATTCGAGACTTCACAGCAATGTAGAAGCTCTAACTTTTTACTAGGAGAAGAGAACACAGAAATCTCTTCGTATTCGAGCCTTCACAGCAATGTAGAAGTTCTAACCTCTTTACTAGGAGAAGAGACAGAAAATCTCTTCGTATTCGAGCCTTCACAGCAATGTAGAAGTTCTAACTCTTTACTAGGAGAAGAGAACACAGAAATCTCTTCGTATTCGAGCCTTCACAGCAATGTAGAAGCTCTAACTCTTTACTAGGAGAAGAGAACACAGAAATCTCTTCGTATTCGAGCCTTCACAGCAATGTAGAAGTTCTAACTCTTTACTAGGAGAAGAGAACACAGAAATCTCTTCGTATTCGAGCCTTCACAGCAATGCAGAAGTTCTAACTCTCTACTAGTAGAAGAGAACACATAAATCTCTTCGTATTCGAGACTTCACAGCAATGCAGAAGCTCTAACTCTTTACTAGTAGAAGAGAACACATAAATCTCTTCGTATTCGAGCCTTCACAGCAATGCAGAAGTTCTAACTCTTTACTAGGAGAAGAGAACACAGAAATCTCTTCGTATTCGAGCCTTCACAGCAATGTAGACTCTCTAACTCTTTACTAGGAGAAGAGAACACAGAAATCTCTTCGTATTAGAGCCTTCACAGCAATGCAGAAGTTCTAACTCTTTACTAGTAGAAGATAACACAGAAATCTCTTCGTATTCGAGCCTTCACAGCAATGCAGAAGTTCTAACTCTTTACTAGTAGAAGATAACATAGAAATCTCTTCGTATTCGAGACTTCACAGCAATGTAGAAGTTCTAACTCTTTACTAGGAGAAGAGAACACATAAATCTCTTCGTATTCGAGCCTTCACAGCAATGCAGAAGTTCTAACTCTTTACTAGTAGAAGATAACACAGAAATCTCTTCGTATTCGAGCCTTCACAGCAATGTAGAAGTTCTAACTCTTTACTAGGAGAAGAGAACACAGAAATCTCTTCGTATTCGAGCCTTCACAGCAATGCAGAAGTTCTAACTCTCTACTAGTAGAAGAGAACACATAAATCTCTTCGTATTCGAGACTTCACAGCAATGCAGAAGCTCTAACTCTTTACTAGTAGAAGAGAACACATAAATCTCTTCGTATTCGAGCCTTCACAGCAATGCAGAAGTTCTAACTCTTTACTAGGAGAAGAGAACACAGAAATCTCTTCGTATTCGAGCCTTCACAGCAATGTAGAAGCTCTAACTCTTTACTAGGAGAAGAGAACACAGAAATCTCTTCGTATTCGAGCCTTCACAGCAATGCAGAAGTCTCTAACTCTTTACTAGGAGAAGAGAACACAGAAATCTCTTCGTATTCGAGCCTTCACAGCAATGCAGAAGCTCTAACTCTTTACTAGGAGAAGATAACATAGAAATCTCTTCGTATTCGAGCCTTCACAGACCCAACTCACTCAACTCTCTCCCAAGGCCAAGAAAGGAACTCTCTCCTTTCTTGGCCTTGCTCTCTCCTTCTCTATCAGTCACTCGTCGTTTGGGGTGTAGAGGAAATTCTTGAGTTAATGGAGGTCCCTGGAGACGCCCCCCGAACGCCTCCACTTCAGGGTGTGTGAGGGCTCTGTGGGGCGTTCAAGTGGGGACTCAGGGGACGCCACACCTCGAAGGGCTGGGCAGGGTTGGGCAGCACGCGAGGCCTCACAGTACCACACTATAGACGTTCATGCGGCGAGGTCAGGAGTGTTTGGAATGCAACCCAACCTTACTTGTGTTATGATATAGGGACGCTTTCTCTCTCTCAATCTCTTTCTTTTTCTTTCTTTCTCTCTCTCTTCTCTCCTCTCTCTCTCTCTCTCTCTCTCTCTCTCTCTCTCTCCTCTCTCTCTCTCTCTCTCTCTCTCTCTCTAACACCATCAGTCCTCCTCCCTCCTCTTCCCTCTCTCCTTTTCTCACTCATTCATCATACTATATTCTTGTCGCTTTTCTTTTTTCCTTGCTTTCATCCTGTCTCTTCCTTTCTTTGCTTACCTTTAACTCTACTCTCTCTCTCTCTCTCTCTCTCCTCTCTCTCTCCTCTCCTTCTCTATCTCTCTTCCTCTCTCCTCTCTCATCTCTCTCTCTCTTCCTCTCTCTCTCTCTCTCCTCTCTCTCTCTCTCTCTCTCATTGGATCCATGGTCCCATGCTATGCTGACTACTCTCTCTCTCTCTACTCTACTACTCTACTCTACTCTACTATTTCTACTCTACTCTACTCTACTCTCTACTATCCTCATACTACTACTGACTACTACTTCTACTACCACTACTACTACTACTATTACTACTACTACTACTACTACTACTCCACTACTACTACTACTACTACTAATGGAAAAAATATAGAAATAGAGAAGAAATGATGATGACGACAATGGTGATGGCGAGGCTTCATATAGGCTGTCATATAGTGCTTGTCCTCGGTCACTAGTTGTCATAGGGTTAACCTGGTGCCAGTGGGCGTGTCATTCAGTGCCAGTGAGAGGGCCAGATAGGCATCAGCGGCACAATAAGTCTGAGGGCCATGAAAGTGAAGAGCAGCTCAGTGAGGGCTGACGAAATCCTGGGGTGGCGGAGGGGCCCTTGGCGGAGGGGCCCTTGAAGGGAACCATTTCCCGGACAGCTGCCTTCTCCTGGCGGCCTTGGCGTATGTTTGTTGTGTCTGGGAAGGGCTGAGGGAGGGGGTGAGGGCACAAGAGCTACAAAGAGTGAAGGGGGGAGGTGAAAGAACACACACACACACACACACACAACACACACACACACTCTTTGTCTCTTCAAATGCCACAGGAGTTGTACAGTACATTAGTTTTTACCTCGAGGCGCCTGGCGATGTCACTTGTGTCTTTTACTATAGTCCTCCTCCTCCTCCTCCTCCTCCTTCCTGCCCCCCCGCGGCACTGCCAGGGGTGAAGAGAGGCGGCCACTTGGCGTTCCTCGCACCGGCTGGGGAACGAACCCTGGGGCGGCGGGGATGTGTGTCAAGTTAGCCAATAGTCTATATGTAGACACCTCGCTCCGGCCTCGTCTTCATCACCACCATTGTCGTCATCATCATCATCATTGTCGTCATCATCATCATCATCATCATCATCATTGTCGTCATCAGCATTTCTTCTCTATTTCTTATATTTTTTCCATTAGTAGTAGTAATAATAGCAGTAGTAGTAGTAGTGGTAGTAGTAGTAGTAGTAGTAGTAGTAGTACACTAGTGGTAGGAGTGGTAGTTGTAGTAGTAGTGGTAGGAGTAGTAGTAGTAGTAGTAATAGTAGTAGTAGTAGTAGTAGTAGTAGTAGTAGTAGTAGTGGTAGTAGTAGTAGTAGTAGTAGTAGTATAAGTGTAAAAAAGATATTAGTAGTAGTAGTAGTAGTAGTATAAGTGTAAAAAAGATATTAGTAGTGGTAGTAGTAATAGTAGTAGTAACAGTAGCATTAGCAGTAGTAGTATTAGCAGTAGTAGTAGCAGTAGTAGTATTAGTAGTATTAG
>JACEEZ010005023.1:147435-159935 GCA_016584305.1 Chionoecetes opilio
TATATATGTATAATATATATATAATATATATAATATATTATGAATATATATATATATATAATAATATATATATAATCATGTATATATAATATAGATATATATATTGCATATATATATCATATAAATATATATATATATATATATATATAATATATATATATATATATATATATTATATATATATATATATGAAATATTCGGGCGGAGGTAGGCGCTCTACTGAGTGCCCCCCCTAGTTTCCAGTGTAATTTGGCTACCATTAGACGATTTTTAGTGAATATAAGCAATATTTTATAGATATGACCTGTTAAGTATCCTTATCGACTAACTAATTTGGTATATTCAGTTACTTTTCTTCATTTTATGGCTAACAACAGACGATTTTTCATTTCTAAGGAAAGATCTGGGCGTGAAAGGGTTAAAACTCCCGGTCCTCTTTACTCCATGCATTCAAATCTCTCTCAAACGAGACCGAAGAGTATTTGAATATTATATTTCTGTTCCAGGTGTTGACTTTGTTTGGGCCAAGCTTCCTGAGGGGTCGAGGGGTTAGGTATGGCTGCCCTGCCCCTGCCAAGCCCCTGTTCTCGCCCTTGCCCTCTCCTCCGTCTGTCTGTCGCCGCCCCTAGGTGTGAAGGAAGCAGAAATAAACACAAGATACCAGGGAAACAAGAGGTATGTGTATGTTTTGTTTATCTTGAGTGATGACCGTGTTAGTGGTGATGGTGGTGGTGACTGCAGCTTTCTATTTCCCCTTGTCTTGGTCCTCCTTTCCCCGCTCATCTCCTCTTCTTTCCTCTCTTTCTCCCTTTGCCCTTTCATCTCCTCTTCTGTCCTCTCTTTCTCCCCTTTTGCCCTTTCATCTCCTCTTCTGTCCTCTCTTTCTCCCCTTCTCTCTCCTTTGCCCTTTCATCTCCTCTTCTTTCCTCTCTTTCTCCCCTTCTCCCTTTCATCTCCTCTTCTTTCTCCCCTTTGCTCCTTTCTACCCTTCTCTCTCCTTTGCCCTTTCATCTCCTCTTCTTTCTCCCCTTCTCTCTCTCCATTGCTCCTTTTCCCTCTCATCCCTCTTCTTTCCTCTCGTATCCCCTCTCGTCTTTCCTACAATATATTTCTCACTATGTCCTCTTTCCGGTTCTCAGTATTTTCCTCCATTACTCTTCTCGCTTCCTCCCTATTTCCCTTCCCTCCTTTCCCCTCATCCCATCCCTATTGCTTAAACCCTTACCATTTCCTTCTGCCTTTTCCCCTTCCGCATTCCTCTACCCTTCCTTACTTTCCCCTCCCCCTTCACCTCATGCCACCACCACACCATCACGCCCCTTACCCTCAAACACCCACACCACCACTACTTCCCCTTACTAATCCCTATTTCTCTTACCCTTACATTTTCTACTTTCCTTCTGTCTTTTCCCCTTCCCTTTCCTGCTTTCCCCTCCCCCTTACGCACCCACACCACCCCTACATCTACCCCTTCAGGCTGTTGTGTGTATGAACAGCACCACTTTCTAGGGCTGCTGTGAAGGCTGTGTAACTTTCTATACGGGGAGACAGTAGAGGTCGAATGCCAGTATTATGATGGGAAGCTCAATTTTTTACGTTGTTATTTTGTGCTCCATGTGAAGGCAGTTCCTGTTGTGAGGTTTATTGTGCGTTTAGAGGGGTGGGTATGTGTGTGTGTGTGTGTGTGTGTGTGTGTGCGTGCGTGTGTGCGTGCGTGCGTGTCACTTGTGGGGTGTCAGGTTCGAGGAAGCGAGGAAATGCCGCTACAAATTTATGGAGGAAATGCAACAGTCCGAGTAGAAGGAGTGACTCTTTTTATTTATTTATTTAGTTAGTTTTTGTCCTTAGTGTAACATGTCCTCACCAAGGCTATGACACTTACTCCCTCATGCAACGCTTTATCGGGAGCTGACACCACACTTTTTTACGACTCTTCATGAGGCGTGTGTTGGATCGCTGTAGCATTTTGATTGTCTTTGTAGCGGCAGCGAGTTGGCTCTCTGCATTGTGAAGCTTTCTTTTAAGTGTCTCATTTTCCTTTGCAATAGACTCAGTTTCAGAGGAATTGTTAGTGTTAGTTACCACATGCTCACTATCACCTTGACTGTTATCCTTAGTCACGGCTCGCTTTGTTGGTGGTTTTCTTTTTTGTTCCGTCATTGGCCTCAGATGATCAGGGAATGCCTCAAAGATACAAGGGACAACACCGCTGCGAAGTCTAACGCATGCGAAGGATGTGCGGTCGATGTCCTCCTCTCTGAAGTGCCGGGAACACACGCGCGTGTACTTGGTAGGCGTAAAGGTCTGGCGTCGCAGGTTGTGCAGCCATTTCTTACGTAGCGCCTCGTCTTTAGGGAAACTGCAAAGAGAGAGAAAAAAAACTTCATCAAAACTTATCTATACAAAAAATTTTCAGGAGAGGAGTGACAAGACACCTCCCGAACTAAATTGTCCCAGCCCCCTTTCCTTATTCTTTTACTTTTTTTCCATAGGGATAAAACTAAGTGGGTTTGGGTTTTTTCCCTCTTTTTTTTGTCCCCTTGGCCCTTTTGTGTGAAAAAAAAAAAAACAAAAAAGGGGGGGCCATGACCCCCAGAAATTTAAAATATGACCCCTGGCAAAAATGTGGTAAAGGGGAAAAATTTTGGAAATACCGTAGTACTGAATTCACTGCATTTTGATGACTTTTTTTTTCTATTTTCCCCAATGAAATGTCACTTTAGGGATGTGTTCCTTATAAACCTTGGAGTACAACCATAGGCAGCACAGGTTGGCATATTGACGCAGATTATCCACGAACACGAATAGGAACTACCACGTGTATAAGTGTCACGGCCTCTTGTAGCTTCCTTATTTTCTTATGTCTCACGGCCTCTTGTAGCTTCCTTATTTTCTTATGTCTCACGGCCCTTTGTAGCTTCCTTATGTTTTATGTCTCACGGCCTCTTGTAGCTTCCTTATTTCTTATGTCTCACGGCCTTTTTTAGCTTCCTTATGTTTTTTATGTTCAGGCCTTTGTAGTTTCCCCTTTATATTCTAGTTCCGGCCTCTTGTAGCTTCCTTATGTTTTTATTCTCACGGGTTTCCTGTGCTTCCTTTTCTTATTTTCTCACGGCCTCTTGTAGTTCCTTATTTCTTATGTCTCCGGCCTCTTTAGCTTCCTTATTTTCTTATGTCTCCCCCGGGGCCTCGGTAGCTTCCTTATTCTTTGTTCACGGGCCTCTTTGAAAGCTTCCTTATTTTATGCTCACGGCCTCTTGTAGCTTCCTTATTTCTTATGTTACGGCCTTTTGTAGCCCTTATTTTTATGTTTTTCTTCTCACACCCGGGGCAGCCCACCCCACAAGCAAGGGGAGGGATGAGGAAAGGGGCTGTAGGACCTAAGTAGGCTGGACCTCAGAAAGGGACCTCAGAGACCCAGGGACCCGTCCCGAAGGACCTCAGTAGGACCTCAGAAGGACCTCGTAGGACCCAAAAAAGGGGGCCTTTGGGCCTCAAAATAAGGTAGTTTTGGGTTTGGTTAAAAACAGGGCGTGAGGTGCCACCCTTTTTCCCCACCCTGATTTTGGGGACATACCCCCCCCCCCCCCCCCTCTCCTCTCTCTCTCTCTCTCTCCCCCCTCTCTCTCTCTCCTCCCTCCCCTCTTTTCTTCTTTTTTTTTCTCTCTCTCCTCTCTCTCTCTCTTCCCTCCTCTCTCCTCTCTCCCCTCTCTAAATTTTTTCTCAAAATTTTTTTTTCTTGTTTATGAAAAATATTCAAAATTATTTTTAGAAAAAACGAATAAGAGAAGGGAGAGGAGGAGAGAGAGGGGAAGAAAGAGAGAAAGAGGGGAAAAAGGGGGAAGAGGGGAGAAAGGGGGGAGAGGGGAGGAGGGGGGGGAGAGAAATAAGGTTCTGGGGGGGGAGCAAAGGGAAGGGGGGGGGAAAAGGGGGGGGGGCAAAGAGAGGGGGAAAAAAATTTTAAGGAAAGGGGGGTAAAAAAGGGGGGGAAAAAAAAAAAAAAAAAAAAAAAATAAAAAAAGGTAGAAGGGAAAAAGGGGGGGGGAGGGAAAAAGGGAAACCCCCTAAACTTTCTTTTTCTTTTTTGGGTTTTTTTTTTTGGAGTAAAAACGGAAATTTGGCCCGTTTTTCCCCCCCCCGGGGGGGGAAAAAAAATTTAGAAAAAAAAAAAAAAAAAAAAGAAAAAAAAAAAAAATTTTTTTTTTTTTTTTTTTTTTTTAAATTTTTTTTTTTTTTTTTGTTTTTTGAAAACCCCCCCCCCCCCCTTTTTCCCCTCGTTTCTTCTTTTTTTCATCTTCTTTTTTCCCTTTTCCACTTTTTCCTCTCCCCCCTTTTGGGGCTAAGTCCCTTTCCCTTTTTCCCCTTTTCCCCTTTTTGATTCTTTTTTTTTATTATTGCCCCCAAAAATACCTTTTCAATTTCTCTTTCCCTCCCTTTCCCCCCTTTTCTTTCCTCTTTTCCTTTCCCAAAAAAAGCCCTTTTTTTTTGGAAATAAGTAAATTATTTTTAAAAATAAAATAAAAAATTTTTGTTAATTCTTTTTTAAACTATTGCGTTTTTAGAAATTCATTTATTTTATCCTGCCCGTGGGTAGACCTCTGTTTACGGAACAACAACAAAAAAAAAACTAAATAATAATAATCATCTCATTAATAATACATAATGATAATTTTTTAAAAATAATAATAATAAAAATAATAATAATACTTTTAAAAACAAATAAAATTCTTTTCTAAAATACTCCCATAAATACTACCTTCTTCATACAAATACATACATAAAAATCCTACATTTCAAAAAACAAAAACCTATTACATACAACTACATACTCAACTACATACCCTTTCAAAAACCAAAAAAACCAAATACATCAACATACATACATAAATACTTACATACATACCCAAATACTACATACATACATACATACAACATTACAACATAATCCCTACATTCCATACATACCCGTTTCAAAAAACTAATAAATTGGGATTTTTAAAATTATTCCCAAAGTATAAAAAAATAAAGGGGTATTATTATTACCGTGTATTTTCATTTATTAAAAAAAACGTTGAATAGCACTGATCTAGTCCACCCCTCTCTCTCTCTCTCTCTCTCTCTCTCTCTGTCTGTCTGTCTGTCTGTCTGTTGTCTGCCTCTCTCTCTCTCTCTCTCTCTTCTCTCTCTCTCCCCTCTCTCTCTCTCTCTCTCTCTCTCTCTCTCTCTCTCTTCCTTCTCTGTCTGTCTGTCTCTGTCGTCTGTCTGTCTGCTGTCTGTCTCTCTCTCTCTCTCTCTCTCTCTCTCTTCTCTCTCTTCTCTCTCTCTCTCTCTCTCTCTCTCTCTCTTCTCTCTCTCTCTCTCTCTCTCTCTCTCTCTCTCTCTCTCTCTCTCTCTCTCTCTCTCTCTCTCTTCCCTTAATAGTTCTCACCACTATGCAAAAAAACTCAACCCTTTTCATCAAAACAATCGAAATTTTTTCTCCCTCTATTCCTCCTCTTCAAATATTTTTTTATAATCGTGAAAACTACTATTTTTTTCTTCTACATCTTTTTCTAGTTTCTTTTTCTAGTTTTCTTTTTTAGCTCACCTCTCTCATACCTCCTCTATCTCTTTTCTCCTCAACCTAATATTTTGGGAAAAAACACATTTTTCCTAACCATAACACTCACTTTTTTTCCTCCTCTTTTCCTCCCTTTGATTATTTTCGTGGAAACACATATCTATTTCCTCCCCTCATCCCTACTCGTGTGTCCTCCGTCCCTTCCTCCCGTCCCATCCCCCATCCTTTCCCCTTCCCTTGCCCCTCACACCCTCACCCACACCCCATTAGCTCAAGTAAACAACCCAATTTGTATGATCTTCCGGAGAGGTAACAGCCCCCGCCCCCTCCCCCTTGCCCCCCCTCCCCCCTTCCCCCCTAATACGTCTGAGGCCGTTTACTGGAAAAAAATTTTTAAGGGGGAAAAAAGGGGGAAGGGAGGGAAGGAGGGGGAAAGGGGATAGAGAGGAGCGGGAAAAGGGCCCACGGAAAAGGGGGCCCCCCAAAATGAAAAAAGGGCAAAACAGAGAGAAAGAAAAGGAAGGAAGGGAAGACAAAAGAGGTAGGGGTGGAGAGGGAAGAGGTGGGGCTGGAGAGGGAAGAGGTAGCGGTGGAGAGGGAAGAGGTGGGGCTGGAGAGGGAAGAGGTGGGGCTGGAGAGGGAAGAGGTGGGGGTGGAGAGGGGAAAAAGGGGGGGGGGGGGGGTGGAGAGGGGAAGAGGTGGGGGTGGAGGGGAAGAGGGGGGGCCCGGAGAGGGAAAAAAGGTGGGGGTGGAGGGGGGAAGAGGTGGGGCTGGAGAGGGGAAAGAGGTGGGGGCCTTTGGGGAGGGAAAAAAGGGGGGGCTGGAGGGGGGAAGAGGGTGGGGGGGGAAGGGAAGAGGGGGGGGGGGTGGGATGGGGGGGGGGAAAGAGGTGGGGCTGGAGAGGGGAAAAGGTGGGGGTGGGGGGGGGGGAAAGAAAAGGGGGGGGGTGGAGAGGGAAGGGTGGGGGGTGGAGAGGGAAGAGGTTTGGGGGGTTTAGAGGGAAGAGGTGGGGGGGTCGGGGGGGGGGTGGAGAGGGGGAAAAGGTTGGGGGTGGAGAGGGAAGAGGGGGGGGTTTGGGGAAGGGGGGGGGGGAAAAAAAGGGGGGGCTGGAGAGGGAAGAGGGGGGGTTTGGGGAGGGGGAAAAAGGGGGGGTTGGGGGGGAAAGAGGTGGGGGTGGAGAGGGAAAAAGGAGGGAGGAGGGGGAGGAATACAAAAGGAATACAAAGGAAACACAAACAGCAAAAAGACCCAAAAGGTCCTTTCCCAAAATGTTTTCTTTTAATACATACATAACTAGATTAAAAAGGGGAGAAAAAGGGTAGGAAGTGAAGGCTCCTCCTCCCCCACCCCTCCCTCCAAACCGAAGCTGGCCGGGGAAAAAAAGGGGATACCTTTCAATATAAAAAAAAAACTGAGGAATTTGGTTTAGGGAAAAATTGGAAAACTGTAAAACTATGGGTAAAAATACTACTAGTTGTGGGGGGGGGGGGGGTTTTTGGCTTGATAGATAGGTATGTTATTGTTTTTGTAATGGTCTAAACAGTTGGGGAAAGGTTTTAAGAAGGGGAGGAGGAGGAGGAGGAGGAGGAGGAGGGAGGAGGAGGAGGGGGGTAATAAAATGTGGTAATGATTAAAAAAATAAAAAAAATAAAAAATTTCCTTGGGAGGGGAGAGAGAGTTGGGGGCGGGGAGAGAAGAGAAAAGAGAGAGGGGGAGAGGAGGGGAGAGAGGGGGAGGGGGAGAAGAGAGGGGGTTGGGGGGGGGGGGGGGGGGGGGGGGGGGGAAGAGGGAGGGGGGGAGAGAAGGGGGGGAGAGGGGAGGGGGCCCGGTTAAAAGAGAGGGGGGAGAGGGGGAGGGGAGAGAAGGAGAGAGAGAGAGAGAGGGGAACAAATTGGGGGGAACTTCCTGGGGGCCTTAACTTTTTTGTTTTTAACCCATTTGTATGCTTTAAAAACGTTTAGATAAAAAATAAAAAGGGGAGAGAGAAAAGAGAGAGGGAAAAGGGGGGAGGGGGGACGGGGAGAGGGGAGAGGGGGAGGGGGTGAGGGGGGGAGAGAGGAGGGGGAGAGATAGGGAGGAGAGAGGAGAGAGGAGGGGAGAGAGTGAGAGAGGGGAGAGGGGAGGAAGGGGGGGAAAGAAAGAAAGAAAGGGGGGGAAAAAAGAAAGGGGAAGGGGAAAGGGGAGGGGGGATTGGGGGAGAGAGAGAGAAAGAGAGGGGGGAGAGAGGGGGAGGGGAGAGAGAGGGGGAGGGGAGAGGGGGAAAAAGGAGAGGGGAGAGCGGAAAAGAGAGGGGGAGGGAGAAAAGGGGAAAGGAAAAAGAAAGAAAAAAGGGGGATCGGGAAAAAAACGGGGAAGAAAGAAAAAAGGGGGAAGGGGTGGGGAGGGTTTTGGGGAAAAAAGGGAAGGCGGAGGGGGACTAGGGGGGGGGGGAATTTAGGGGGGGAGAGAGGGGGGGAATGGGGGGGGGAAGAAAGGGGAGGGGAAGGGGGCAGGTTTGGGGGAGGAAAAAGGGGAGGGGGGAATAGGGGGGGGAACCCGCGGGAGAGAGAGGGGGGAAGGAGAGAGAGGGGAGGGGAGAGAGAGAGAGAAAAGAGAGAGAAAGCGAAGGAAAGGCGGGAGGGGGGGAGGGGGAAGAGAAGGGAAGGCGGGGCAGGCCGGGCAGGACGGCGGGGGGGAAAAACGGGGGGGAAAACAAGGGGGAAGGGGGAAAAAGGGGGAAGGAAGGGGGGGGCGAAGGGAAAAAGGGGGAAAAAGGGGGGGGGGAAAGGGGGGGGAACGCAGGGAAAAGGGAAGGAAAGGAAGGGAAAAAGGGAAAGCCAAGCGAAGGGGGAAGAAAGAAAGAAGGAAAGGGGACAGACGGCAGAAGGGCAGAAGACCAGAAGAAGAAGGAGAAGGACCGACAGGGGGAAAACAGGGCAGAAGGGGAAGGGGCAGAAGGGGGGAAAACGAAAGGGGGGAAGGGGGGGACAGGGGGGGGGACAGACAGGAAGGGGGGGAGGGAAAAAGGCAGAAGGGGGAAGGGGGAAGGGCGGGGGCAGGGGGGAAGGGGGGGCGGGGAAAAAGGGGGAAGAAGGGGGAAGAAGGGGCCAGGAAAGGCAAACAGAAGGGGGGGCAGAAGAAAAAAGGAAGGGGGGAAAACCAAAAAGAAGGGAAGACCCGGGGAAAAGACCAGACCCCCCGGGGAAAACAGACAGAAGACAGGGGGCCGGGGGCCCAAGAAGACAGAAGAAGGCCAGAAGACAGACAGGGGCAGACAGACCCGACAGAAAGACAGACAGGGCAGACAGACCCGACAGAAAGACAGACAGGACAGACAGACAGACAAAACCCGGGCAGGCAGGGCAGACGACAGACAGACAGACAGACGACAGGGCCCGACAAGGGCAGAAAGGAAAAAGACAGAAGAAGGAAGAAGAAGAAGGGCCGGGAAAAGCCAACGGAAACCAAAGCCCTCCGGGGAAAGAAAAAACCGAAAAAAAAAACAAGGGGAAGGGGGAAAAAGAAGAAGGGGAAAAGGGGAAAAAGAAAGAAAGGAAAAAGGAAGGGAAAAAGGGGAAAAAGAAGGGGAAAAAGGAAAAGGAAAAAGAAGGGGAAAAAAGAAGAAGAAGGGAGAAGAAGAAGGGGAAAGGGGAAAGGGGCGACGCAGGCAAGAAGGGCGAAAAAAAAGGGGAAAACAACAAAAAGGGAAAGGGGCGAAACAGAAACAAAAAAAGGGCGGCGCGACCGGGCCAACAGGAAAGAAGAAAACAGGCGGGGCAATGAAGGGGGAAAACCCAAAGGACAAAAGCCGGGGGGGGGGACCGAAAACGAGGCCCCGGGGGGAGGGGGGGGAAGGGGAAAAAGAGGGGGGAAAAACTCCAAAAAAAAAATTTTTAATAAAGAAAAAAAAAAAAGAAAAATTTTTTTTTTTTTTTTTTTTTTTAAAAAAAAAAAAAAATGGGTTTTTAGGCCGGGTTTAAAGGGGGGGGGGTGGAAAAACCCGGGGGGAAGGGGAGAGGGGGGGGCCAAAAAGGGAAAAAGGGGGGGGTTTGGAAAGGGAGGAGTGAGGGGGGGAGGTTTAGGAAAGGGGGGGGAAGGGGGGGAAAAATTTAAAAGGGGGGGGGAAAAAGGGGAAAAGGGAAAAGGGGAAAGGGGGTTAAAGGGGGGGGGGGGGGAAGGGGGGGGTTAAAGGGAAAAAAGGGGGTTTTTTTTAGGAGGGGGGAAAAGGGGAAAGGGGGGGGGGGGAAAGGGATTGGGGGGGGGGGGGGAAGGGAAGGGGGGTTAATTTTTTTTGGGAAGGGGGGGGGGAAAAGGGAGCAAAAAAGGGGAAAAGGGGGGAGAGGACAAAAATAGGAAAAAAGGGGGCAATTAAAAAAACAAAACCGAAGGGGGGCAAAAAGAAAGAAAAGGGAAATCGAAAAAAAAGGGGGGGGAAAAAAAGGGGGAAAAAACAAAATTTTGGTTGTTTTTTTCCTGGTTTTTTGGCCTTTTTAAAAAGGGTCCCCTGATTCCTTTTCCTTTATTATTGCGGACCGGGAAAACCAAAGGGGGCGGGGGGTTGGGGTTTGGATTAAACCTTAAAGGTGCCCGGGGGGGATTAATTTAAAAACAAAAAAAAGTTATTTTTTTTTAAAAAAAAAAATTTCACAAACTTGATCCAGTTTTTTTCCTTTAAAATGTTGCCTCATGGTTGGTTTTTTCCTTGGTTTTTTATTTGGGTTTTTTAAAATTTTTGGCCTTTTTTAAAATTTGGAATTTTAAAATTTTTAGGAAGGAAGGGTTTAAGTTAATAGGTTTTTCCCTTTTTTGGCCCTTGGGCATCAAAAAACAGGTCAAAAAATTTAAACGGGGAAAAAAAAGGGGGGGGCGGCGGGGGCCAAAAGGGATTTCCCCAAGGGGGGATAAACCAAAGGATTTTTTTTTTTAAAAACCCCTTTTAATTAAGAAAATTGGCCCTGTTTGGTTTAAAAGGAAACCCCGGGCATGATAAAAAAACAAATTTAAAAAAAAAGCCCTTTTGGGTTAAAAAGCAGCAAAGGTTTTTTTTTTTAAACCCAAAAAAAGAAAAAAAAGACTTTAAAATAACACGGAGGAAAGGAAAGGGGAAGTTTTAAAAAAAATAAGAAGGGGGTCTTTATCTTTTTGAGTTCTTTTTCTTTCTATTTCCCCTTTTTTTTTTTAGTTCAGACCCGGGGGTAAAAACATCTAAAGATTGGGGTTTTTTGGGGAAAACCCCTTAAATTTGTTTAAGCCATATTTTTACTCACATATTTTTTTTCCGTTTTTTTTGTTCAGGCCCGAAATTTTTTTTTTTTTTTTCTTTACCCAAAAGGGCTGGCCCCCAAAGGAAAATAAAATAAAAAAGGAAGGAACATCACGTTTTTAGGTTCAAGGCCCCTTTTTTCTTTTTGCTTTTTTATTTTCTTTTGTTTTTATGTTTAAATAAAAAAGGTTTAAACCCGAAAAGAGGGGACAAAAATACGCCAGGCAAAAAAGCTTTCGGTCAGTTTTTTTGTCTTTGATCAACAATTTTTTTTTCGCGGCCCTATCGCAGGGGAAATTTCCTTTGGCCCTTTTAAATTGTTTTCCTTTACCCATTTAATTAAATTTTTGGGCCAAACCCCAAAGGTTTTCATATTTAAAAGTTTTTTCCCCCTTTTATATTTTATTTTTTTTGATAATTTAATGAATAAAATGGGGGAAAAAGAGGTTTGTTCAGATGCAGACATTAGAGAGAGAGAGAGGGGGATGGGGAGGGAGAGAGGGGGGAGAGGGGGGAGAAGGGGGGGGAGAGACGGGGAGGGGGTGGAGGAGGGGGGAAAGAAGATGGCGGGGGAAGGGGGAGGGGGAGAGAGGGGGAGTTAAAAAAAAAGAGAAAAGAGAGAAGGGGAGCAGAGAGAGGGGAGGGAGACGCCCCCTTTTTAATTTTAAAGCAAAATTTTTACATTGAACACAAGGGGGACCAAAAGATGCCCCCCTTAACCTTCTCCTTGTACACCCCCACACACACCCCACACACCCCACACACACACACACACACCACACACACACCACACCCACACAAAACACACACACACACCCACACACCACACACACCAAAAACCCAAAACACCCCACCCACACACACACCCACACACACCCAACAACACACACACACCCGAAAACTCTCTCTCTCTCTCTCCTCTCTCTTCTCCCCTTCTCCCTCTCTCTCTCTCTCTTTTCTCTCTCCCTTTTCTGGGGGCTGTCTGTCTGTCTGTTTTGTTGTCTGTCTGTCTGTCTGGGCTGTCTGTCTGTCTCTGTCCCGTTTTCTGGGCTCTCTCCCTCTCTCTCTTCCCCTCTCTCCCCTCTCCCTTCCCCTCTCCTCTCTCTTTTCTCTCCTTTCTTCGCCCCTCTCTCTTTTTCGGGTGTGTCGGTGGGGGGGGCGTGGCGGGCGGGGGTGGCGGGGGTGGGGTTTAATATTCCCCCGCCTGTGGGGTAACCCGGAAGGCCCCCGGTGGTAGCTGGCGCCGAGAGGGGGAAAAGAGAGAGAGAAGGAGGGGGGAGGAGGGGAGAGGATGGGGGGGGGGAGACGGGGGGGGGGGGGGGAGGGGGGAGGAAGGGGAGGGGGAAAAACGAACAAAAAAAGAAGGGGGAGGGGGGGAGAGGGGGAGAGGGGAGGGTTTTATAAAAAAAAAATTTTACTTTGGGGGGGGGGGGGGGCCCAAAATGTTTTAAAAAGTTTTTAACCCCTTTTTTTAATTGTAAAAAATTTTTTTAGATAAAAAATAAAGAGGGGAGAGAGAGATGATAGAAAAAAAAAACACGCACACACAAGACAGTAACATTAAAAGGGGGAAAAACAGGAATCCCGAACGTACAGTAAATGACAATGGTTATGTAAATATGGTATGGTTAAAAAAAAATAGTTTAAATACCGGGGGTAGGTAAAGTTAATTTTAAAAGATAGCTCAATCCCCAAAAG
>JACEEZ010005023.1:167435-183046 GCA_016584305.1 Chionoecetes opilio
CAATGAGTTCTTTAACATTAGTATATATATATATATATATATTTTCGTATTATAAAGTAAACTCCTTTTAACTAACGAATTGCCTTGTGTCTGTTTTTTTCATGTTAGTTTTATTTCAGTTTCTCGTTCCAGAATTAATTTTGATAAGAGGCCAGAAAATAGAAGTGTTAGCTGCCATGAAGTACATTTATTTATTCTAGTTATATTTCATGCAAGGCCATAAAGTGAAGGTGTATTGAATATTGCAACACTAACTTCATTGCATCAGACTCACCCTATGAAAGCGAGAGAGAGAGAGAGAGAGAGAGAGAGAGAGAGGAGAGAGAGAGAGAGAAGGAGAGAGAAGAGAGAGAGAGAGAGAGGAGAGAGAGAGAGAGATTTATTGGCTAATATTTTACAAGTTATTATGCATATAGAGAAAATGTCAAAGCCTTTGTTCATTGACTCTGTAACTCTTTATATGGACTTATGGTAACTCTTTTATGGACTTTATGCTAATATAAGAGGTCAGCAGATGTAGCGTGTAGGACGGCCTAATGCTAATTTACATTTGAAAAACAAAAATAAATTAATAAATTAATATTCCCTAACTGGATATACTACTTAATTTCTTCCATTAAATTAGAGAGAGAGAGAGAGAGAGAGAGAGAGAGAGAGAGAGAGAGAGAGAGAGAGAGAGAGAGAGAGAGAGAGAGAGAGAGAGAGAGAGAGAGAGAGAGAGAGAGAGAGAGAGAGAGGGAGAGAGAGCGAGAGGAGCGAGCGAGAGAGAGAGAGAGAGAGAGGAGAGAGAGAGAGAGAGGAGAGAGAGAGGAGAGAGAGAGAGAGAGAGAGAGAGAGAGAGAGAGAGAGAGAGAGAGAGAGAGAGAGAGAGAGGAGTTACTACAGAGGCACAGTTTGTATTATCATTATTATCATCATTATCATCATCATTATTGCATTGTTAACGGAACACGTATGATTCATGATAATCGTTAAGGTTGGGTCGGCTGCCTCGGTGTTGAGTCATAGCAACGCAAGTCCTTCTGACCAGTGCATCGCCGGGTTGCATATTGCCGTTCTCTGGAATAGTATGTGGTAGGGGGATGTCTCTAGCCAATCACCGTTGTCCAATCTTGTGACGTCACATGGGGGCGGAGCTTAAGTGATCGCTGGGTTTTAATCTGTGTTTTATTTAACATTATTTACTTAGTCTAGGCTAGGTTGAGTTGGATTAGTTTAGGAAATTTAATCAAACAATCTAATAAGTCTAATCTTAAATAAAACACAGATTATAACCCAGCGTTCACTTAAGCTCCACCCCCATGTGACGTCACGAGCTTGGACAACGGTGATTGGCTAGAGACATCCCCACATATACATACTATTCGAGAGAAACGGCAATATGCGGCCGTGGAAGCTAGTCTTAACCCCTTCACGCCCAGATCTTTCCTTTGCTATAAAAAAATGTCTGTTGTTAGCCATAAAATTACGAAAAGTAACTGAAGATATGATTAGTTAGTCGACAAGGATACTAAACAGGTCATGTCTATAAAATATTGCTTATATTCACTAAAAATCGTCTAATGGTACCCAAATTACAATGGAAATTACGTTCTGGGTCTCAAGGGGTTAAGGCGAGGCCACCGAGATACATGTATCTCGGTGGCCTCGGTTAAGGGCGGTTGTCTGGGCAACACCCTCAGTATTCTTGCCTTCACGATTATTGATTGGGCGAAAAATAGTGCTTGATATATCTATCCATCCATCTATCTATTTTTATATCTCTCTCTCTATCGAGCTCTTTGTCTGTCATTTAATCAATCAGTTTAATTCATCTATCTATATATTCATTTATAATTTTTTTCTGTCTATATGTTTATCTACGAGTATATCCATCTATCTATCTATCTATCTATCTATCATTCAATTAATCTATCCAACAGTCAGTCAATAAGTGTGTCTATCTACCTATCTATCCATTCATATTTATCCATGTACCTGTGTGTGTGTGTGTGTGTGTTGAATCTCGCCCCATCTCCCCCCACAAGCCGCTGTTTCCTCTAGAGTTGGTTCAGTGAGCGAAAATAATTCAAAATGTTCAAGACGATAGACTGGTTCTGTACGTGTTCCTGCCTGCCTGGGCGTGCTGGCGTGCTCACGTGTTGCCCTCCCAAGCACTAGATAGCCGTGCAACCTTCCCATTCGTGCACCATTTCGGTACGGCTAATCAGGGCGTACCATACGTGGTTACAGGGAGTTTCGTACACAAGTTGTTTCGTACCCAGGTTTTGTTAGTTGTTTCGTACACTGATTTTGAGTATTTTCGTACATACCTGGTGTCGTTTCGTAGCTCTAGTAGTCAAGTTCAACTCTGAGCTGAGTGTACGAAACGACTATGGTTTCATATAGACTACGAAACAACTTTTTTGGTGTACGAATCTACTGGTGTACGAAACAACTTGTGTACGAACTGACTGCACCCCACCGTACCATAAACCTGACCTAACTCTCCTATACCTGAGTTAGTCCCGCAAGGTAAATGATTGAGTGGCTGAGATGCATTCTAGCTGACCTGACCTTTACACCTGCTCCCCCCCGCCCCCTCCTGCACTACCCCCGCCTGCCCCTCCTTACCTGTTCCCTGCCTTCATCCTTGCCTACCTACGTCATCGGAAAGGTCAGTATCGAGTTTGTGTCAATATTGCAGGAAGGGGGGAGAGGTGTTGAGGAGGAGGAGGAGGCACTCTATGCAGTCAGGGAGTGGGGAGGAATGGATGGGGAAGAGAGAGGAGAGGAAGAGGGGGAACAGAATCACAGAAACTGATCAGGCCATCGAACTTTGGCTCATCGGCTGCTTCCAATTATAGATCCATTTTGTACTCCGTGGCTTAGTTTTATCGTAAAGGTGAGGCGTGAGTCACACCTGTTGTCGGGAGGAGCCTTTGTGAAATGGGCACAGCGATCAATAACCAGTTGCAGCACGGCGCCAGACTTCGAAAGATAAATACTAGATTAGAACAGCATTACAGCACTAGAATGGAATAACAGGAAGAATAGAAATACAAAAACAGCAGCTACGGCACAGCTAGACTTCAAAAGACATATACTAGACCTCAATCGTAACTTCAAGAACGTAACATGAGATTGAGAACAGCATATCAGCACTATAAGAAAAGGATAGGAAGAATGAAAAAATTACAACAGCAGCACACAACAACAACAACAACAACAACAACAACAACAACAACAACAACAACAACAACAACAACAACAACAACAACAATTATAACAAAAGAACAGCACCAGAATTCAAAACACATTTACTAGAACTCCATTTCAACATCAGGGTCACAACGTAGAAATTAGAACAGCATTACAGCACTAGAATAAAATAACAGCAAGAATAGAAAAGCAAAAACAGCAGCACAGCGCACATTCTGCAACACCACCATCACCAACACATAATATATAAAACCAACAACACAAAATAAACACCGCAACACACATTCTGCAACACCACCATCACCAACACATAATATATAAAACCAACAACATAAAATAAACACCGCAACATACATTCTGCAACACACCACCACCACCACCACCACATAATATATATAACCAACAGCACATTATAAACACAAAATAAACAAAATAACGCGAAATAAACACCACAACACTAATTCTGCAACACCACCACCACCACCACCACCACCACCACCATTGCAAGACAGTAAACTCATACATTATACCAACAACACAAAATATACACAAAATAAACACCACAACACTAATTCTGCAACACCACCACCACCACCACCACCACCATCACCACCACCACCACCACCACCACCACCACCACCACCACCACCATTGCAAGACAGTAAACTCATACATTATACCAACAACACAAAATATACACAAAATAAACACCACAACACTAATTCTGCAAGACCACCCACCACCACCACCACCACCACCACCACCACACCACCACCACCACCCCACACCACCACCACCACCACCACACCACCACCCCACCGCACCTCAGGGGAAATGAACAGCCACCACCAACGCACCTTTCCTCGGACACAACACACACTTCCGCTCGTCCTGTGGGCTCGTATTTTACCTGAACGAGTTGAGAGAAGAGACCCTCAGGCAGAGGTTTTTATTAGCCTCTTCCACCCGATTTCCTGTCTTTTAGATTTTTTATCCTCTTCCACTAAGAACATTTTCCTGTTTCAGTGCGAACACCTCGAACAAGGAAAATGACTCCTGCTTTTTGTCTTCTTTCTTTTATGTATCTCTTTTTATTTTTTTATTTTACTTTTATTTTTATTTTTATTATATATTATATTATTTATTTTTTTTTTTTTTTTTTTTTTTTTTTTTTTTTTTTTTTTTTTTACTCCTGCTTTTTGTCTTTATTCATCCTCTTTTTTTTATATTTATTAGTGGTTCCTCGTGACGCGTAAAATGATATATAACTTAACATTACGTATTAACAAGAAACGAAAAAAAATGTAGGCAGGTATATATTCTGAAATTAAACTGTTAAAAGTCTATGATTACAAAATACAGACCGAAACCATTGCTGTTAACCCCTTCACGCCCAGATCTTTCCTTGGCTATAAAAAATGTCTCTTGTTAGCCATAAAATTACGAAAAGTAACTGAATATACCAAATTAGTTAGTGGACAAGGATACTAAACAGGTCATATCTATTAAATATTTCTTATAGTCACTAAAAATTGTCTTATGGTTGCCAAATTACAATGGAAATTACGTTTTGGGTCTCAAGGGGTTAATAGTCTAAGTTTGGTTAGGTTTAGGTTAGCAATGGTTTCGTTCAGTATTTCGTCATCATAACACAGTGCTATCAAATGCATGCTCGTAAAATATCGCTCAGTATGACGTTTTTATATGATTCATTCTCTTTGTCCTGAAGGCTGTCGATTACAAGTGGGCTTTGAAAGGGCTCTCCACACCTCTCTTGTGGGGACTCTACTTGCCTTACCATCTAGTTTTAATATTCATGAACTGGAAAGCCTGATTCACGTGTGTGTGTGTGTGTGTGTGTGTGTGTGTGTGTGTGTGTGTGTGTGTGTGTGTGTGTGTGTGTTATGTGTGTGTGTTGTGTTTAGGGTGTGTTGTGTGTTAGTGTTGTGTGTGTGTGGGGTTGTGTGTGTGTGTGTGTGTGTGGTGTGTGGGTGTGTGTGTGGTGTGTGGTGTGGGTGTGTGTGTGTGTGTGTGTGTGTGTGTGTGTGTGTGTGGTGTGTGGGTGTGGGTGTGGGTGTGTGTGTGTGTGGTGTGTGGGTGTGGGTGTGGGTGTGTTTTGTGTATTTACCTCTTATGGTCCCGTCTCCATATTTAAATTTTGATTTTGCTTCTTTAGTGCTTAGTGTTTGTGTGTGTGACTGTGAGTATGTGTGTGACTGTGTGTGTGTGTGTGTGTGTGTGTGTGTGTGTGACATAGACACGTACGCATCTAGGAAGGGACGAGCACTGGCCACCTCTAGTACTACCATGTCTAGACGCCCTGTTTTTGTATGCCTTCATAAATAGTTTAGTGACCCCGAGCTTAGGAGAAAGAGGAGAACACGAAGGGCGGTCGCTTGGCTTTCTTTCTGATTTTGTTTACATGATTTTTATTACTTATCTTTATCTAGTGTTCATGTTTACTCTTTTGGCAAGGAATTATCTGCTAGGTAAGACGGAACATAACGAGGAAAGGGAAGAGATATGTCATGGGAAGGGAAGGACTGGCGTGATGATAAACGAAACGAAAAATTGATCACGAAAACTGTCTAAAGCTACAATATTTCCTTCAGTGTGTATTTCTCAGTCTATTGTCCTCTTTTTGTGTTTCGAATATTATTACTTTCATCTTGCTGCAACACAACAAAAGAAGCGACAACACGGTGTAGAATTTTACTTTCTGTGGACGAGAGGGAGGGTTGGCTTCATGAGTGAGTGCTTTCAAATAACCTTCCAGCTTCCCATCAGCCGCCTCGCCCCAACTGCACCCGTTGTCAGGGTGAACCAGACATGGCAGGAGGAGGATCTCTCTGCCCTCCTGTTGTGTTGCGATGGTCTGAAACATCCATCCATCACCAGCTGGTTCGCCCGTGAGGCTTTGTATCAGAGGAAACAGGAGGTTTGCTCGGTCCTTGTTTTGAGATACCATTACATGCATCAGTGAGATAACATAAGAACATAAGAAAATAAGGAAGCTACAAGAGGCCGCGAGAACTACACGTGGTAGTTCCTGTATTGGAGATCATTGAGGCATTGGGGAGAGCTATTGGAGTGGAAGTGTCAGGTCGCCGTCCACCGGGTAAGCCAAGGAAGACATGGAGGCAGTGTGTTGGAAGAGGATCTGGCAGCATTGGGCATTGAAGAAGTTGAGGCAATGGATAGAGATTGTTGGAAGCGTATCATCGGCCGTCTAACCTCATAAGACATTATGGGAAAAAACTGACGTTAAACAGAAAGAAGAAGAAGAATTACACACATGAGTGGCTCCCAAACGTCGGATTTGTGTGTATCCATCAACGCTTTGAATGATCGGTGGAGTTCCCCTTTGTGTGATTCATTTTTAATCTGTCCACCTCTACGGCCGTCGTGGTGTGATGACCAATAATAATAACGTGGTGATGACTTTTTTTATTCGCTGTATAGGAGGTCAGAGAACTCATTGTCAACAAGAATAGTCAAACATGAGAGAAGTTTTCCCGCCATCTATACTTATGATAGGTGTGTCAGCAATGGGAACAACGTCCTTTCTTTCGCTTTCGAATTAGTTTGGTGACTGCACTGCCATCTGTTAGCGGATCTCTCAACTAAGTGTCTGGATCTACCATCTTGCGGCCGAACATTATGCACTGCCATCTGTTAGCGGATCTCTCAACTAAGTGTCTGGATCTACCATCTTGCGGCCGAACATTACTCGATTATTTTTCCTCTTTTTTGGCATTAAATCAATCAATACACGATTATTTTATGCCGCTGCCATCTGACGTCATGATGATGTTACACCGGAACAAAATGTGGCATACCATTGGCACATTACTTTGTTCATTCCAATTGCAAAGTTGGGCATCGCAATTTTTTTTCCAATTCCGCAATCGCAATTCCGCAATTCCGACCTGCACCAGTCCGCAATCGCAATTCCGCAATTTTTTCCAGATAGGCCTTTTCGCAATCGCAATTCCGCAATTTTTTCCAGATAGGCCTTTTCGCAATCGCAATTCCGCAATTTTTTCCAGATAGGCCTTTTCGCAATCGCAATTCCGCAATTTTTTCCAGATGGGCCTTTTCGCAATCGCAATTCCGCAATTTTTTTCAGATAGGCCTTTTCGCAATCGCAATTCCGCAATTCTGCAAACTAATTTTGACACCTACAATTAAAGCAAAACATCTACAATTAAAAAAAAAATGTCTCTAGACTCTTAAACATCTCTAGACTCTTAAACACCTACAATTAAAACAAAAAATGTCTCTAGACTCTTTATTAGTGTTTAATACTTTTGTATTCCTATTCTGTTTCTGTCTATACTTGTTACTTGTCCTTCACAATTAAGTCTTTGTCTCTTTTAGTGTTTTTCTTTACTTTTATACTTCACAGTCTACTGGCTAGTAATCACTAATCTAAGTAATCTACTAATCTTCCTCCTCCTCCCCCGCACTTTAAAGGTGGTGACCGTCACAATTATTGCGATTGCGTTTAAAAATTTTGGCGGTCCGCAACCCGCAATTCCGCAATTTTTTCAGGCATCAGCAATTGCGCAATTCCGCTACCGAATTACCCATTCTGCAAGTTGCGAATTGCGGAATTGCCCACCTTTGTCGAATTGTGAGTATTTCTTTCCATTACGTTGTGTTACCTTCGTGAATCCAGTCGTCTATATACTAACAAGACTCCTGACGCTCCCACGCCAGGTCAAGGCACCAGCAAACAAGTCCTGACATGACGTACGTGACTTCCACTACACGCACATCACCATAGCAACGGACCCTTGAAAACCCCTTGAAAGTAACCCGTGATAGGCAATCATACACCCTAATTTGGAAACCCTGTATGGACCTTGTAGAATACCTGGCTGGCGTCGTATAGGTGAGAGCGTCGTGCAGGTGTAGGAGACGTGAAAATAAGAGGGCGGGAACCTGTATAAGACGTGAAAATAAGGGTGCGGGAACCTGTATAAGACGTGAAAATAAGAGTGCGGGAACCTGTATAAGACGTGAAAATAAGGGTGCGGGAACCTGTATAAGACGTGAAAATAAGAGGGCGGGAACCTGTATAAGACGTTAAAATAAGAGTGCGGGAACCTGTATAAGACGTGAAAATAAGAGTGCGGGAACCTGTATAAGACGTGAAAATAAGGGTGCGGAACCTGTATAAGACGTGAAAATAAGAGTGCGGGAACCTGTATAAGACGTGAAAATAAGGGTGCGGGAACCCTGTAAAAGACGTAAAAAATAAGAGTGCGGGAACCTGTATAAGACGTGAAAATAGAGTGCGGGAACTGTATAAGACGTGAAAATAAATGCGGGAACTGTATATAGACGTGAAAATAGATCTGGAACCTTATAAGACTGAAAATAAGAGTGCGGGAACCTGTCTAAGACGTGAAAATAAGCGAGTGCGGGAACTGTATAAGACGGATTAATAAGGTGCGGAACCGTATAAGACGTGAAAATAAGAGTCGGCAACCTGTATTAGCGTAAATCAAGAGTGCGGGAACCTGATACGACGTTGAACCATAAGAGTGCGGGAACCTGATAGACGTGAAAATAAATGCGGGAACCTGTATAAGACGTGAAAATAAGGTGCGGTGAACCTGTATAAGACGTGAAATAAGAGTGCGGGACCTGTATAGACGTGAAATAAGAGTGCGGGACCTGTATAAGACGTGAAATAAGAGGGCGGGACCTGTAAAGACGTTAAAATAAGGGTGCGGGAACCTGTATAAGACGTGACAATAAGAGTCGGGAACCTTCATACACGAATCACAATAGGGCGGGAACCTGTAAAGACGTGAAATAAGGTGCGAGGAACTCTGTATAAGACCCTGAAAATAAGAGTGCGGGAACCTGTATGACCTGTGAATAACTAAGGGTGCTGGGACTGTTAAGACGTGAAAATAAGAGTGCGAGAACGTATAAGACTGAATAAGGTGTCGGGAACTGTATAGACGTGAAAATAAGAGGGCGGGAACCTGTATAAGACGTGAAAATAAGAGTGCGGGAACCAGTATAAGACGTGAAAATAGAGTGCGGGAACCTGTATAAGACGTGAAAATAAGAGTGCGGGAACCTGTATAAGACGTGAAAATAAGAGTGCGGGAACCTGTATAAGACGTGAAAATAAGAGTGCGGGAACCTGTATAAGACGTGAAAATAAGAGTGCGGGAACCTGTATAAGACGTGAAAATAAGAGTGCGGGAACCTGTATAAGACGTGAAAATAAGAGGGTGCGGGAACCTGTATAAGACGTAAAATAAGAGTGCGGGAACCTGTATAAGACAGGTGAAAATAAGAGTGCGGGAACCTGTATAAGACGTGAAAATAAGAGTGCGGGAACCTGTATAAGACGTGAAAATAAGAGGGCGGGAACCTAGGTGTTATATCCAGGTATGTTGAGAAGAGTGATGGTCGAGTGTGCAATGGAGACCGAAAGGGAGAGAGAGAGAGAGAGAGAGAGAGAGAGAGAGAGAGAGAGGAGAGAGAGAGAGAGAGACGAGAGAGAGAGAGAGGTACAATGGAAAAAGATGCAAGGAGAAGGAGCTATAGGGAAATGAAGAGAGAGAGAGGAGAAGAGAGAGATGAGAGAGAGAGAGAGAGAGAGAGAGAGAGGAGGGGGAGAGAGAGAGGGAGAGAGAGGAGAGAGAGAGAGAGAGAGAGAGAGAGAGAGAGAGAGAGAGAATTGCATGTTGCCTCGAAGATCAGTTGGAAAAAGCGAATATCACCAGAGAAGAGGAACAGGGGGAAACGAACAAGAGGGAGCTGAACAACAGGAACAAAATAAAATGAACAAGGATGAACAAAAGGAAATGAAAAGGAGAAACAAGAGGAACTGAAAATGAAAGATAAAGTTTGAGAATAACACAAAGACATGAATGCATCTATAGAAAGAAAAATAACGAAGGAACTAGTGACAGAAAATATGAAGAATAAAAAACACGAAAAAAGAGAGAGAGAGAGAGAGAGAGAGAGAGAGAGAGAGAGAGAGAGAGAGAGAGAGAGAGAGATAGAGGAGAGAGAGAAGAGAGAGATGAGAGAGAGGAGAGAGAGAGAGAGAGAGAAGGGACGAGGATAAAGAGAGAGGCAGGGATTGACAGTTGGATGAAAGACTTAAAAGCAAAAGACGAGAATAAAGAAGAAAAGGAAGAAGGAAGGAGAGTGAATGGAAATAGATGAACGAAGGGATGAAAAATGAAACTGAGAAAGATGTGTAGAGAGAAACTGAGGGAAGAGAGACTGAATAAAGGAAGGAGCTGGAGAAACAGGAGACTAATTTAAGAAAGGAAGAAAGGAAGAAGGGAAAGAACAGACTGAGGGAGGAGGAAGGAGGAGGAGGAGGAAGGATAAAAGAGAAGCTAAGGAAGAAGTTGGAGAAAGGAAGGAAGGAAGGAAGGAAGGAAGGAAGGATGGAAGCAGGGAGGCAAAGGAGAAAAGATAGGAAAGGATGGAGGGATGGAAGGAGAGAATAAGAAACTGGAGGAGGTAAAGATGGAAGGAAGGAAAATAAAGAAAGGAAGAAAGAAGTAAGGGAGAAAGAAAAAAGGAAAAAAATACTGTACGAACATAGGATCACACACACGTGAAAGTTTGAGGTAAGGGAAAGTCTATTGGTTTATAATGAGGTTACCTTTTTTATTACTACAGCGCGAAGGATCCCCACCCACCCTCCCGCAGGCACACAGCTGGAGGGGAAAGGGAAGAACACCACCTTATTTCCTGGGAAAAAAATAAGTGGAAATTTCAGTATCAAGGAAATATATGGTACGGAGATTTTCATGTCCTGGAAAGAATTTATTGGAAATTTTAATCTGAAAAGAAATAACATGGAAATTTTCTCTTGGAAATTTTTATCTCATGGAAAAAAAGTAATACGCAAATTTTTGAAAACTGAAAAATATAATATGGAAATTTTCATCTGCTGGAAAAAAAATATATGGAAATTTTGATCGCTTGGAAAGATATGATATGGAAATTTTCATTTGCTGGAAATAAATTATATGGAAATTTTCATCTGGAAATAATTAATGTGGTAATTTTCATCAGGAAATATAGGATATGGAAATTTTCATCGGGAAATAATTTATCTTTTTTTTCTGAAAATTTTCATCTCATAGAAAACAATACATATGCAAATTTTCACCACCTGGAAATAAATGATCTGGAAATGTTCACCTCCAGGAGAGAACGTACAGCAGCAGTTTTGTTCCTTTTGCAAACTCCCGATAAAAGTGTATTTATTATAATTCACATATTCCCCGGTAAAAAGAAAAAGAATGTGTCCTGAAACATTGTTGTTTTGCGTGTGCATTATTTATTTCATTAACAAACACTACCTAATGTTTTCATCACGGCATAAAGGACAACACAGCACGCGACAGGTGGCGGGGACAGGAACCTGCTTTACAATATGCACATTTTTATGAGTCATTTTATAATTCATTCCGATAAACAACAGTGATATTTGGATTGATCTGACGTATTATCTCATATATCAAACTGAACACTGATATACTGCAATACAGATAAATGAGAGAGAAAATATACGCATAAACTTCTCTTTTTATCATTCGTGTGACAAGCGGTGGTAAAATAAAAGTAAAAAAAAAAAAAAAAAAAAAAAGTAAAGTCCTACAATTCATCATAATTTTGAAAGACTCATTTGATGATTAAAGAAAACTATAATCTTGCCTATAAAACGTAAGTACACCTTTAATAATGCAACACCTGTGCCTATATTTACATGGAGTCATTTAACATCATTACATAATTAGCCCTCAATACCACCTGATGGCTTGTAAATACTTCCACGTCCATAACATAAACAATATCACTTCATAGAAATTATGCCAAACTAGTTACCACGCAGGATCGATTTTACCACCTATTGTTAACCCCTTGAGACCCAGAACGTAATTTCCATTGTAATTTGGCTACCTTCAGACGATTTTTAGTGACTATAAGCAATATTTTATAGCTATGACCTGTTTAGTATTCTTTCGACTATCTAATTTGGTATATTAAGCTACTTTTCGTAATTTTATGGCTCCACAACAGACGATTTTATATAGCAAAGGAAAGATCTGGGCGTGAAGGGGTTAAAGGGAGGAGGCAAGGAAAGGAAACAAGAGTAAAGGAGAGCAAACTACCGAAGAAAGGAATAGAGGCAGAGATTAAAGAAATGCGGAGGGAAGGAAGGAAGGGATAGAAGAAAAGAATGAGGGAGGGAGGCTGAATGAAGGAAAGATTTCGGAAAGCAAAGTGGGGAAGAACATAAGAACATAAGAACATAAGAACATAAGAACATAAGGAAGCTACAAGAGGCCGTGAGACCTACACGTGGTAGTTCCTGAAAGTCGTAAATATATATATACTGTAATTACTATTGTGTAACTGTAGGCTACTGTCATACTAATAATTATAGTACTTGTAATTTCAAAAACCTGTAATTATAGTACTTGTAATTTCGAGAACCTGTAATTATAGTACTTGTAATTTCAAAAAACTGTAATTATAGTACTTGTAATTTCAAAAACCTGTAATTATAGTACTTGTAATTTCAAAAAACTGTAATTATAGTACTTGTAATTTCAAAAACCTGTAATTATAGTACTTGTAATTTCAAAAACCTGTAATTATAGTACTTGTAATTTCAAAAACCTGTAATTATAGTACTTGTAATTTCAAAAACCTGTAATTATAGTACTTGTAATTTAAAAAACCTGTAATTATAGTACTTGTAATTTCAAAACCTGTAATTATAGTACTTGTAATTTAAAAAACCTGTAATTATAGTACTTGTAATTTTAAAAACCTGTAATTATAGTACTTGTAATTTCAAAAACCTGTAATTATAGTACTTGTAATTTCAAAAACCTGTAATTATAGTACTTGTAATTTCAAAAACCTGTAATTATAGTACTTGTAATTTCAAAAACCTGTAATTATAGTACTTGTAATTTCAAAAACCTGTAATTATAGTACTTGTAATTTCAAAAACCTGTAATTATAGTACTTGTAATTTCAAAAACCTGTAATTATAGTACTTGTAATTTCAAAAACCTGTAATTATAGTACTTGTAATTTCAAAAACCTGTAATTATAGTACTTGTAATTTCAAAAACCTGTAATTATAGTACTTGTAATTTCAAAAACCTATCAAATATTTTCCCCAAACTGGATCAATGGAGATTTGAAGGGGATAAGATAGGAGGTAAGGGATAGGGATAAGATAGGAGGTAAGGAATAGGGATAAGAAGGGGATGAAAAGATTATAATGAAAGAAAGAGGGAAGAAAATAACGAAGGGAAGAGTAAAGAACGGAAGGAAAGAAGAAGGTCAAAATGTGGAAAATAGAAAAGAAAACTTAGGTGAAAAGGAGGAGAGTAAGAAAGGAAGGGGGAAGGGAAGGAAATAAGAGAAGAATGGAAGAAAGAAAGGAGGAAGGAAGGAAATAAGGGAAGAAAAAAAGGGGAAGGGAAGGAATAAGAAAAAGAATGGAGAAAGAAAAAGGGGGAAAGGAAGGAAATAAGGGAAGAAAGAAGGGGGAAGGGGAAAGGGAAATAAGAGAAGAATGGAGAAAGAAAGGAGGAAAGGAAGGAAATAAGAGAAGAAAGGAAGGGGGAAGGGAAGGAAATAAGGGAAGAAAGGAGAAAGAAAGGAGGAAAGGAAGGAAATAAGGGAAGAAAGAAAGGGGGAAGGGAAGGAAATAAGAGAAGAATGGAGAAAGAAAGGAGGAAAGGAAGGAAATAAGAGAAGAAAAAGGGAAAGGGGGGAAAGGGGAAAGGAAAAAAGGGAAAAAGGAGAAAGAAAGGAGGAAAGGGAAAGGGAAAAAAGGAAGAAAGAAAGGGGAAGGGAAAGGAAATAAGAGAAGAATGGAGAAAGAAAGAGGAAGGAAAGGAAAAAAGAGAAGAAAGGAAGGGGGAAGGGAAAGGGAAAAAAGGGAAAAAGGAGAAAGAAAAGGGGGAAAAGGGAAGGAATAAGGAAGAAAGAAAGGGGAAGGGGAAGGAAATAAGGAAATAAAAGAAGCAAGAAAAAAAAGGTTGAGAGGCAAGGCAAGTAGGAAAATGAGAAAAGAAGCTTACATAGAAAGGAAAAAAAAAGATGAAGGAGAAATCGAGGAAGGAAAGAAGGAACGAAGGAAAAAGGGAAAATAGAAAGGATGGAAGGAAAAAAATAGGCAGAATTGTGAAAATATAAGATAATATTTGGGAGAGAGGGAAGGTGGTGAAAGAAGAAAGAGAAATCGAAGGAAGAAGGGAGGAAGGGAAGGAAGGAAGGAGGAAGGAAGGGAAGGAAGGGAAGGAAGGAGGGAAGGAGAGAAGGAGGGAAATAATGATGCACCTCAAGCAGATTCAGCAAGATTATGGTAATGAAAGTTCCTCCTCCTCCTCCTCCTCCTCCTCCTCCTCCTCCTCCTCCTCCTCCTCCTCCTCCTCCTCCTCCCACTAAAACTTGTCAATGAGAATACTTTTCTCTCTCTCTCTCTCTCTCTCTCTCTCTCTCTCTCTCCTCTCTCCTCTCTCCTCTCTCTCCTCTCTCTCTCTCTCTCCTCTCTCTCTCTCTCTCCCTCTCTCTCTCTCCTCTCCCCTCGTCTCTCTCTCTCTCTCTTCACGGAAAGCGAGTCAGCACCGTTTTGCAGACTATTATGAACTTGAAAGCTTTTGACGTATTGATCGAAAAGAGAGAGAGAGAGAGAGAGAGAGAGAGAGAGAGAGAGAGAGAGAGAGAGAGATTGATACTTGGCATGCAACTATTTCTTTTACTCCTTTCTTTGCTTTGCTTTTCCTTTGTGTTTTGAGCTACCTTATTTTGCGTGACTGTTTTTCGTTACCCCTCTCTCCCTTTATTTATCCACCTCTCTCTCTCCCTTTCTTTATCCACCTCTCTCTCTCCCTTTCTTTATCCACCTCTCTCTCTCCCTTTCTTTATCCACCTCTCTCTCCCTTTCTTTATCCACCTCTCTCTCTCCCTTTCTTTATCCACCTCTCTCTCTCCCTTTCTTTATCCACCTCTCTCTCCCTTTCTTTATCCACCTCTCTCTCTCCCTTTCTTTATCCACCTCTCTCTCTCCCTTTCTTTATCCACCTCTCTCTCTCCCTTTCTTTATCCATCTCTCTCTCTTCCCCTTTATCCACCCTCTCTCTCCCTTTCTTTATCCACCTCTCTCTCTTCCACTTTATCCACCTCTCTCTCCCATTCTTTATCCACCTCTCTCTCTTCACTTTATCCACCTCTCTCTCCATTCTTACCACCTCTCTCTCCCTTTCCCCTTTATCCCCTCCTCTCCATTCTTTATCCACCCTCTCTCTTCCACTTTATCCACCTCTCTCTCTCCCCTTCTTTATCCACCTCTCTCCCCCCCTCCCTTTCTCACTTTATCCACC